>OX596011.1:40946250-41506760 GCA_951394025.1 Heteromyza rotundicornis
TGACTATTTCTGGTGGAGATTAGTAAAACCTCTTGGGAAAAATAATTTATAGAAAATTTGGGCCCAAGTTCGCTACGATTAGGTGGGAATTTGATGTAGAAAATTAGAATAAAAGAAAAGGGGTTCACTAAGAAATATAAAAAGTGATAGAAATAGGATTGGAGGAAACTTTAGTTCGCGAATTTGTTTATAAAGAAAAATCAAATCTAGTAAATCCAGTTCAACTTCCTCAAAGAAAATTAAATTCTAATCAAAAAAACTAAATAAAATCCCGAATAATGTTGTTTGTCTTCTGTACCAAAATGTTCGAGGGCTAAATACAAAGTTGAACGATATTTATATTAAAAGTTTCGATTGTAGTCATAATGTCTTGGTATTTACCGAAACTTGACTTAAACCAAATATTTTTGATTCAGAAATTCTGTGTGCTGGGTATCAAATTTTTCGGAGGGATCGTAAATGCAGGACTGGTGGTGAAGAAATCATACTTTCAGATGTCTCTGACTTGGAATTTATTTGTGTACGAATTCGAGTTTTTAGTATCGATATTTTCGTTACTTGCTCGTATATCCCACCGAATTCCGATATTACCGTTTATCTAAGACATGTGTCGCTTATATCATTGGTTTACTCAAATGTTAAACCTGCCGATTCCATTGTTGTTTTTGGAGACTTTAATTTACCGAATATATCTTGGAATTTTTGTGGCGATTCAAACCAGTTTCTTCCGTATTCTTCTCGTGACTGTTTAAATGACTTTCTGGATTCATTTTCAGATATGAGTTTACAACAAGTAAACGGGATTGAAAATAAGAATAGTAGAATTTTGGATTTAATTTATGTTGATGACTCTTCGAAGTTTTCAGTGCAACGCTGTGATGCTTTTGCATGTCCAGAAGATAACCATCACCCAACACTTGAATTATCTTTCGAATTTGTTCAAAACAATTTAGAACCAGTTTCTACACCGTTGAAGTCTTTTTTTTTGCTTCAAGTTGGGACATGAACTTTGAAGATGTTGACGACTGTGTATCAATTTTCAATTGTACGCTCAGCAAAATCTTCGAGATATGTGTTCCAAAGAACATTAAAAAGAATTCGAATGAACTTGGTGCTGTATGGTTTACAAAAGAATTGAGGAAACTAAAAACTTCGAAAACTCGGGTATTTAAAACATATAAAAGAACTTTAAACCTTCAAGATTATTCAAAATATTCGCTTCTGGGACATAAATATCAAGTACTTAATAAAAAAAGCTATGATGAATATTTGAACGATTTGAAATCCAAAATGAAATACGATTCAAAAACTTTTTATAACTTTGTAAATTCAAAATGGAAAAACACTGGTTTTCCAACTACAATGAAATGGAATGATCGTGAGTCCAACAATCCTACTGAGATTTCAAATATGTTTGCTGACTTCTTCAAAACAACATATTCTGATAATACTTATGGCAACACATCGTATCCATATAACATCCCCACTTATAATTCCATTCTCAATCCTGTTATAGAATCTGATGATGTCTTACAACACCTAAAATCGTTGAAATATTCATATAGTACTGGTCCAGATAATATTCCTAGCTGTATTTTGAAAGTTTGTGCAGAAAATTTATACATTCCACTTTCAAATATATTTAATGCCTCTATTGAAAGAGGTTATTTTCCGAATTCATGGAAAGAGTCATACATTATTTCTCTTTATAAAAGTGGAACCAAATCATTCGTATCTAACTATAGAGGTATTGCTAAACTTAGCACAATACCAAAGTTATTTGAACAAGTTGTCACAAAGCAATTGGTTCACTCGGTCACAACTTTAATATCTCCTTCACAGCATGGTTTTCTGAGAGGTAGATCAACATCTACAAATTTATTGGAATTTTCTTCATTAGCAATAAAGGGATTTTCAAAGAATCTTCAAACAGATGTCATATATACTGATTTTAGTAAAGCTTTTAATAAAGTTAATCATTATTTGTTGACTGAAAAGCTTAAAAGATACGGATTCCCAGATCTTCTTTTAAAATGGGTAGAATCGTATCTGACAAATCGGAAGCAACAGGTGTTATTCGAATCATCAACATCAAAAACTATAGATGTCACCTCTGGAGTTCCTCAAGGAAGTCACTTAGGTCCTATTCTGTTTAATCTTTTTATAAATGACCTTCCTTCTGTCATTAAACATTCGAATGTACTGTTGTATGCCGATGACGTTAAATTGTTTCTATCCTATGACATCTTAGATCAACATAAGTTGTTACAATCAGATCTGACCAGTATAGCTATCTGGTGTGATAATAACTTAATGGAACTGAACCTGAAAAAATGTAAATTTATGACATTTGCTAGAAGACACCAACTTTCATCGCTGTATCATATAAATAACTGTAATCTAGAAAAGGTTTTTACTTTTGTGGACCTGGGTGTTACTATGGATCCAAAACTTCGCTTTCATCTACATATTGACTTATGTGTGAATAAGGCGAGGGGTGTTCTAGGTTTCATTAAAAGATGGTCAAAAGAATTTAATGACCCATTCGTTACCAAAAGTCTTTACATATCACTTGTAAGACCAATTTTGGAATATGCATCAGTCTTGTGAAATCCACAATACAACTGCCACTCTGATAGAATTGAATCGGTTCAAAAACAATTTTTATTATTTGCTTTAAGAAACCTTCGCAGGAATCCGATTCAAAACCTACTTCCATACGAAAATCGTTTAAAACTCTTGGACATCCCTACTCCAAAAAAAAAAAGAACGATGCTTAATGTAACATTTTTGATTAAATTGATAAATGGCTCTCTGAATTCTACATTTTTGCTTCAAGAAGTTGATTTTAATATCCCAACCCGTCGTTCCAGATCTTTCATTCCTTTGATATTAAGTATGTGCCGCTCTAATTACGCGCAGAATGAACCTTTTCGTTGTATTTGTAGCGATTTTAATAGCCTGTATTCTGTATTTGACCTGTCAGATTCACTTAATAAAACTAAAACTTTTATTTTAAATGCACTTGATCACACTTAAGCCTTTGTTGCTCTTTGAGTTTTTGGACCGCTTAGGGTCTAACGAAATGACAGGGTTGCCAAACTCCACAAAGATCGGCATTGTCGATTTTTTTAAAGTGTTGTATTTTTGTTGTATTTTATATTTATATTTCAGCAGAATTTTGTTTTTTACAAATAAAACAAAATTTTTAGCTGAATTCACATTCGTTCCGTTACTGTTTACTTAACTGTTCTATTTGTATTTGATTTTTTATATTTCGTATAAAAAAATAAAATACTAAAATTAATATTTGTAATCTTTGTCGCGTAAATTAACTGTTTGGATTGTTTTGTCTTTGTATTTTTGTTAAGTCTAATATCGTAAAGTAGACAAAAATTATATTTGATCAAATTCATATTCGTCGCATGAATTCTGATGCTTCATAATATTTTCTTTTAATTCTATTGTTTATTATCACGTTAATCTTATATGTTATGTTTGGAAGAATCCTCTCTTGCATTCATAACCTAATTCGCGTTTTATTAATATGCGTTTTATCAGCTGATGATTTTAATCTGTAGCTGAAACGAATTTCCAAATATGTTTACCCGCGATCGGTTACACAGCTTAATCCGGATTACGGCTGTTCGGTCACCAAATCCGTGCGTGATGCGGATGTGCCCCTCGGTCGGTTGGGCGGGTTAATGGGACCGTTGGGATTCGTCGTTAAAAACAAAAAAAAAAAAAAATTAATATAAAGTAATTAAAAGAAAGATCTCAAGAATAAAGAAAATACTGATGTTAGTTTTAAGTTTATTTAAATAAAAAATGTACATTACCATACAAATTATTTGTAACTTTTTTTTTTGAAGAAAATGGAGGAGTAACTGAAATGTGTTGGTATTGAGTGGGGTCTGAGGTGATGTGGTTTGAGGGATGTTTCCAGAAGTTTGGCGTGGAATCATAGCAGGCTCAAGATTGATTTGTTGAGGTGAGGGTGGGCAAAGCCAAGGACACTATGTTTCTGTTTTTGTTTCTAAGTGTTTTTGGTTCCCTTACAAAGCTGGGCATAGTTAATCGAGAATTTAACTTCGGAAATCCGGAAATAGTTAATAAAAAATGTAACTTCGTTGAATTAAAAAGTTAATTGCGTTGAAAAGTTAACTTCGTTAAAAGTTAAATTAAATAGTTAAATTCTCTAAAGAAAAATTTTTTTTCCAAAAAACGCGTAAAAAAGCATTTTAACTATATACAATTGAATGCCTGCACTCACAGACCCTTTTTTCGATCGATATGCAAATTTAACTTAAAAAATGAAAACTTTGTAAAAATTTAGGCACGCCGCACAGTGATTTGTCTCCATATGAGCTTGGGACAAAAATCGAAGGAGTATTCTGAATTACTTGAAGCTAAGTTTCTAAATGTATTTTGGCCCGCTGATTTCAAAAATGTAATCTGTAACCCTTATAGTTTTTGAATAAATCCAGAATTGTATGCTTGATTTTCTTATTTATTTATTATGCATATAATACAACTCTACAATTATATTTAGAATAAGGTTTCTTAGCTTTAATAACGGACTCTAGTGGTTCTTGATTAGCTGATTTCAAATTTGGTAGCCGTATTTGGCTATCAGTTGTAGTTTAGCAGGTACATTAATGCAAAAACATTAACAAATCTTTTTAATAAATTTAATATTATAACTATTGAAAAGGTTAATACATTTTTATAATCTTGAATACTTTGTAAAGAAAAATGTATATTCTACTATTAGGGGTATTCACGGATTGGTGTACTTGATAGTGTACTTTTGTCGAAGTGACGTATTCACTTTTACCATAAATTTTACCTGTATTCTCAATTTTAATAATTCTGGCACATTTTTTATTTTTTTATTTGTGCATTGCTTGGTAAAGTAACAAACCCCAAGAAATTCTGAAAAATCTGGAGATCCCGGGATTGCCAAAACCATTCGGTATTGACCCCCTTAGTCAATAGGAAGAAGAGAGAAGAGTAAAATATGTAGAGAAAAATTAAATCGCATTGGATCAACAATATTTCAATTGAGCTTTTAGTTACTATACATACATTAATATCAATATATTAATAATAGAACATACATTCATCACATTTTACCATTTTATTTACATTATGAACTTTTTGAAAAGTTTTTTTGATATAAAATCGTAATTTTAAGCATTTACAAAATAACATTTTTTTCAAAAAGTTGGTAAAAAATGGTGAATTTCTTTTTTTTTTCTGAAAGAAAACACATTGAACTTTAAAAAAGAAAAAAAAATGTTCACTAACTTTTACACACTTTTTTTTACAATCCATAATTTTTTGGGGTTTTTTTTTGTTTTTTACTTGAAAAACTTTTTTTTGCATGGTACTCACAAATTTTTACATCGAAGATTAATGACAACTATTTTATTTTTCATTTTTTAATACAATAATAACATTTATAAAAAAGTAAAGTTTGTATCATTATAGCCTTTTTGGCAATTTTTTTCGCCAAGCTATCAAAAATAATTTTTTTTTGTTCCAGCATTTGTTTTTAAATTTCCCTAATTTGACAATAATCCACGGACGTAAAAAAAATTTTAATCAAATAAAAAAGTTCATATTCTTTTTATTCAATGCATTAGCTTTCCAAAAATACCATATTTTATATAATTGATGACATCAAACTTTGTGAATTTTGTCTATGGGACAAATCACTGTGCGCCGTCTCGACTTGGAACTTTGAATTTTTGTCAACAACACGAAAGAGTTCTGTCTTTACAATTTTTCAACAGTGTGGCTAGGTAGATTTTTAAAAATAGTATTAATTCTTAATTTTTACTTTTTTTTTACATTTAATAATAAAAAAATTTTTTTCGTTTCAAAGTTAACTAATGCTAGGTAATCGCAGAAATTTAACTTAACTAAATGAAAAAATTAATGGTTTTCAAAATTAACTGAAACGTTAAAAGTTAACCAAAAATTTAACTTCGTTAATTATCTATTAACGAATTAACTAGTTAATGCCCAGCTTTGTTCCCTTGTCTATATGTATTTTCCACTTTTCCCATCTTCTATCTTTCCTACTTTTTTCCTCTATATTCTTTTCTTGCTATCTATGCTCGTTTTGAAAACCCCGGCTCGGATATTTAGTTTTCCTGCAGGCACAAATACGGGGTCCAGTGGTGGTCAACCGTCCCACGAATCTGACGTGCTATGTTTTAGCTGAGCAAGCGTGCCACCCGACTACCTATTTGGACCAATGCCATAACATCATTCACCTCCATACCAAACCAATGGCATCCTGGAGCATACCCATGCATTTAACAAAGAAGTTTTAATAATAAAAACAAAAATTGCACAAAATAAAGTTAATTTTAACGTTACATAAATGAAACGCTTTGTTTCCAGCTCTAAAAAAACGACTCAAAGAAAATGTTGTCAAGTTCATTATGCTGTAAAATTGTATTAGATCAGAATTTTTTGACAAATGACAAAGCAAAAATTTGATTTGTGCTTTTGCCTTTTGGATCATTTTCACTTCTTCATTTACTTTTGCTTTCTATTTTGGTTTGTGATCTAAATTTGACAGCTGGTAATGTCAACTTTTCTAAAGAAATTGGAAACAATTCCAAATTTCTGAAGAGGGCACAGAGTGGCCGTGTCGCATTTCGTTACCAAAAGGTAAAAAAATTGTAGCGAAGTGGATACGAATTAAAGAAAATTTACGAATGGAAATTTAATTATCAATTTCTTAGCTTTTTTCGAAATGAAGTTTGACAAGTACTTCAGAGCTGGAAACAAACCTTGAACAACGAAAATATTTGAGAAAAAATTGTGAAAATAAGTTGATCATTAATCTGATACTCATCGCATATATTGTACCAAAAATGTCAATGTAGTACCAATGTACTTTTGTCTTTGAAATTGTACCAAAAAAGTACAATTGTACCAAAAAAATCATGCCTGGTTTGGATATCAATCCTTTATGCCACACCTTAGCAAAAGCTTGGGTAATATCAAGGAATACAGCTGACCAGTATTGCTTTTTTCGGAGGTTTTTTTTATTGTGTCAACAATGCGGTGAACCTGTTCAATTGTTCCGTGTTTTTATCTAAATCCGAATTGGTGATTGGGTATTACACCTTTATCGAGTATTGTGGGTAACATAATTTTTATCATGAGTTTCTGGAAAAGTTTCGTCAGGGTAGAGAGTAAACTTATTGGGCGGTATGAACTCACGTTGGTAGGGTCTTTTCCTGGTTTCGGAGTCATCGTGATCTGCGAAAGCTTCCATTCCATTGGGTAATGACTGGTTCTTAATATTGCATTATATACACGCAGAGAAAAAACATTGATTGGAAACATGTATATGGTTGCAGCCAACCATCCACATGATTGGAAACTTGTGCATGGCTGCAGCCAACCATCCACATGGGTGGAAACTGAACAAGTACATGATTCACATAATAGTTACCATAACCATTATGTGATCAATAAAATCCACATTTTGAGTTTATTTGTATTTTATTTATTTATTTATTAAAAATTTAATTAAAATTCAATAATTTCAATAAGAATAAAGTTACTTGATATAGAAAATTTAGTAACGTTAACGAATAGACAAAGAATGCGAAATTAATATAAAACCAAAACATACGTGACAACCAGGAAAGGAAAAACAGCTCAACCCAAATATAATGACAGCGAGTTCAAGATTTTCCACAGATTGACAGCTACAAAGAGGAGTTTTGAAGCCGAAAACGGGTAAAGAAATTGCCGATATCAAATACACAATTGAGTTGACATTGTTGGCCGCTTCCGGTGAGAAGTTGAACTTGTCCATGCAAAGGTTCTACGGAAAAACCAAATTGCAATTTGTAACATAAACTAACTGTACGCGTTATAGTTAAGAATCGTGAACTCACTTGCCCAAAGCAATAAATGGATCTTAAAGGACATCTAAAACGTAGTAACATCGCCGAGTTTCGCAATTTCCTCAGACGGATTGTTGTTCCGCTGTAGCATACGTTCTGCGCGTTTATCCATCCAACCTGAAAGCATTTATTTTAGTTTTTGGTTTCGTTTCGTTTATTAATTGGAAACTTACGCAAAATCACACCAATAGCGGTGTGTCCTTGGTGTAATTACGATACGTAATTGTAAATTGGCTGCATCACCCATAAATATACGGCACAGAGTATACAGAGGGGACACTCTGCTTGAGCGAGATGGAATATGCGTGAAGTGGCAGCAAATTTGTTTACTGGTGTGCGTGAAAAAGTGAAATTTCTTTATTGGTGTGCGTGAAAATTCCCAATTTTTTTCACCACCAGAGCTCAGCTGTTGGCAGAAACTGAACACCAGAGCTCAGCTGTATGCATAACTCCCCACCAATTTTTTTCTTTTGTTTTGATTCTTTTTCGTATTTACCACCAGTTTGCAAAGAATTTTTCTTGGCGTCTAAAAGTGAACTGTGAAAAAAAATAAAAAAAAACAATTATAAAATATAGCAATATTTTATATTTTTATGCAGTGATCTTCATTAGTGTTTTTTCAATTTGCTGAATAGAAATTTGTACTCCACCCTTGCCGCAGTGAGTGAAAATATTAGTGTACATAAATTTAACTTTACTAATGGCATTTTGCATTTTGTAATATATTTGCAGACATAAAAAAATTCATTATGAGAGAATGCGTCATGAAATGTCCAGGAGCAGTTCGACATTATTCCTTCCCCAATGCTGTGAAAGATGCCGAACGGTTAGTGAATCTTTTATATACTTTTATAAGGGGTTTATATGAAGGAATAAAGGGTTTTTCGAAGAGTCTGAGTCCTGAGTCTGCCTGATGTGTGAGTCGGTTTTCTTAGTGCTGTTTTTGTAGCAACAATTCCGTCTGATTACAGTCCGTGTTCCTCCTCGTCCGTAAGGTTTGTCGAAAGTAAAATTATTTTCATTGGTTGGTTGGGCAGGGCGCCACAGTCCAAGCACACTTCCTCGTTGATCCTAGCCATGTAGCTGGAAGCGGATCAAGAGTGGACCTTGTAGATCTCGACAAGAGCTTCTTCATCTTAGCCCTCTCAGGTAGAGATCCTCCAACGCCGGGGCTCTAATTTTGTGTAGCTGAAACTTGTGACTAATAGTGCAAATAACAAAAACGAACGGACGCGTTTTAATCGGTCCCGCAGAAATAATAAATAACATTGTGAAACAATAACAAAACCCTCCAAAAATTACGCGAAATAGACGCTAAAACAATTTCAAGAAAAAGAGTGCAAGTGGCGTATCAAGCCACTGCATATAAAGCAAACAAATAAAAAATATTTGTGTGAAAAATTATGTCAGTGAATCATTCTCCCCAAAAAACAAGGAATTCTCTTACAGAGAATTCAACATCCCGCTCAAAACAAGAGCTTGAATCAGCATCAGCTAGTGCTAGTGAAAACACGGCAAATTCACAAATAAAAGCTTTTGCCATGCAACCAACAGGTGCGAGCAGTGCGAATGCATCGCAACCTGTCATTGTTACCCTCCCCGCCATGAATAGTGCAGAAACAACTATAGCAAAGAATCGATCTGCAGAGGTACTCTTTGCTAACTCTCCCGCATCGCCATCGGGCTCTCTCTCATGGAGCAAGCAGTGTCAAACTCCAACACTCTACACCCAGCAGGCAGCTAATATGACGGCGTTTTTAGCATCACAAACAAATTTGGCAAGTACAATTACTACTAATACTCTTAGGCCAGACCCTGTTAAGATATTCACTGAAAATAAAGACCCTGCAAATAAGTTCTTTGAGAACAAAAACCCTTTATATAAGCCTCAGTCGGCAATACGAGTAATGCAATTGGCGCAAACACTACAGAGAAAAACACTCCACGTGCAGCAGTGCAGACTGGCATGCACCGCTACCTGCAAAAGCCAGACCCTACATTGCAAAAGCGCAAAACGACCCCTCCCAAAAATACGAATACGCCTAAGGTTTTAAAGATAAAGCCGAGTATACAGCCCATAAATCTTGGGCAAAATAGATACTCCCTATTATATGAAGAGGATAATTCAGACCCTAAACCCAAGACGTCAAAGCCGCCACCAATTTATCTCAGAGAAAAAAACTCGAATTCCCTTGTGACTCTGATAACACAAATTGTAGGTGCCAATAGATTTCATGTGATGGCTATTCTCAAGGGCGCCATCCATGAAACAAAAATACAAATTTATAATGAGGCAGATTTTCGCAAAATTGTGGATCATTTCGATAAGTGTAAAAAGAGCTATTACACATACCAGCTCAAAAGTAGCAAAGGTCTATCGGTTGTTCTAAGAGGTGTAGACTCGTTTGTCGAATGTGGCGATGTAAAAGAGGCATTAATTGCATTAAAATTCCAAGTTAGATCTGTGTCTAACATTCTAAACAAGGAAAAATTACCCCAACCACTTTTCCGCATTGAACTGGAATTTGACCCTAAGACTCTGCAAAAAAGTGAAACCCACCCTATATACAATTTGCGATATTTACTACACCGTAGAGTCAGTGTTGAGGAGCCGCATAAACGTCGTGGCCCAATACAATGCCAAAACTGACAAGAATTTGGTCATTCGAAAAAATGTTGTACACTTCCCAGTGTTTGTGTTATTTGTGGTGACCTTCACCAGACCCAATTGTGCCCAAAATCGAGAGAAGACGTAAATGTTAGACATTGTAGTAACTGCGATGGAAATCACACTGCCATGTAGTTGTTCAGTCTACAAAACCCTTAAAAATAAGGTTATTACCGAACCGAAGCCCTTAAGCGCAACAGCTACAAAGAGGTCAAACCCTACTCCAGCCAATTTTGCGCAGATGAAATCATACCCACCACCCCAAGGAAATGGTGCTAACGCCGCATCACAACAACAACAATTTTCATACGCAAATGTACTCAAAGGATATACCCAAGACCCTCCAGTTATTCAACCGGCCCAACAGAACATTGGCCTTGAACAAACACTACAGATGTTTATGCAAAACATGTCGCAGTTTATGAACGGCATGCAAACTATGATGCAGGAAATGATACACAATCAAAACCTGCTAATCCAGACCCTTTTAAAAAATAAGCCATGAATGCGATAAAAATATCCTTCTGGAACGCGAACGGCTTATGCCAACATAAATTGAAACTCATTCAATTCCTCAATTCATTCTGTATAGATGTAATGCTAATTTCAGAGACTCATTTGACCCAAAAACACTTTTTTAACATACCCGGATACAAGTTGTATGACACTAAACACCCAGGTGGTAAAGCACGAGGTGGATCAGCGATTCTAATTAAGGACAGAATCAAACACTATGTTTTACAGGAATGTGCACCGAGTACTTGCAAGCCACCAGTATTTGTCTTGATGAGTACATAAAAGGATTGACAATATCTGCAATATACTGTCCACCCAGCTCCAAAATAACTGAACAGCAATTTCAGACATTTTTTGCAACCCTTGGCCCAAAATTTCTCGTAGCTGGAGATTTTAATGCCAAACACACTTATTGGGGCTCTGATTTCACCCAAAGGAAGACTACTATGGAATACTACCAGCAAACTCGGCCTTGATGTGGTTTCGTCAGGCACGCCAACATACTGGCCATCGGACAGACGCAAAATTCCAGATGTTATTGATTTTGCAGTAATCAAGACCCTTAAACGAACTCAACTAACCATTGAGTCTTCAGTGGAACTCTCGTCTGATCACACACCCACTATTATCACAGTAAAATATGAGCCAAATTCAGAAGTCAACCCACCCGACAAACTCACCAGTATCCATACGAATTGGCTTAAATTCAGAAAATATATAAGTTCACACATTACCCTACATGTGTCACTGAAAACTGAGGAGCAACTGAATGTGGCAGTGCGTAACTTTACCCTTCTGCTTACAAACGCCGCACTGGCAGCGACCCCAAAAATCAATAACACTACCCAAAAAAAGGAATTTGTGCCACAAAATATAGCTGCGCTCTTAACAGAAAAGAGATCAATAAGGCGTGATTGGCAAAAGTTCAGATCACCCTATTTGAAAAAAAAGCTGACCCTCATTACACGAAAACTACAAAATGAACTGAGGGCGAAAAACGAGAATGATCTGCATCAATTCATGGAAAAGCTTACGCCGACGAGCTCCAAATTACTCACTTTGGCGTGCCACAAAAAATTTAAAACGACCCATTATTGCAGAATCGCCAATTCGTTTACCCAACGGAGACTGGGCGAGAAGTGATGCCGAAAAAGGTACTGCTTTTGCAAGTCACCTACAAAATGTATTTACTCCTAACCCCCCAACTGCAAATTACAAAGGCCAAACAATAACCCACTACTCATCAGAAGAAAAGCACTTATGGATGATATTGCCAAGTTGAACCCAAAAAAAGCTCCAGGATATGACTTAATAACGGCTAAAATGGTGAAAGAGCTGCCATCAATTGCTGTTACTCACTTATTGCATATATATAATGCTATATTAAGATTAGGTCACTACCCAACTGACTGGAAGCTGTCGCAGATCACGATGATCCCGAAACCGGGAAAAGACCCTACAAACGTGAGTTCATATCGCCCAATAAGCTTACTCTCTACCCTATCAAAACTTTTTGAGAAAATTCTGATAAAAATGATGTTACCCACAATACTCGCTAAAGGTGAAATACCCAATCACCAATTCGGATTTAGAGAAAAGCATGGCACAATTGAACAGGTTCATCGCATTGTTGAATTGATCAAAAAAACGTTCGAGAAAAAGCAATACTGCTCAGCAGTATTCCTCGACATCACCCAAGCCTTTGATAAGGTATGGCATAGAGGATTGATATCCAAACTACAGAAACTATTACCCGCAAGCATGCACGTTTTGCTTGACAACTACTTGACCCACAGAAAATTTGTAGTTAAACATAAAAGTTTCGTTTCTAGTAGATTTGATATTCTTGCCGGTGTACCCCAAGGCAGCGTCCTCGGACCCCTCCTGTATATACTCTATACAGCTGATATGCCCATTTATGATCAGACCCTCATCGCAACATTTTCCGACGACACCGCAATATTGTGCTCGCACTCAGACGCTAAAATGGCATCACAACACGTGCAACAACATTTGAACACTTTACAGAATTGGCTATCAAAGTGGAGAATTAGAGTCAACGAGTCTAAGAGTGCACATATAACCTTCACCCTAAGGAAAGACACTTGCTCCATGCTTACAATAAATAATAGTGAAATACCACAATGTACTGAAACCAAATATCTTGGTATGCATCTCGATCGCAGACTCACGTGGAAAAAGCACATCGAAGTTAAAATTACACAAATAAAATTAAAAAAACTTGAATTAAATTGGCTCCTCTCGAAGCAATCAAAACTCAACACCACATATAAAATCCTGTTATACAAAAGTATAATTAAACCCATATGGTCATATGGGATCGAGCTCTGGGGAACAGCATCTCCATCAAATGTTGAGAAACTGCAAAGGATGCAGTCAAAAATTCTGCGACAAATACTTGGAGCGCCATGGTTTATAAAAAATGAACACATCCACAGAGACTTACAAATATCGAAAATATCTGATGAGATACCGAAACGTAATACAAAGTATGCAGATAAGCTAAAATTGCACCCTAATATTCTAGCTCGAACCTTAATAAAACCCACCCGACCCTTACGTCTAAAACGAAATTATTCTATTGCCTTTGAATAGATAGTTCAGGGACACCCTCGTCGATGCAGCCGTTCGTCTATGCCGACATCCTGTAGATGCCGACATCCAGTCAACGCCTACATCGCCTTGATATATAGATTAAGTTGTCCAAATCAGTGGATAAGGTCAACTAGTACTATGTTAAATCTGTTATGTAATGTCTAATTATTTTGTTCAAAGTTATTGTTAGTTCTAATTTTTTTTATTTTAGAAGATTCAATAAATAAATTTTATGTAGTTAAAAAAAAAAAAAAAAAATTAGTGAAGTTATTTGAGGGCTGTCTCGGTTCAGTGGAAGTTTAATTGGGTGTTCCTTCTGATAGCTCGCCACAATGAACTTTGCTTTCTGTTTACTTTGCCAATTGATATGAAAAATCATTGAAACTAAGAAAAACTAGAGAGTGGACTATCTTCGGCTATACCGAAGCTGAAATACCCCCACACAATAGGAAGAAGTACCTCGAACATAAAAAAATGTGGTCTCAAGACCCTATTTTGAGCCAATTATAGGTGGTTTTGGAGCCCGGACCATGTCCAAAATTCATTTCTAAAAAATTCCAATTAAATCCACAAAAAAAAAAAAAATTGGTCTCAAGATCCCATTTAGACCCTTATATATGTGGCTTCGGAACCTCGGACCATGTCAAAAATACGTTTCTAAACATTTCCAATCAAATACAACAATAAAAAATGTGTACCTTTTTTTCGGTGTATGGGAGCCACGCCCAGTTTTTGTCCGATTTGGCTGATTCTCGAACTTGATCTCAGTATTCACGAGAAAAACATGTACCCAAAGTTTCAAGTCGATATCTCCAAAACTGCGACCGCTATCGTGCGGACGGACAGACGGACGGACAGACAGACGGACATCGCTAAATCGACTCAGGAGGTGATACTGATCAAGAATATATATACTTTTCCATACCGGACACGCCTCCTTATGGGCGTTACAAACGTTGTGACAAAGTTAGTATACCCTGCCACAGTGAGTGTGGGGGTATAAAAAATGAGTTTATGTTGACATATTTTAAAAATTCAAAATGCAGAACATGGTACAGTCATTAGGTTAATACTGCATTACAGTATTAAGCCAAACTTAAGAATGTGTTGGGTCATTGTTTGATTTGAACTTTGAGATAGTCGCTTTCGAGAGGACCTTTAATTTGGGTTAGATTATTAAGGGTATTCACAAGTAATCATATGTAGAGCCATAAGCAATATTTGGTCAAAAATTTTGATTTGTCATTAAATTTTGTATGAAAAATTCAATTCTTAATAATAATTTATGGCAAATCATAGTTTATGACTCTTTATATGACGACATGTGAATATCGTTATGGTTTAATAAATGAGTAATCAATACTTTTTTAATTTTCTTATTCAAAGGACTGCAGTTTTGCTTAGAAGATAAAGGCAACTGAATCATCAATTCAAAATACCTCTCCAACCAACCTTCGGCATAAGTCACAGCGGACAGCAAATCCTTAGATTCACTTGCACGAGCCTGGTGTTATCCTTCAGACACACCGAACAAAGTTCGGCAAATTACAACTGATTTAAAGGAGGATAATTGAACGGATATTATATCGAATATTACATTAACTTTTATTTATTATCTTTTAATCCGTAGAAATAAACGTTTTCAAACAATTATTTTTTGCAATTTATAGAAATTGTTTACATTTTTTAATTTTTCACCACATTTTTTACACTTTTTTATTCATTCTCTCATACTTCTTCGTAGCAGGGATGTTTTTTTCAGTATAGTAGTACTTTTTTACTTTCCTACAATTGAGACATTTTCGGTACAATTTAGAAAATTTCTAAATTTAATAAAATACTTAACTAAACATAATGGCCCATATTCATTGTAACAATTTGACCATTTCTGAATTTCGGCAACAAATATATAAATTTCCCAAGAAATATTTTTAGCTCAAAAAAAAATAAAAAAAAAAACCAACACATCTACTTCAAGTACATACAATTTCAACTTTAAGAAAATGCAGATGTTTTATAAAAACTACAGATCGATGCTGCCTTAACATAAAATTTCAAAATTTATTGTGAAATGTTTTTACTACAATTGCAATTAACATTCCACAGAATAAAATACATGAGTTCTTTTCATTTCGGTTTTCCTCCAAAAAGTAAATTTTACAGGATAAAGTATTTTTCTTGTTTCCCTACAAATTTAACCCTATTTCATTGGAACCATTAACATTTCATATTGCTTTATTTTAATAATTATACCCCCACACTCACTGTGGCAGGGTATACTAACTTTGTCACAACGTTTGTAACGCCCATAAGGAGGCGTGTCCGGTATGGAAAAGTATATATATTCTTGATCAGTATCACATCCTGAGTCGATTTAGCGATGTCCGTCTGTCTGTCCGTCCGTCTGTCCGTCCGCACGATAGCGGTCGCAGTTTTGGAGATATCGACTTGAAACTTTGGGTGCATGTTTTTCTCGTGAATACTGAGATCAAGTTCGAGAATCAGCCAAATCGGACAAAAACTGGGCGTGGCTCCCATACACGGAAAAAAAAGGTAAACATTTTTCAAGTCTTTTTTATGGTTGTATTTGATTGGAAATGTTTAGAAACGTATTTTTGACATGGTCCGAGGTTCCGAAGCCACATATATAAGGGTCTAAATGGGGTCTTGAGACCAATTTTTTTTTTTTTTGTGGATTTAATTGGAAATTTTTAGAAATTGATTTTGGACATGGTACGGGCTCCAAAACCACCTATAATTGGCTCAAAATAGGGTCTTGGGAACACATTTTTTTATGTTCGAGGTACTTCTTCCTACTATGTGGGGGTATTTCAACTTCGGTATAGCCGAAGATAGTCCACTCTCTAGTTTTTCAATAAAAATGTATTTCCAAAAAGTTTTGCTTGAGTTCATTATGCGGATAGGGTTCGCAATGTGTGTTTCAGTTATAAACACAAAACAAAAATTTCCATTTTAAATAGATTTTAAATAGATTAAATAGTGAATGGAAAATAGTCGTCTTATAAAAAACCCCCGCGTCAGTAAATTTTTCCCCAAAAAAATGTATAAAATTGGTTTGGAATTCATAAAAAATTGTTAATTTTCTTTGAAATCGTATCAAAAGTAGTATATAATTGTACGAAATTACATACAATTGTACCGAAATATTTGTATACCGAAAATATAACTATTTCATTTGTTTAAAACAATTCTTATATAAAACAGTAAACAATAGTTGAATTTCAAAGAAAATTAGCAATATTTTTTAAATTACATATTTTGTTTATTTGTATATTGTTTCTTAAAAGAATTTTTTAAAACAAATGAAATAGTTATATTTTTGGTATACAAATATTTCGGTACAATTGTATGTAATTTCGTACAATTATATACTACTTTTCATACGAAATCGAATCATCCCTGCGAAAAATCGGAATAATTCGTGGTGAACTCACGTATAGTGTGTGAAGCAAAGAACGAAAAATCAAAAAAAATGGTCCGCCATATTGGATTTCAGGGAATTTAAAGAGAGTGTCCCCTCTGTATACTCTGTGATATACGGTGCTGTCGAATCGAGCCACCATATTAATATTCAGTTCCTTGCCTTTGAATCACACCACTGCGTAGTTATTTTGCGCGACAGCCAGCGACTCGGCGCCAATACCGAAAATTAAACGTCCTAGTATCATCTGCCAGAATGAGCCCAAAATGCCACCAGACGCAAACAAAACCTGCGAACTAAAAATTTCCCAAAATTTAAAACAAACAAAACAAATATTAGCGCAGGAGGCGCGTAGACTGCGTTGAGTCAACTTTAAACGCAGGTAGTCTATGCGCCAATAGCACTCTTTGCAAGTGCATTTCACATATCTACATTTTCGCGCAGAAGCGAAAATCACACGAAAATCACACAACTTTGCGAAATACCGTAAAAAAAACTTAAGAAAGTATACAGAGCGCTGCAATACAAAACGGATGAAATATTGGAATTAAACAAATTAAATGAAGACGACGAACTATTTAAAATTTTGATAGAGGCATATGGAGTGGGTGCAGAATTAGAGATGGGCGAGGAGTTTCCTACTAGCGTACCCGATGACGACAATTTTGAAGAAAATGTCGAAAAAGCAATGAATCCGGAAAAAACTCCTTCCCTGAAAAATTCCAACGACACGCGATGGAATACACTATTAATAATGTTCCGAGGTTTCACGCAAAACTTCAATTCCATTAACGTAGCTTTATTAAAAGCAGGCAAAGAAGTATTAGTTACTTAAGATTACTGTTATAACTTTTAGCTCTTCGGCTATACCGAAGTTGAAATACCCCCACATAGTAGGAAGAAGTACCTCGAACATAAAAAAATGTGTTCCCAAGACCCTATTTTGAGCCAATTATAGGTGGTTTTGGAGCCCGTACCATGTCCAAAATCAATTTCTAAAAATTTCCAATTAAATCCACAAAAAAAAAAAAATTGGTCTCAACTTTTAGCTTGGCGACATTCAATTTTCTTTCGAGTGGTACGAAAGAAAATCGAATGTTACCAAAATAAGTTCCACTCCAATGCAAAGAAAGTAATTTTTCCGTTTTTATTTTTAGGTGTACATTTTCGATGACATGGAGAAACAACTAATTGTCGAGTTTTCTGAGTTCCTCGAAATATTCGAGACGGCAACCGTGTATTTACAAGGACGCGACTATCCCACCATCAATAGTTGCATCATATTTTATGAAAAAATAATATCGCAGCTAGAAGAAAAGAGATACGAAGTGTCTTTCGAAGCGTCAATAGACCTGTATTGTTTCGCTCTCCAAAATCTTAAACACCGATTTGAAATCACAAAAATTCATGTAATAGCAGCTCTTTTGGACCCTTGTCTCAAAAACTGGACGGTTTTAGAGAAATATTTACAAAAAATACCAAGAACCTCTGAAAATAATTTCGATGATGTACTCTTGGACGACTACGATGAAGGTATTTCTAAAGAATCACTTATTTACAAGGAAATACTGAAGTTACAAGAGAGCCGAGAAAACGTTTCATCATATTCTCAAAGCAGTACAAGCTCTACCGAAAACGTAATTTTAATGCAAAATTTTCAATAAAAAATAATAAATTGTTAATTTTAGAAAATATCCAAAACCAGAAAGCAGTGGTTTTCATTTGTTGCCTCAACAACGAATCGCGTTGTTGATGATGTTCTTGTAGAAATAAATAAATATTTTGATGCGCCTGAAGGAGAAGTCGAAAGTTTGGAATGGTGGCAAAAACATTGTAAGGTAAATTTTTATATTTCGAATTCATTTTTATATTTATATAGCAACAAGTTAAAGTAGTTTAAGGGACATATGCGAAACTTGAGTTTCCTTTCTCATTGCATTATACTCATTAACACAGATTTATATAAAAATTTTATTTTCAATTTAGACTTATCCAAGGGTAGCGCAACTAGCCAATATTTGTTTTGGAATCCCAGCAACATCAGCTTCGTCAGAAGAAGCCTTTTCTGGTGCCGGTATTTGCGTTTCTGCCAAACGATGTCGTTTAAGTCCATTGACGATTAAGCGACAACTTTTTGTTCACGACAATGCTTCAATTGTTGAAGCGGAGATGTGTAAACAGACAGGTACCATTTTTTATATTCTAGCAAAATTTGTTACACATACTTATAATAGAAATATTTCATTACATATTTATTTAGACCCATAATGATGTCGTCATCTCAATAAGCCTTTTCGATTTCGGCGATTGTAGAACTGCAAAATGATGCTACTCTCACACCAATGGAAAAATCTCACGAATTTCAAATTCTCTACAAAAATCTCAGTTCATGATCTCATTATAAGATAATTTACACAAATCTGGCGACTGTGATGCTACTTAATAACTGAATTAACAAAACTTTTCAACTTTCCTCATGCCAACATACAAGCATATGCAAATAAAAGTTTTATACGAAAACTTGTTAAAGAAATTGTGCTGTAGTTTTTATTTTAATCTAGCCAAAAAAATTTCAACTTTTCAGTTCAAATGCCTCATTTTCCAAGCCGGCTCAGCCGGCTTCAGCCGCGCCGCCGACGAAAAAGGGCCTGTGGATCCAGTGTCAAAAATGCTAGCAAAGAAAGTTGGAAAGCTCGCAAAGGGTTGCTTTCCACAACAACCGAAAGCAACCGATTTAAATGCAAACAAATCTGATGCGAATAAATTAATTAATATACCGCAAGTACAGTCCGTTTTGAAAATATTCACCCTACTGAAGTTAAAAATTAAAAAGTGAAAATATTAAATCGCGGAGCTAGCTCAAGTAATAATACATTTTTATATCCCTTAATTCCTTATCATATAAGACTTAAAAATTATAAGGAAGTTCGTAATAAAATATTTAAAGATTTTTCTGAAGTTTATCATCCTGCTACGAAAACGCAACGATCCACTTTGAGATTACGAAAATTTTGGGCAAACCCTCAGGAAAACAAAAAAACACTTAATATCAGCAATTATATGCAATAATAATGATATGCGGTTTTACGCCGAAGTCAAATTCCTAGCTTATACCGAATTGGGTTTGTTAGATACTGGAGCCAATATCAGTTGTGCAGGTGCGTCACTGGCCGAAGAAAATTTTATTAAATGGCCACAATTTAGAAAAATTCATTCGAATGTTAAAACGGCGAATGGAAAAGTACATTCAGTTCTAGGTTCTAGATTAGTTGATATAAAATACAGAAATGAAATTAAAAAATTAAATTATACATTATTCCTGCAATTTCGAAAAGAAAGTCCTGGAATTATCTCGTCCGTGTCAATTTGTCCTGAAAATGGTGAATCAACGCCCATATACAGCCTTACAAATTCAGCAATTAAATACAGTTAAAGCCTTATTTCCTAATTATGATAGTCATGGTCTTGGTCGTACAAGTTTAATCGAACACGATATCGACGTGGGTGAAAGCAAAACCCGTGAAAAATTTCTTTCTCGACAGGTAATAATTTTTGATGAGGTGGTCACACAAAACTGTTCATATAAACTTTTCCGAATTTAAGATGGGTAATTCATTTTATAAAATCGACAAGGTGTTTTCACTCTACCTCTCCGATTTTATAGAAATTTGGAATGTGGATAAATACCAGATGGAGCAACGATTGCAAGAATCTTTTTTGTTCAGAATCAAACAGTCTTTGCGATTACATGGCAAATATTGTGAAAGGAGGTGTATTTTAGTTACAATATTAAGAAATTTAAAAAAAAATTTCATTTGGATATTTTTAAAATAGTATTTCTTCCTTATATCGAAAAACAATAACGCCAAATTTTGCAAGCACTTAGGTAATAGGTAATAAGCCAATTCGCTTGGTAGACTCATTGATATTTTCGAGTATATGTTCGAAAAAGATACATAAAAAAATAGCCAAAAAATATACATACCTGTTTGATTCTGAACACAAAAGATTCTTGCAATCTTTGCTCCATCTTGTTTCAGCCACGAGAGGCTATATTGTTATACCCTACACCTCATGAGGTATGGGTATATTCACTTTCATCAAAATAGCATGAAATTTTGTATGAGGGGTTTTTGGGGTCGCTGATGTCGGAATTTCAAAATTCAAGATGGCGGATTCAATATGGCCCAGTAGGTGTAGGCTATATATAAGTCGGCTTTGCCCGACTGAAACTTACTCACTTGTTTTTTCGCTGTTATTTACTTACATACCTTCCAAATTTCATTAAAATCGAAGAGGTCGAGGGTAATTTTTTCAAAAATCGTTTCGATTTGACACGGAATCACCCCGATATTCATCCAAGATTTTCCGTTCAGGTCGATATGGAATATCCTATCGAGAAATCAAGCTTTGCAAATGCGTCTCTTACATTTTACAAATTTTCAAGTAAAAATTTATTTCGAATTTCTAATTATTTTTTCTTTTTGTTTTTATTTTGGCAGCAAACAATTTGATTAGACTTAAAATTTCACAGTTTGGTTCTCTCCCATAAAGGAACAAACTGCGGGGGTGCACTTGTTCAATTTCGAAAAATCGTACAGTAAGAACCACTCTAATATGCATGCATACACACTTTCTTCACTTAACCTCACTTTGGAATTCTACAACCATGCGACCAAGGCTGGGCATTAACTAGTTAATTAGTTAATAGTTAATTAAGGAAGTCAAATTTTTGGTTAACTTTTAACGTTTCAGTTAATTTCGAAAACCATTAACTTTTTCATTTAGTTAAGTTAAGTTTCTTCGATTAACTAGCATTAGTTAACTTTACAACGAAATATTATTGAATGTAAAAAAGTAGAAATTAAGAATTTATACTATTTTCGAACTGACATTTAATTTAAAAATTATTTCACAAAACAATTAAATACACAGGCCGATATATTTCGAAGTGTTCTATTTTTATGTATGAATGGGCCATTCTAAACACAATGACGTTCTCAGCCATCACGTGAGGTTTACATCGTCAGGATGTTTACATCGTATTTTCCATTTCTCAAATTTCTCAAAATGGCGAAAAACTAAGAACGCCCTTGTGTTTAGAATGGCCTGTGACATTTGTTCTTAACCAAACTTCATTCGTTTCATTACTATTATTTAATATTCTAATACAATTTGTATGCCTTTATATGAATATAAATAAATTGTTTCATACACAAAATTTGACCTTTGATAAACATTTTTATCATTTATTTTAAAGCAAATTTGGATATAGAAGGCTGAAACCGATCGGAAAAAGGGTCTGTGAGTGCAGGCTTTTGAATTGAATATATTTAAAATGTTTTTAAAAGTGCCTTTGTTGTTCTATAGAAAATTTAACTATTTAATTTAACTTTTAACGAAGTTAACTTTTTAACGAAATTAACTTTTTAATTTAACGAAGTTAAATTTTTGATTTACTATTACTATTACTATTACTCCAAAAATTACGCGAAATAGACGCTAAAACAATTTCAAGAAAAAGAGTGCAAGTGGCGTATCAAAGCCACTGCATATAAAGCAAACAAATAAAAAAGATTTGTGTGAAAAATTATGTCAGTGAATCATTCTCCCCAAAAAACAAGGAATTCTCTGACAGAGAATTCAACATCCCGCTCAAAACAAGAGCTTGAATCAGCATCAGCTAGTGCTAGTGAAAACACGGCAAATTCACAAATAAAAGCTTTTGCCATGCAACCAACAGGTGCGAGCAGTGCGAATGCATCGCAACCTGTCATTGTTACCCTCCCCGCCATGAATAGTGCAGAAACAACTATAGCAAAGAATCGATCAGAGGTACTCTTTGCTAACTCTCCCGCATCGCCATCGGGCTCTCTCTCATGGAGCAAGCAGTGTCAAACTCCAACACCCTACACCCAGCAGGCAGCTAATATGACGGCGTTTTTAGCAACACAAACAAATTTGGCAAGTACAATTACTACTAATACTCTTAGGCCAGACCCTGTTAAGATATTCACTGAAAATAAAGACCCTGCAAATAAGTTCTTTGAGAACAAAAACCCTTTGTATAAGCCTCAGTCGGCAAATACGAGTAATGCAATTAGCGCAAACACTACAGAGAAAAACACTCCACGTGCGGCAGTGCAGACTGGCATGCACCGCTACCTGCAAAAGCCAGACCCTACATTGCAAAAGCGCAAAACGACCCCTCCCAAAAATACGAATACGCCTAAGGTTTTAAAGACAAAGCCGAGTATACAGCCCATAAATCTTGGGCAAAATAGATACTCCCTATTATATGAAGAGGATAATTCAGACCCTAAACCCAAGACGTCAAAGCCGCCACCAATTTATCTCAGAGAAAAAAACTCGAATTCCCTTGTGACTCTGATAACACAAATTGTAGGTGCCAATAGATTTCATGTGATGGCTATTCTCAAGGGCGCCATCCATGAAACAAAAATACAAATTTATAATGAGGCAGATTTTCGCAAAATTGTGGATCATTTCGATAAGTGTAAAAAGAGCTATTACACATACCAGCTCAAAAGTAGCAAAGGTCTATCGGTTGTTCTAAGAGGTGTAGACTCGTTTGTCGAATGTGGCGATGTAAAAGAGGCATTAATTGCATTAAAATTCCAAGTTAGATCTGTGTCTAACATTCTAAACAAGGAAAAATTACCCCAACCACTTTTCCGCATTGAACTGGAATTTGACCCTAAGACTCTGCAAAAAAGTGAAACCCACCCTATATACAATTTGCGATATTTACTACACCGTAGAGTCAGTGTTGAGGAGCCGCATAAACGTCGTGGCCCAATACAATGCCAAAACTGACAAGAATTTGGTCATTCGAAAAAATGTTGTACACTTCCCAGTGTTTGTGTTATTTGTGGTGACCTTCACCAGACCCAATTGTGCCCAAAATCGAGAGAAGACGTAAATGTTAGACATTGTAGTAACTGCGATGGAAATCACACTGCCAACTACAGAGGGTGTTCAGTCTACAAAACCCTTAAAAATAAGGTTATTACCGAACCGAAGCCCTTAAGCGCAACAGCTACAAAGAGGTCAAACCCTACTCCAGCCAATTTTGCGCAGATGAAATCATACCCACCACCCCAAGGAAATGGTGCTAACGCCGCATCACAACAACAACAATTTTCATACGCAAATGTACTCAAAGGATATACCCAAGACCCTCCAGTTATTCAACCGGCCCAACAGAACGTTGGCCTTGAACAAACACTACAGATGTTTATGCAAAACATGTCGCAGTTTATGAACGGCATGCAAACTATGATGCAGGAAATGATACACAATCAAAACCTGCTAATCCAGACCCTTTTAAAAAACAAGCCATGAATGCGATAAAAATATCCTTCTGGAACGCGAACGGCTTATGCCAACATAAATTGGAACTCATTCAATTCCTCAATTCATTCTGTATAGATGTAATGCTAATTTCAGAGACTCATTTGACCCAAAAACACTTTTTTAACATACCCGGATACAAGTTGTATGACACTAAACACCCAGGTGGTAAAGCACGAGGTGGATCAGCGATTCTAATTAAGGACAGAATCAAACACTATGTTTTACAGGAATTTTGCACCGAGTACTTGCAAGCCACCAGTATTTGTCTTGATGAGTACATAAAAGGATTGACAATATCTGCAATATATTGTCCACCCAGCTCCAAAATAACTGAACAGCAATTTCAGACATTTTTTGCAACCCTTGGCCCAAAATTTCTCGTAGCTGGAGATTTTAATGCCAAACACACTTATTGCGGCTCTCGTCTGATTTCACCCAAAGGAAGACTACTATGGAATACTACCAGCAAACTCGGCCTTGATGTGGTTTCGTCAGGCACGCCAACATACTGGCCATCGGACAGACGCAAAATTCCAGATGTTATTGATTTTGCAGTAATCAAGACCCTTAAACGAACTCAACTAACCATTGAGTCTTCAGTGGAACTCTCGTCTGATCACACACCCACTATTATCACAGTCAAATATGAGCCAAATTCAGAAGTCAACCCACCCGACAAACTCACCAGTATCCATACGAATTGGCTTAAATTCAGAAAATATATAAGTTCACACATTACCCTACATGTGTCACTGAAAACTGAGGAGCAACTGAATGTGGCAGTGCGTAACTTTACCCTTCTGCTTACAAACGCCGCACTGGCAGCGACCCCAAAAATCAATAACACTACCCAAAAAAAGGAATTTGTGCCACAAAATATAGCTGCGCTCTTAACAGAAAAGAGATCAATAAGGCGTGATTGGCAAAAGTTCAGATCACCCTATTTGAAAAAAAAGCTGACCCTCATTACACGAAAACTACAAAATGAACTGAGGGCGAAAAACGAGAATGATCTGCATCAATCCATGGAAAAGCTTACGCCGACGAGCTCAACAAATTACTCACTTTGGCGTGCCACAAAAAATTTAAAACGACCCATTATTGCAGAATCGCCAATTCGTTTACCCAACGGAGACTGGGCGAGAAGTGATGCCGAAAAAGGTACTGCTTTTGCAAGTCACCTACAAAATGTATTTACTCCCAACCCCCCAAATGCAAATTACCCGTTACCACAGCTCGCAACCAGGCCAAACTATAACCCACTACTCATCAGAAGAAAGGCACTTATGGACGATATTGCCAAGTTGAACCCAAAAAAAGCTCCAGGACATGACTTAATAACGGCTAAAATGGTGAAAGAGCTGCCATCAATTGCTGTTAGTCACTTATTGCATATATATAATGCTATATTAAGAATAGGTCACTACCCAACTGACTGGAAGCTGTCGCAGATCACGATGATCCCAAAACCGGGAAAAGACCCTACAAACGTGAGTTCATATCGCCCAATAAGCTTACTCTCTACCCTATCAAAACTTTTTGAGAAAATTCTGATAAAAATGATGTTACCCACAATACTCGCTAAAGGTGAAATACCCAATCACCAATTCGGATTTAGAGAAAAGCATGGCACAATTGAACAGGTTCATCGCATTGTTCAATTTTTTCAGTTCAATCGGTTGTGTGAATAAAAAATCTGCTCTCATAAAATCAATTTTTATATCGGAAATTCTACTCTAAAAATATTGAAACAGCCACGAGGCTTCGTGCGATAGTACAGTGACGCGTTTGCATAGGGCTCGCGATCACTTGCTTGGACACTTTTGTGAAATTTAAAAACAAAGCTAAAATTTTTGCCAAATAAAATCACAATTCGAATTCGCTTCATCAACAAAAACTTTATCCCGCGCAACATATCTGCTAAAACATTACACATTCTTTATAAACAAAATATAATCATCTGATCCACTGACAGCAAAGTCAACACAGCGTTGACGTTAAAATTTCCCTCAGAAAAAAAATATCCCAAAAAACATCTGTTTGCAGCGATCAGCGAGTACACAAATCGCATCGCGCCATCTATGCGTCGCTTTTCTAATTAGGGTGACCAGAACCTTAAAAACGCGAAATTAGTACCAGTGTGACCGCTCGTCATGCAACGTACCCCTCCGTCATCAGTAGACAGTGGACGAAATGGTACAGCGCATCAGCAGCTGCAACTACAACAACAACTTTTGCAACCCCTGCAGCAAAAGCTTCCACAGCAAGACGGTGTGCAACAGCAGCTTCCGCAACAACAACAAGAACTTATTCAAATTCCCTCGCCAGATATACAGTGGAGTTCCCTTAGCGATACTGCACACGCAAACACAGGTAACTCTGTATCGTCAATTTCTTTGGTCGATACCCCTAGCAAATATATTGAAATCCCCGTAGGCCTTACCCCCATTCCTGACTCAAGTGAGGCGAATAGCGGATTTTCAGAAATCGCTAATCGCATAACAAAGGTCGCTACTCGCTCCATTATTACAGGTCAAAAGAGCAATATGCCGACAGTGCAGACAGGAATCGACATTTACTTCGCAAAGCGAGTACTATCGTCCCTCTCTAATGGGAATAGGCATCCCGCAAAAATTCAAAAGACGAATCCCGTTAAGCCATCTCTCGAGCTTGGGAAAAATCGATATGCGATTCTTGCTGAAGAAAATGATTCGGATCCCAAGCCTAAATCGCAAAAACCCCCACCTATCTACCTGCGTGAGCGAAACTCTAATTCGCTCATCAAAGATATAACTCAAAATATTGGTCCTAATAATTTCCACGTGATTTCTATTCTCAGGGGACAAGTACACGAAACAAAAATCCAAATTTACAGCGAATCCAATTATAGAAAAATTGTCAATCTCTTTGATAAACTCAAAAAGAGCTACTACACCTACCAGCACAAAAGTTCCAAAGGCCTCTCAGTCGTACTGAAAGGTATCGAGCCTTTCGTAGAATGCGACGAAATCAAAACTGCACTAAGCGATGAAGGCTTCCAAATAAAGTCCGTATTCAATATCCAGAATCAAAAAAAAATCCCACAACCCCTTTTCCGTGTGGAACTAGAGTTCGACTCGAAATTGCTCAAAAAAGGTGAACCCCACCCGATATACTCGCTCAGATATCTGCTACATCGCAAAATCACAATTGAAGTGCCTCACAAGCGCAGTGGACCGATTCAGTGTCATAACTGCCAAGAATACGGCCACACAAAGTCTTACTGCACTCTTCCCAGCGTGTGCGTAATTTGTGGAGACCTGCACGAAACAGGTTCGTGCACAAAAACTAAAGAGGATTCCACTATTAAAAAATGTAGTAATTGCGGTGGCAATCACACTGCTAACTATAGAGGCTGTGCAGTCTATCAAAGCTTTATAAAAAAGACGGAAAATGTGACGCAAAAACATGAAACAGGGAAAACCCAAAAATTTCCTCCGCTATCCGCTGCACAATCCTTCGCAAACCCACTTACAAAACAAGGCGTTTCCTACGCCAGTGCCTTAAAAAGCGGTCACTCTGCCACTGTGCACGCGCAACCTGCTCCTCCTAGTAGTAGCCTTGAACAAACTCTACAAATATTCATGCAAAATATGTCTCAATTTATGTCTGGTATGCAAAATATGATGCAAGAAATGATAAAGAATCAAAGTCTTTTACTACAACATCTCATGTCTAAGCCATGAATGGTTTAAAAATATCATTCTGGAATGCAAACGGCCTGTGTCATCACAAATTAGAACTTCTCGAGTTCTTGAAAGAGTCCAGCATAGACGTTATGCTAATTTCTGAAACACACTTCACTGAAAAACACTTTTTCAATTTACCAGGATACAGACTCTATGACACAAAGCATCCAAGCGGAAACGCTAGAGGTGGAACCGCCATTCTCATTAAAAGTCGTATAAAACATTACGCTCTCCAGAATTATTGCACAGAATATATTCAAGCGACAAGTATTTCTCTCGATGAATACTTAAAAGGCCTAACATTAACAGCTATATACTGCCCGCCCAGACACAAAATATCTGAGCAACAATTTCAGACTTTTTTCCATTCTCTTGGACTGTCAACAGACTCGGTCTTGACGTGATCTCTTCTGGCACGCCAACTTACTGGCCAACTGACAGTCGCAAAACCCCCGATGTCATAGACTTTGCAGTCTTCAAAACTGTAAAAAGGAGCCAATTGTTTATTGAATCCTCTCTAGATCTCTCATCAGATCATACGATTACTATTATCACAATAAAGTATGCGCCAAGTTCTGAGGCCAATCCACCAGATAAACTGACCAGCAAACTCACAAACTGGCTCAAATATCGAAAGTATATAAGCTCCCACATGTGCCACTAAAAACGAAAGTTGAAACTCACACAGCTGTTAGAAATTTCACACTCTTGCTTTCCCAAGCAGCTGCAGCGGCCACTCCCGCCCAAATCCCAAAAAGTTCAACTCGCAGCTATGCAAAGTGTACTCCAAAGGACATAGAGCAGTTAATAAAAAATAAAAGGAAAATACGTCGCGATTGGCAAAACAACAGATCCCCAAATCTGAAAAAACAGCTTAATGATGTCTCTCGAATTCTAAAAAAGCAGCTTGAGAGGAAATCCGAAAGAGAATTCCAGCTATTTGTTGAACATCTCGCACCCACAAAATCAACAAACTACTCGCTCTGGCGAGCTGCAAAAAATATGAAAAAACCAATACTGACAGAACCCCCTCTAAGGCTGCCAAATGGAAACTGGGCCAGAAGCGATGCAGAAAAGGGTGCAGCTTTTGCCAACCACCTAAAATCCGTGTTCACCCCGAACACGACAGCTGGAGATATCCCAATACCAACATTAATCCCACATAATACCTCTTGTACAATCGCGATTAAAAAAAACGAACTTATGGAGGTAATAAACAAAAGCTTGGACCCGAAAAAAGCACCAGGACCGGACTTGATAACGCCAACAATGATAAAAGAACTGCCAACAGTTGCAATAACCCACTTATTGCACATATTTAACGCGATTTTCAGAACATGTCACTACCCAGATGATTGGAAACTATCTCAAGTTACAATGATTCCCAAACCTGGAAAAGATCCCAGTAATGTGACGTCATACCGGCCTATAAGTTTGCTCTCTGTAATATCGAAACTCTTCGAAAAACTTTTAATAAAATTGATTCTACCGAAAATTCTAGAAAAACAAGTGATTCCCGATCACCAGTTTGGCTTCCGCGAAAAGCATGGCACTATTGAGCAAGTGCACCGTATTGTTGACTCAATAAAAGGCACTTTCGAAAATAAACAGTATTGCTCCGCTGTTTTCCTCGATATCACCCAGGCCTTCGATAAAGTCTGGCACGAAGGACTTATTTACAAACTACAGCATATTCTTCCCGCTAATATGCACTGTCTACTCAAAAACTACCTCACGAATAGAAAATTTGTAGTAAAATACAAAAGCTTTGTCTCCCGAAAATACGAAATACTGGCCGGAGTACCACAAGGCAGTGTCCTCGCGCCCCTGCTATATATTCTATATACTGCAGATATGCCCAAAAGTGATAGAACTCTCATATCGACTTTTGCTGATGACACTGCTATCATGTGCTCTCACTCAAACCCTGACATGGCATCTCTATACGTGCAAAAACACTTGGACACTCTAAGTAATTGGCTACATCGATGGAAAATCAAGGTCAATGAATCCAAAAGCTGTCACTTAACCTTCACTCTAAGAAGGGGCACGTGTCCTGCTCTGAAGATTAACGGCCAAGTCGTCCCTGAAAGTTCCGAAACCAAGTATCTTGGAATGCATCTCGATCGCTGACTCACATGGTATAAACATATTGAATCCAAAATCACTCAGATCAAATTAAAGCAATTGGAACTAAATTGGCTAATCTCAAGGGCATCAAACCCATATGGACATATGGAATTGAACTCTGGGGCACTGCCTCTCCCTCGAACGTGGAAAAACTCCAGAGAGTCCAATCTAAAATCCTGAGACAAATTGCCAGAGCCCCTTGGTATTTAAAAAATACTAACATCCACAGAGACCTGAATATACCTGCAGTAAAAGACGAAATTCCGAAATTTACCTCGAAGTACAAGCAGAAGCTCATGTTTCACCCAAACATTCTAGCTAGAAATTTACTGAGACCTCTGAATCCCTCACGTCTCAAACGAAACTAATATATTCCCCATATATTAGTTACGATAACTCTACATTGCCTAAATCAATGGATATAGGGCAAATAGTTTTAATCTGAATATTATAAAAATAAGCTGAATTTCTGAATTGTTGAAAAATCATTGTTAGACCTAAGTTATTATTTAGGTGATTCAATTGAATAAAATTACTATAAAAAAAAAAAAAATTGTTGAATTGATCAAAAAAATGTTCGAGAAAAAGCAATACTGCTCAGCAGTATTCCTCGACATCACCCAAGCCTTTGATAAGGTATGGCATAGAGGATTGATATCCAAACTACAGAAACTATTACCCGCAAGCATGCACGTTTTGCTTGACAACTACTTGACCCACAGAAAATTTGTAGTTAAACATAAAAGTTTCGTTTCTAGTAGATTTGATATTCTTGCCGGTGTACCCCAAGGCAGCGTCCTCGGACCCCTCCTGTATATACTCTATACAGCTGATATGCCCATTTATGATCAGACCCTCATCGCAACATTTTCCGACGACACCGCAATATTGTGCTCGCACTCAGACGCTAAAATGGCATCACAACACGTGCAACAACATTTGAACACTTTACAGAATTGGCTATCAAAGTGGAGAATTAGAGTCAACGAGTCTAAGAGTGCACATATAACCTTCACCCTAAGGAAAGACACTTGCTCCATGCTTACAATAAATAATAGTGAAGCACCACAATGTACTGAAACCAAATATCTTGGTATGCATCTCGATCGCAGACTCACATGGAAAAAGCACATCGAAGTTAAAATTACACAAATAAAATTTAAAAAACTTGAATTAAATTGGCTCCTCTCGAAGCAATCAAAACTCAACACCACATATAAAATCCTGTTATACAAAAGTATAATTAAACCCATATGGTCATATGGGATCGAGCTCTGGGGAACAGCATCTCCATCAAATGTTGAGAAACTGCAAAGGATGCAGTCAAAAATTCCGCGACAAATACTTGGAGCGCCATGGTTTATAAAAAATGAACACATCCACAGAGATTTACAAATATCGAAAATATCTGATGAGATACCGAAACGTAATACAAAGTATGCAGATAAGCTAAAATTGCACCCTAATATTCTAGCTCGAACCTTAATAAAACCCACCCGACCCTTACGTCTAAAACGAAATTATTCTATTGCCTTTGAATAGATAGTTCAGGGACACCCTCGTCGATGCAGCCGTTCGTCTATGCCGACATCCTGTAGATGCCGACATCCAGTCAACGCCTATATCGCCTTGATACATACATTAAGTTGTCCAAATCAGTGGATAAGGTCAACTAGTACTATGTTAAATCTGTTATGTAATGTCTAATTATTTTGTTCAAAGTTATTGTTAGTTCTAATTTTTTTATTTTAGAAGATTCAATAAATAAATTTTATGTAGTTAAAAAAAAAAAAAACTATTACTGGGTTAACAAAGTTAAATTTTCGATTAACCCAGCTTTGATTCAGGGAAATTTTTTATCACAAATCTTTCTTCTGAGAAGTTGAATGTTTTTGAATAGTGCAACTTTCTGCATTCAAAAAAAAAATGTATGACCCAGGAAAAAAATTCAAAAAGTAGCATTTTTTTTTTAATAAACTTTACTTTATTTTTTGGATTTTCGTACGGGTCCAAGCCCCCCCCCCCCCCAATTATTGACCTGAAAAAAATACATGGAGAAAAATACAAAATATATTTTGATATATTTTCCCAGCGGCTCGAACAACAAGCACTACGATAAGAAGAACTTTTAAGCGCTTTTGTTTTCAAAAAACCCCAAAAAATCTAATCAAATTGTTTGCTGTCAATATAAAAACCAAAAGAAAAAAAATTAGAAATTCGAAATAAATTTTCACTGGAGTCTACAAAAAAATATCCCTAATAAAAATATTGTTAACGTACCAGTAGAGACAATTGGCAGTAGTAACATTATGATAAAGCATGATCAACAATTACCAACATTAATTAACATTTTTTTAAGACCTTCTTAATAATTTCAACTCAAATACACCTCCTTCTACAGTATTTCCCATGTAATTGCAAAGCCTGTTTGATTCTGATCAAAAAAGATTCTTCGTTGCTCCATCTATTACTTATCTACCTTCCAAATTTCTAGAAAATCGGATAGATAGAGTGAAAACACCTTGTCGATTTGATATGGAATTACCCATCTTAAATTTGGTAAAATAATCTAAAAATTGAGATCCCGGACCTTTTTTGGTCCGGGATCCGGGGATTCGGGATTTTAAACCCTCTTAAATGTGAAAAAAATATTTATTTCGAATTTTTTTATTTAACATTCTTTAAATTTCGGAAGTGATTCAAAATTACTAGAATAGGCTGTCCCTAATTATCTGACCGCCACTGTATTTATTTAAACATGATTTTTTCTATAACGGATCTAGCATCCCATATGTGATCCTGTTGAATTTCGACAACAGATATTAATGAAAGTCACCATAAGTACTTAATTTTTGTTTTGTTTTGTTAATTTTCTAATCCAATAAATATATTTTATTGAATTTATGTTTGTTAAGTCGGTAATGAATAAAGACTGATAGAAAACATATTCTTCAATTGCGTTTTAACTGCTCATCTTTATCAAATTACATTGAATACATTATGACGTGAAGCTTAAAATACTGCCAAAAGGCTAGCGTTGCCACCTAACCATGTTTTCACCCGTTACGGCTATTATTTTTATTGCAAAGCGATTTACTCATGGGATTTTTTAAATTTTTATTTTCGTATTATGTATTTTGACGTACTAAAACCGAATCTGAATCTTTTTTTGTAGCAAAAATCTGCTGTCCTAGATATACATTTTTTTAAGTTTTGATTTCCCCTTTTACAATTTCTTGAGTGACTTCTAAGAAAGGTGTTCATTTTGTAGTATTTTTTTTCGGGAATTTTAATTTATAAATGATTCCCATTTTTATTTGTTTTTATGAAATTTCTCACCTCAAACAAATATTTTTTATTATTGTTGTACTGGGAATATATGCAAATATGAAATGTAATGTAATAGGAAAGTGTAATATGAAAATATAATACACCACCGTAATAGGTGAAAATAGTGTTAGGTGGCAACGGTAGTCTTGTGGCAGTTTTATTTTCTTAAAGGTGGCAGATTTAGGTCGAAGCTATTTTTGTTTATATATCAAAGATGCTTTTTTGTGTATACATGAAAGCGTTTTGCATGCGGCTTGATGAAGTTAATCGATATTAGGTAAAGGTATTAGCGGTATTCATTTAAAGTGGGAAAACCCTGGGAAACGCGCAGTGGTTCAGTTGTTGACGAGAACTGTCAAAAATTGTATGAGAAGAGAATTGCACAAAGTGGATAACTTTGCGCGTCGATTTTGGTGCGGAAAGAACTGCACAAATGTTGTGCGATTGTAGTGATGTCGAACAATAAAATTGATATTCGATTAATTAAAAAAGTAATTATCAAAAGTAATAAAATGCGGCTACAAATTATAAAGAAAAATGTATAATTATATATATAAGTTTAAAAAAGAACTATAGGTAACAATTGTATGCAAAATAAAAGTTAATTGAATTTATAATTGTAAAAGCTGTGCAGAATATCGAGTACTTGTAAGTGGGTACTCTTTTATTGTCTAAGTGAGTATGCGCACAACACTAATATAGTTTGCTTCGAAAATGGCGTTAGCGCCATTTTCGAAGCAAATTTACTTACGGCCGTCAACGAAAGCAATTTCTTCAAATAGTTTTATTAGTTTTCTTTTTTCGTTTATTTTAGGCATTTTTTCACTTTAAACAACAGCTGTCAAAAATTCGAAGAAAAAGAAGAATCAAAAGAAGTGCACAAAAAATTTTCTGGTGCGTTCATGAAACAGACCGGGGAAAACTGCGCTAGTCACCAACTGCACAACTTCCACTTTTAAATGAATACCCTTATTGTATGAGCATTAGTGGCTCTGGTGAGAAGGCGCTTAGTTCGCTACTTCATCTTACTTACAATCGCTGCGTTGTGGGTTCGATACCTCACCAGGGCGGCTAACATTCATAAGAAAAAATATATGTGTGAATATATTTGTAAGTGGCTCTGGTTCCTTCTCACGAACGCAGCGTCGTGTGGACAAACCACCAGAAGAAGGGCTAACATTTAAAAAAAAAGAATGTTAACAGCTTACAAACATTTTTTAAGTGAAGTTGTAAATTTTGAATCGGTTAGTGTTAGGACAGACAGACAGAAAGACAGACAGACAGACCTGGACAAATATATATATTAATGTATTGATTTTTGTGTGCTTATATTTATATTTCTAATTTTATTTTTAATGTTTGTAAAATATAATAGCGAAATAAAGACTTTTCTTATATGTAGTTTTTTATTTTATTTTATTTTTTTTTTGTTATATTTGTTTTTAAATATTTTTTTTGGTATTTTTTGATAATTTTTTTTTTTTTATTATTTTTTTTTATATAAATTAAATATTGGGAAGTGGCAACCTCAGCTATTTAGCGATTTGACAGTTGCCAGCTGTTTGCTTTGATATTTGTTTATTGTTTCTGGCGCAATTGCACCTCACTTTGGTTGCCTATTAATCTTTGTTATTTGATTTAATAAGAATGAATGTTATAAATAAGAATGAAATTATAGTTTAAAAGAATTTAATAGTGAACAGAAAGTGATAAAAGTTTGAAAGGTGTGCTCACTGCGACCGCGGGTTAGCCTCATCCATACACAACAGAAAGCAGCAGAAAAAGTCCGATACTGCCGACTGCGGGGGAGGCCCTGTGATCATTGGGGTGATGGATTTTGGAGCAGCGATGTCACTGCCGATCTTCGCCAATTTTCACTTTGCTCGAGAGTATTAACGGTATATCTTTTCAAGTATCTCACCCGTGAGATTTATTTTTTCCGAGAATATATTTAATTTTCGGTTTTAGATTTCACGATTTGTAGACGATGTGTTTTTTGTACTTTCAGTGTGTTGTATGTTATTTGTATGTTATCATTTTTAGTACCATTTTTGCTACACGCTTATGCTGCATAAATATAAAAAACACTTAAAGTGATTAAAAAAAACACACATTCGTGTAAATAAGCGTGTCAAAAATTAGAACGTGTGTTTTTTTATTTATCAAAATTAATACACACTTAAAAACATGTGTTGTGTGTAAGATTACACACCAAAAGATAGGTTCACTTTGCAACTTGCTCAAAGGAAAAAACACCGTTCGACATTAAAAAAAGCACATGAAAGTACCCGTGTCTCCCAGTTTTTCTAGATCAATTCTTAAAACCATTTAAATCGCATTTATGCATTTTGAATTTAATTTAGAACACTCCTTAGATTTTTGTCCCAAGCTTATATGGAGACAAATCACTGTGCGAAGGCGTCCTCAGTTTTTCTGCAGCACGTTTATTTTTTTTCTACTAATGTTATTATACACAAATTTATGTGTTAAAGAAAATATATTTTGATGCAGCTGCTCTTAACAAACCTAAAGTGATTGCAAAATAATTGTGTAAAAAGCTATTTAAACATTTTTAAATGATTTTTTTAAAATTGATAAAAATGTACATGTTCTCATTGCCCCGGTTATGCAGACACATGCTAGCCTTTGACTTCCTAGTTATGTCAAGGCTAGTCCTTTTAGCCCACGCTACGGCCTCATATGTGATGATTGGTCTCACCATTCCTAAGTACATCTACCGCATTATGCGCGGTCTACAACCCCAAGATTTACCAGCTATGCTCCTACACATCATGATAGCTCTGGTGGCCTTCTTTGTTACTAACTCCTACTATCTTCCAGATATTTCACTTCCGTTTGTTTCTCTATAACTTGCCCGGATAGCCGAATTGGCATCCAGTACTGTATTTTCCTCTTCAATATGAACGGTATGATCGTGGTTTCAGCCCCACAGATTTGCACCATTCCAGCGTGACCTAGAGACCTCTCTGTATTATGTCACATAGAGCCTCCTCGTACTTACCCCTAGCCATTATGACGATGTCATCAGCATACCCCTGACACGTAAATCCCACATCAGTTAGTCTTCTGAGTATCTGGTGAGGTGGTGAGGAGAGGCGAAAGCACACCCCCTCGTGGTAACTGCCTCAGTCGTGTTAAGGCCGGTTTGATATTCGACAGACCTGGTGCCCAACATCTCCCCGACCCAATGTCACAGAGTTGTGTTTACCCCTTTCCTTAGCAAGGCATGCCTAACGCCATCATGAGAGGTGTTGTCAAACGCACCTTCTATGTCGAGGAATGCACATACTACTATTTCCTTTGTGTCCAATGCCCTTTGTATGTACCCAGACAACTGGAATAGAGCAGTTTCCGTAGACCTGCCGGCTCTATATGCATGTTGACAGTGGTGAAGGGCCTTCGAGCAGAACTTCTTCTCGAAGATAGTTATCTATTACTTTTTCCATCGTTTTTAAAAGAAACGACGTCAAGCAAATTGGTCTGAAGGACTTTGGTAGAGTAGGATCCTTCCTTCGGAGTAAAAATAACTTTAGCCCTACGCCAGTTGCTAGGTATGTACCCTAAGGCCTAAGGTTAAGAACACTTCGAGAAAATCCAGTTTAAAAAAAATCCTTTTTTTGGAATGTAAAGTTGTGCTATTCAAAAACTTTGCAGACGAAATTTTTGTGATCAAAAATTCCCCTGGATTTTGAGAATTTTTTTAAAAGTTTAGTTTTTGGTAAATTTGTATAAAAATCATCAAAGCTGGGCATTAACTAGTTAATTTTTCATTTAGTTAAGTTAAATTTCGAAGTGTTCTATTTTTATGTATGAATGGAGGTTTACATCGTCAGGATGTTTACATCGTATTTTCCATTTCTCAAATTTCTCAAAATGGCGAAAAACTAAGAACGCCATTGTGTTTAGAATGGCCTGTGACATTTGATCTTAACCAAACTTCATTCGTTTCATTACTGTTATTTAATGATCTTGTTCAGTCAAACTCCGGTACTTGAACCAGAATTTGACGTTTTTATTTGATTTGCAAAAGGTTCAATCGAATTCCGGCACATAAACCAGAATTTGATGTTTTAAATTGGTTATCCTTTGAAATTCCAAATTCCGGCACATAAACCATAATTTGGAGCTTATCGGATTCGGTATTGATAACACCTTGAATTATAATAAATAACTGGTTTTTTATTGTTCTAATTTCCCTATTTATAACAGATTTTACCTTTACCGAAGTGCAGCGAAGTCACTAGCAAGCAAGGCACAAAATGCTTAGTTGCAAATTGCCTTCAAGTGCACTGACACTTTGTATCACCTTGAGTGGTGGTATCATGTGTCCGTCACTTGAACTGCAAAAAACGCCTAAAGCCAGGCAGCCAGAATGCTTAGCTGCAATTCGGTATTTTGTGAAAATATAACAAACTTAACAAAAAATATAAATGAAATCAGGGACTCCCAAACATCCTGCCAGGTGTTGAGCGGTTTCGTTTAACCTTCTCTGTCATACACCGTGATCTTGGACAAGTCTTGGGTGGCGTCGATATCGGCTTCGTCGTCTTTGTAATTTGGTTGTTGGTGTCCCTTGTGACAACTCACTGGTGGTGGGGTTCGGAGCTTGTTCTTGGCACGCTTGCTTTTAGCGCGGCTGAACTTGCCGGAGTCGCAGGGTCTTTTAAATTTTGCTCCAAGTGAGCCACAAAAAAATTTATAACAAATATTTTGCCTTGAGAAACCCATGAACAACAATTTAAATTAAAAGAGGAAAAACAGAGAGAGAAGGGGTTAAAAGGAAGAGAAAGTGTGTTGCACCATTGCCGAGTACAGATGCCCAAGCTCTGGATGTCTAGCTGGTGTACATCTAGGCGGCCCACCCACTGATCCGGTAACTCAAAAACCGGCCATTGGCGTCAGAATTCTATTCTATTTTCTTTTTTTCAGTCGCCCCTTAATTTTGGTCCTTACAAGCAAGGACCTTTTCTGCGTAAATCCAAATACATTATTCTACTCCCAAATATGTATATATATACAAATATATATGTTAAATTTTGTTTTACATTGATACTTGCTGCTATTATTTGTATTATGAAGAATAAATTGTATGATGTGTACGTGATCGAATGAATGAACGTGGAGGTTGAACTGAAGGACTGATGTTATGAATGATGAGTTTAATGATGAATACGAACTATTGATGCGGAAAAACTATTGATGAGGTGTTCGCCTTCATGGTAGGTCTGAAGAATGGTGTTGATGCTAAATATGAGTATTGTAATGTTTAAACTGTTTTGGATATTTCTAGCGTTCCACCGCTTATATTTGCATAGGCCTCAATATGCTCCCTAGGTATTGATAACTCAAAAGTTGGATATCAAGTGTGTTTTATTTCAGAATCACCAGCGCTTTTTATACCCTGTTGACTCCATCAATTTCAATTCATTTTATAAAATATGCTTATAACTACAATTCTACAAAATATGCTTATTCTACAAAATAGATTAAAGGTGAAACACATATCATTCAATATTAAAAAAAAAATCGAAGCATAAACATTGTATTGAGCTCAATGATCCAAGCGTAGCATATGCTGACGCTCAGACTTTGAAGCAAATATACAATAAAAAAAAAGAGTAAAAAACAAGTTTTTTAAAATATAACCCTTTAACCGACTAAAAAGCAGAAAATAAATTTCCTTTAAATTAATTTCCGCAATTTCGATTTAAAATTAAGGGTTTTTGGCGACTTCAAAATTTGCAGTGATATTAGGAACAAAGTAGCCAAAAACCCTTAATTTTAAATCGAAATTGCGGAAATTAATTTAAAGGAAATTTATTTTCTGCTTGTTTTTTACTCTTTTTTTATTTTCCCCTTTTTTTAAAAAAAATTTTTACATTAAAAAAATTTTTTTTGATTTAAAAAAAAAAATTGTTCCCCCCTTTTTCTCCCCTTTTTTTTCCTTTTTTATTCTTTTTCCCCAATGCTAGCCTAAGTGAAAAATTTCAGCCCTGTAGCTTAAAAAATACGAAAGTTAGAACTTTAAATTGGCTCCATTCCGCTCCCCTTTGCCCCCACACCCCCCTTTCCAAGGGTATAAAAAATCATTTCGTCAATAAGAACCCACCTACCAAATTTCATCATTGTAGCTTGAAGGAATCGGAAGTTATGCCATGTTTAAAAAAAAAGGTTTGAGTCCCCCCACGGCCCCCTACGCCTCTGATGGACCCCAAAATTTAATAGAATGCATTGTCACCGGAGTTCTATCAGTGTTCAGCTCTCTAGCTTATGTGGAAGTGTATGAAAAAGCTCGCCGCAGATTTGAGGATATATATATATATATATATATATAGTCCGCCCAAAGCAAGTTAATATAAGGGTTATAATAACAATGTTGTATGCCTAAGCGCGCTAATATTCAGCTTCAATATTAAAGCGCAGGTTTGTTGATGTTTGTGTTCGTATGCAATTTGTGAGTATGGATACACTACACCCATACCCTTCAGATGGAAATTATTTGAAAAATAATTTACAAAGTAATTTAGAAGATGGTTGGAAAAGTGTATGATATGCAATACTAAAATTTGGTTAATATATATTTTTAAAATTTTTAAAATAATATATTACATATAGTATATTAGAATGAATTATTCGAGACAAATATATAAATGAGGATAAATCTTATTAAATTATATATATTAATTATATTCTAGTTAATAGTATTGAAATTTATAATAAAATATATTAAATTTAAAATTATATACGTTTTTTATACCCCCACACTCACTGTGGCAGGGTATACTAACTTTGTCACAACGTTTGTAACGCCCATAAGGAGGCGTGTCCGGTATGGAAAAGTATATATTTTCTTGATCAGAATCACCGCCGGAGTCAATTTAGCGATGCCCGTCTGTCTGTCCGTCTGTCCATCCGCACGATAGCGGTCGGAGTTTTGGAGATATCGACTTTAAACTTTGGGTACATGTTTTTCTCGTGAATACTGAAATCAACTTCGAGAATCAGCCAAATCGGATAAAAACTGGGAGTGGCTCCCATACACCGAAAAAAAAGGTTAACATTTTTCAAGTCTTTTTTATGGTTGTATTCGATTGGAAATGTCTAGAAACGTATTTTTGACATGGTCCGAGGTTCCGAAGCCACATATATAAGGGTCAAAATGGGGTCTTGAGACCAATTTTTTTTTTCGTTGAATTTGATTGGAAATGTTTAGAAATGGATTTTGGACATGGTCCGGGCTCCAAAAAGGTTTGAGTCCCCCCACGGCCCCCTACGCCTCTGATGGACCCCAAAATTTAATAGAATGCATTGTCACCGGAGTTCTATCAGTGTTCCAAATTTCAGCTCTCTAGCTTATGTGGAAGTGTATGAAAAAGCTCGCCGCAGATTTGAGGATATATATATATATATATATATATAGTCCGCCCAAAGCAAGTTAATATAAGGGTTATAATAACAATGTTGTATGCCTAAGCGCGCTAATATTCAGCTTCAATATTAAAGCGCAGGTTTGTTGATGTTTGTGTTCGTATGCAATTTGTGAGTATGGATACACTACACCCATACCCTTCAGATGGAAATTATTTGAAAAATAATTTACAAAGTAATTTAGAAGATGGTTGGAAAAGTGTATGATATGCAATACTAAAATTTGGTTAATATATATTTTTAAAATTTTTAAAATAATATATTACATATAGTATATTAGAATGAATTATTCGAGACAAATATATAAATGAGGATAAATCTTATTAAATTATATATATTAATTATATTCTAGTTAATAGTATTGAAATTTATAATAAAATATATTAAATTTAAAATTATATACGTTTTTTATACCCCCACACTCACTGTGGCAGGGTATACTAACTTTGTCACAACGTTTGTAACGCCCATAAGGAGGCGTGTCCGGTATGGAAAAGTATATATTTTCTTGATCAGAATCACCGCCGGAGTCAATTTAGCGATGCCCGTCTGTCTGTCCGTCTGTCCATCCGCACGATAGCGGTCGGAGTTTTGGAGATATCGACTTTAAACTTTGGGTACATGTTTTTCTCGTGAATACTGAAATCAACTTCGAGAATCAGCCAAATCGGATAAAAACTGGGCGTGGCTCCCATACACCGAAAAAAAAGGTTAACAGTTTTCAAGTCTTTTTTATGGTTGTATTCGATTGGAAATGTCTAGAAACGTATTTTTGACATGGTCCGAGGTTCCGAAGCCACATATATAAGGGTCAAAATGGGGTCTTGAGACCAATTTTTTTTTTCGTTGAATTTGATTGGAAATGTTTAGAAATGGATTTTGGACATGGTCCGGGCTCCAAAACCACCTATAAATAGGGTCTTGAGACCACATTATTTTTATGTTCGAGGTACTTCTTCCCACTGTGTGGGGGTATTTCAACTTCGGTATAGCCGAAGATAGTCCACTCTCTAGTTTTTTTTTTTATTTAAAACAAATTTAAACTAAATAGTATAAATTATATATCATCTTTTGATGGAATATATTTCTTTAAAATATTATTATGGAATTCGTTATGTTTTCCTCTGATATCTATTACTGAATTCACACCTTTTCTTTCTATTATTTTATAAGGTCCATGATATGGGCTCTGATTTTTCTTCCTAGTTTCTAATTTGACTAATACTAAGTAATCTAAAACCACCTATAAATAGGGTCTTGAGACCACATTCTTTTTATGTTCGAGGTACTTCTTCCTACTGTGTGGGGGTATTTCAACTTCGGTATAGCCGAAGATAGTCCACTCTCTAGTTTTTTTTTTTATTTAAAACAAATTTAAACTAAATAGTATAAATTATATATCATCTTTTGATGGAATATATTTCTTTAAAATATTATTATGGAATTCATTATGTTTTCCTCTGATATCTATTACTGAATTCACACCTTTTCTTTCTATTATTTTATAAGGTCCATGATATGGGCTCTGATTTTTCTTCCTAGTTTCTAATTTGACTAATACTAAGTAATCTACTTTAAAATTGCTTATATTCAAATTCTTATCGTATGCTAACTTCCTCCGTTCCTTAACTACCTCAACAATCTGTCTTGTTTTTTTGAAAGCTGAATGTAATCTAATATTAAGTTCATTGGCATAATTTTCCAAATTGTAAGTCTTTGTGTTTGTTTTAATTACGTCACTTGGTAAGTAAGGCAATTCACCAAATACCAATTCGTATGGTGTATAATTTGTAGAGCCCGACCGATTAATCGGCTTCGGCATCGGCTTCGGCCGTTATCGGATAAAAATGCACATTCGGCTTCGGTTTTTCCGAAAAATGGCCGAAGTTTAGGCCGAAGCTTTTCAATTTTTTTTCCTTATTTTTGAGACACCGAAAACCAAAACTAATTTTTTACGATACGATTTTCTAGCCCACATCACTTCTAAACGGTCTTACTGAGAGACCCACAAAACAAAAAATATGATTAAAATTTAAATTAGTAATCATCGAATATTGAGTGAATCTCGCCTCAAATTGCGTGGCCACAAAGTACTTCCTTGGACATTTTCTGGGTGGATTACTGAATTTTAAATATAGATTTAGAAGCTACTGCTTGCCCTGATGTCTATGTTAAAAGGAGTCTTGGTAAACTGTATGAAATTTCAAATATAGGGGAAGGAGGCTCACGGAAGGATTCTACCTTTTAGAAATGTAGCCCAAATTGCTGCGCCAACATATATGAAAAGGTGCTGAAATCTGGGACCGATTTTGCTAAAATTTTACATTTAAAGTTCAAAGCTTCACAGGTGGTTTTTACCATCAACTAGAACATCTTTTGCCCATTACCTGACGGATTTGGGGAGTCCTTAAAAAACCGCTACTTAAATGGATTTATTCTGTGAAGAATTCTCTACCATTTCTTCTAAATTCCCATTATTTTAAGCTTTACTCCAAATTTTTAAAAGTGATTTTAAAAAAATCCAATTGTTCTTACACGGGATATATGGGATAATTTGAGGCTATTGTTAGTTTTGACCTAGGAGGCCCAAATTTGTTTGTGAATTCTTTTGGTTACTTTTATTATTTGTTTAAATACATTTTCAGTTCCTTAAAAAACTAAATGTGTATTTATATACTCGAATTTGAATGAAAATACACGAAATAACAAGTATTTAAAGGGTTTTTATTTAAGTATCGGCTTCGGCTTCGGTATAGGCCTTCGGCGTCGGCCGAAGTAATAGGCTGCCAATTGACCTTCGGCATCGGCTTCGGCCTGAAAATGCTTATCGGTCGGGCTCTAATAATTTGTGTCTACGTGCGGTGTCGTGTTGTATGCAAACATATAGTATGCAATCCATTTGTCCCATTCATAATCATCGGCAAGCGAAAGCAAATACTCATTTAAAACTCGATGATTACGTTCAAGGGCACCAATTGTTTGATGATGGTAAGGCGAAGAAAATACTTGTTTTGTTTTTAACATTTCGCATATGTTTTTCATAAATTCGTTTCTGAATTCTGTACCTCTGTCAGATTTCAATACTTTAAAACAACCATACTTCAGAATAAAATGTTCTACTAAAGCTGAAGCAACTGTTCGTGCATCTTTACACTCTAGTGGGCATACTACTACAAATTTCGACAACTCACATTGCATTGTCAATATGTATCTAAATTCATTTGATATCCTTAACGGCCCGACTGTGTCTATTGTTATCACTTCAAAACTAGTTGATGGTGTATCTGTTATTTCTAATTCTTCTTTTGTGTGCCTAGTTATCTTATTTTTGACACATTTTTCGCATTCATTAATAAATGTCTTAACCATTTGTCTCATATTCTTCCAAACATATCTCTGTTTCAGTCGTAATACTGTTTTTCTAACACCTATATGTCCTCCTGTAGGTGTATCATGAAACTCTTGGATAAGTTTACAAATCGTAATCCATGATTTTATTTCTTTCGGGGACGTATACAATATTATATTAATTGGCAATCTATCATTTGTCGGCAAATTTTCTATTCCATACTTCCTAAATTCATTTTCTAATGAAATTTTTCTCTTTGGCAAATTTTTCTCTAATTCAGTATTATTGATCAAGGGTCTACAATTCTTGTTGTATCCATTCTTTCTTGACAAACTGTAACAATTCTTCATATATGCATTATAATATTCTTTAAACCGGTATTTATCAATATAATTAGAAAAAATATCACGCTCACTGAGGGCTAGCTCCCCAATTTGTGAGTCAAACATAAGAGACTGTAGCTTCCCCAAAATCGAATCTAGTTTCGACAGGTCTTCGCTACACCTCACAATAACTTCGTTATTGCTAATAATAATTTTAGGCCTATTTACGACTGCAATCTCAAATTGTTAAATATCTTTTAAGTGTATTGAACTAGGCTCAAAGAGCCGTAATAAATAAATAAATAAATAAATGAATAAATAAATAAATAAATAAATAAATAAATAAATAAATAAATTTCAATTTATATATATTTTTTATATCAGACATCGATGTACATTCCCAGATAAAGAGGTGTACAGGCTCCCTCTGTGAATTGTCTGTATAGTTAACTTCATTAATTTCTTCAATATTTTCTTGCCCATTTAATTCATCAATTTTTTTATTATCTTGCCCATTTAATTCAAAATTTTCTTTTTGCATACCCCTTGTTGTTATAAAAATTTGTTCAGATGAATCCACTTTTGTTGGAATCATTGCTTTTAATATTTCACTGTCCATTTCTATCCTTGATAATGCATCTGCGTTTGTGTTAATTTTTCCTTGCTTGTATACTATTTCAAAATTGTAATCCGCCAAATCCATTCTAATTCTTGTCATTTTCGATGACGGATTTTTGTGTGTAAAAAGTGAAACTAAAGGTCTGTGGTCAGCCACTACTATAAATTTTCGTAAGGTCTAAAAAAATTAATTCCCCAATGTATTGCTAAAAGTTCCTTTTCTATTATTGGTTTGTTAATATCATGCTTTTGTAGCGATTTACTAACGTAAGAAATTGGTAAATCATGTCCTATTTCTCCCTGTGACAAGACTGCTCCTAGTGCAAAGTCTGATGCGTCCGTTGTCAGTATAAATGGTTTATCAAAATTTGGGTATTGTAAAACGGGTGGCGTTATCAATTTTGTCCTCAAAGTATTAAAAGTTTCTTCACATTCATTTGACCAAATAAAAACTGCTCTCTTTTTCAACAAAGAATTCACTTCCGATTTAAGGAAATTGCATTTACTTCCATTTAACTTCAAATTGTATTTACTTAGACGTTTGAAAACTTTGAGCAAATTACTGTTATGGTGAGTTAAACTGCACCCAAAAACTATAATATCATCGATATACAAAAATGCTTCTGTACCGAGACCACTTAGTGCTAAAGTAACCATTCTTTGGAAACTATTTGAAGATATTTTCAATCCGAAAGGTAATCGTTTAAATTGATAGTGTCCATTATTTGTTGAAAAAGCTGTCAACTCTCTTGAGTTCTCATATAATGGTATTTGGTGAAAAGAACTTGTCATGTCCAACGTAGAAAAATATTTTGCTCGTCCTAATTTATCCAAAATATCTTCTAATCTTGTCAATGGAAATTTATCATTCACTATTTTGTCGTTTAATCTACGAAAATCCACCACTAGACGCCATTTTTTATTGTCATCTGCACCTTTCTTTGGAAGCAACAGTAAAGGAGAATTGTAAGGGCTTATTGAATTTTCAATTATATCGTTGTCCCATAATTTCTGTACTTGAGTCGCTATTTCGGTATTTTGTGTGTGTGGTAACCTGTAATTCTTTGTGTATACTGGAGTGTTGTCCGTTTTCTGTATTGTTTGTGTATACAAATTGTTTACACTTAAAGGTTCCTGTTCCAAATGAAAAATGTGTTGGTACTGTTTAAAAATTGAAATTAGCTCTTGTTGTGCCAATTCATCATTGTTTTCAAATTTCAATTCTGTTAATAATTATACCCCCACACACACTGTGGCAGGGTATACTCACTTTGTCACAACGTTTGTAACGCCCATAAGGAGGCGTGTCCGGTATGGAAAAGTATATATATTGTTGATCAGCATCACCTCCTGAGTCGATTTAGTCTGTCTGTCCGTCTGTCTGTCCGTCTGTCCGTCTGTCCGTCCGCACGATAGAGGTCGCAGTTTTGGAGATATCGACTTGAAACTTTGGGTACATGTTTTTCTCGTGAATACTGAGATCAAGTTCGAGAATCAGCCAAATCGGACAAAAACTGGGCGTGGCTCCCATACACCGAAAAAAAAGGTAAAAATTGTTCAAGTCTTTTTTATTGTTGTATTCGATTGGAAATGTTTAGAAACGTATTTTTGACATGGTCCGAGGTTCCGAAGCCACATATATAAGGGTCTGAATGGGGTCTTGAGACCAAAATTTTGTTTTTGGTGGATTTGATTGGAAATTTTTAGAAATGGATTTTGGACATGTTCCGGGCTTCAAAACCACCTATAATTGGGTCAAAATAGGGTCTTGAGACCACATTTTTTTATATTCGAGGTACTTCTTCCTACAGTGTGGGGGTATTTCAGCTTCGGTATAGCCGAAGATAGTCCACTCTCTAGTTTTTCGAAGCGTTCGTCCAAATCAATTTGTTCGGTATTTTGTTTACTATTTTTGTGTTTACAACTTAAATTTTGAATTATTTCATAGTTTTTAACGGTTTAGTGTCAATTCGTAGTTTTTGTACAATTACATTGTGGTCATTCGTATTAAGTAGTTTTTTGTGTGCACGACCATCTGCTGGTACTATTGAATTTCCTACGAAAACACCCTTTTGTATTTCTTGATTTAAAACTACACTATCCTCTTTCAATTGTATTGATATTGGTTGTATTATTTCCGTCCTTGGTGGTATAATAATGCTATTATTATCTATTGGTTTATTATTTATTGGTATTATAAATTCCCTATCCTCTATGGTGAAAGTTATTGTAAAAGCTTCAAAATCTATTTTACTCTCATATTTCACTAAAAAGTCACTCCCAATTATACCATCTGTCGTAATTGGAAAATTTGAATCTACCATGCAAAATTTGTGTACTATATTTTTGTTGTCAATACCTAATTCTAAATTTATACTTCCTAAAGATTTTATTTCCTCATTTGTTATTCCTGTGAATTTACAAATGTCATCTGCGCAATATATTTCGTTGTTACGTAATTTTTGTGATTTACAAAGGGATATATCAGCTCCTGTATCAATTAAAAATGTCAAGCAAGTTACAGCATTCTTGCAACTTAAAATTATGTAATTGGTTATGTTATTTGATAACAAGTAAATTTTTTTGGTATCCCGGAGCAGAACTTTGATTTTTGTGTACTGCAGCCGGGGTTTTGGAGTTTCCCCGTTCATTTACTAAATGTGGTCTGTTGTTTCCTTGTACTGCAGCCGGGGTTTGGGAGTTTCCTTGTTCATTTGCTATATGTACATGTCTGTTGTTTCTATTTGTATTTCCCTGGTGCCCGTTATTTCCACGATTGTTGTAGTTTCTATTGTTACTGTTCCAATTAGTTCCGTTCCTATAGTCATTGTTATGGTTAGTATTGTTAGTATTGTTAGTGTTGTACCTGTAGCCATTGTTATTGTAGTTATTATTTCCAAAATTGTTATTATTTCTGTTATTGTTTCGGTAATTGTTGTTATTTTGGTATTGTGAATTACCGTTGTTTCTATACTGATTATTATTGTTAAAATTGTTGTTGTTGTACTGTCTGTTACTGTTGTTAAAATTTCTATTGTTGTTTCTATCGTAAGCATTAAAATTGTTATTACATCTATGTTGATTATTTTGATTGGGGGTATAACCACACTCACTGTGGCAGGGTATACTAACTTTGTCACAACGTTTGTAACGCCCATAAGGAGGCGTGTCCGGTATGGAAAAGTATATATATTCTTGATCAGTATCACCTCCTGAGTCGATTTAGCGATGTCCGTCTGTCTGTCCGTCCGTCTGTCCGTCTGTCCGTCCGCACGATAGCGGTCGCAGTTTTGGAGATATCGACTTGAAACTTTTTTTACATGTTTTTCTCGTGAATACTGAGATCAAGTTCGAGAATCAGCCAAATCGGACAAAAACTGGGCGTGGCTCCCATACACCGAAAAAAAAGGTAAAAATTTTTCAAGTCTTTTTTATTGTTGTATTCGATTGGAAATGTTTAGAAACGTATTTTTGACATGGTCCGAGGTTCCGAAGCCACATATATAAGGTCTAAATGGGGTCTTGAGACCAATTTTTTTTTTTTGGTGGATTTAATTGGAAATTTTTAGAAATGGATTTTGGACATGGTCCGAGGTTCCGAAGCCACATTTATAAGGGTCTAAATGGGGTCTTGAGACCAATTTTTTTTTTTGTTGGATTTAATTGGAAATTTTTAGAAATGGATTTTGGACATGGTCAGGGCTCCAAAACCACCTATAATTGGCTCAAAATAGGGTCTTGAGACCACATTTTTTTATGATCGAGGTACTTCTTCCTACTGTGTGGGGGTATTTCAACTTCTGTATAGCCGAAGATAGTCCACTCTCTAGTTTCTAAAATTATTTTGTCCGTTAATTTCAAATACTTGACCTGTTTGTGGTCTACCTTCTATTTCAAGAGCTATGTTTACTGCCTCAGCAAGGGTTTTTGGTTGAGCCGCATAAATGACTGATTGAAATTGTTCATTTATGCCCTCTTTGAATGTCGCTAATGCCCTATTCTGGCCTGATATAATGAAAGCTTCCCTATGGCTATCATTAATGTTCGCACCCATGTTGGTTGTTTCCAACTCAACTAAGTCATTTACTAATTGTATTATTTTTTCTTTGAATTGCCCAACTGTTGAGCGTTCTTGTTTTAAGGTACTTAAATTTTTTGAAATTTGTGCTATGGAAATATCTTTTTTATAAGCATTCAGCATTAGTTTTTTTAAAGTATCAAAATCTGTTGGTACAGTTACAGTACCCAGAATAGTTTGTACACTCGCCGATAATTTTACATAATAAACAAAATCAACAAGGTCCTTCTTCGCCTCAAGCGTCATTGATTTGTTTAAAATTTCGTATATTTTCAGGAACGCTTCTAGTTCCTTTTTTTGTCCAGTGAAGGCTGGAATTGCCTTCATGGCGGTTTCTAAGCTAAACGCCGACATTGTTTTATCTACTATTTTGTTCTCAGTGTCTAAGTCTTCGTCAATACCTTGTCGATCTTTATCTTCTCCTAGTATTTTCCTTGATTCTAATTCTTTTTTAGTATTTGCATAACAATGTCTAAATATGTCTACCTCTGTGATCTGCAGATTTGACTTTTCAATAATGGAATTAAATCTGTCCTTAAACTCTTCTATTTCTTTCAGTTTTTCTGTTATATATTCAATACTATATTTTCTGTTTGGGGTTTTGCGCAAATTTGTTTGATAGTTGTTTAGATAAATCTTTTAGTAATTCCATTTCATAAAAAAAAATTTTATTACATATATATCTCTTCTTTTTAATACAACATTATTTATATATTTTTTTTTTTTGGTTCTTTGTGGTTTAAAACAGTTCTTACACGATTAACGTGTTTTTTCACATATTGTTTGTAATATGTGTTTATTCTATGTATAATATAAATTGCAAATGCTAAAATACACAAAAATAGAAAAATTGAAAAGTTGCCGCTTGATGTTATAGAGTTGTTATTGTCGATATTTTCTATCACGATGACTTGTTCCTTTGACTGTGGCTGACCCATTTTAAACCACAGTGTTCCTGTCCATTCCATTGACTTTTAAATTTTATCGTAGAACGCCTTCTTCTTGGTTCTTATTAACGCAAGTAGGTTTCTCTTATTTTTCTGGTCCGCCACCATTCGATTCAATTCTGCTAGTTCTTGTCTGTAGCGTACCAGCTTTCCTCCTCTATCGACTTGAAAAAAGCCCTGCGGTCGTCTTCTTGCCGCTTGATACGGAGCCTGTATTCTTCGATACTGATAGGCTGTGGCCCCGCTGCCTTCGATGTTGGTGTGTACGTCGGCACAATCTGGTCGCTGTTTGCTGCCTCCGGTACGTATTCCTCCTGTTGTGCTAGTTCTTCCCACTTTCTGAAGAGATCGTCGATTTCCGCCTCAGTCGAAATTGGCTGACAATTTTCGTTTTTGTGTTTAAATTGCAATATAAATTTTATTGTCTCCTTTTATTTTGAACGTTATGTCCCTTTTACGAAATTTCATATTTTTTTTTTCAAGCCCGGTGACGGGCTTGAACTGCCGCAGACAAAGCGCAAGCTCTACCCAACTGACCACAGCCAGCTATAAAATAATTTCAGCTAATGGCGGTTAGGTAAACCAAGCCGTATGGTGAACTCCATAATTTATATATACATATGAAAATCATTTGTGAAATATGTGAACTTTTTTTAAATTTTGTAAAGAATAGAAAGAAATTTTGTTTGATGAAGTAATTGTGTAAAGTTGAACTTTACATTAAAAAAAAAATACAACCGGTGGCGGGCTTTAACCTATGACTGCCGCAGTCATAGGCCGAAGATCTAACCAACAGACAGCTATAACATAAATTGAGCTAATGGCGATATAGTTCATCAAGCTGTATGGTGAATGTGTATATACACACAAAAATATGGCTTTGATTTACCATTGCCACCTTTAAGGAAATAATACTACCAAAAGGCTAGCGTTGCCACCTAACAATGTTTTCACCTGTTACGGCTAAACATTATTTCCGATTGTCGATTATTTTTATTGCAAAGCGTTTTAATCATTGGATTTTTTCAATTTTTATTTTCGTATTATGTATTTTGACGTACTAAAACCGAATCTGAATCTTTTATTGTAGCAAAAATCTGCTGTCCTAGATATACATTTTTTTAAGTTTTGATTTCCCCTTTTACAATTTCTTGAGTGACTTCTAAGAAAGGTGTTCATTTTGTAGTATTTTTTTTCGGGAATTTTAATTTATAAATGATTCCCATTTTTATTTGTTTTTATGAAATTTCTCACCTCAAACAAATATTTTTTATTATTGTTGTACTGGGAATATATGCAAATATGAAATGTAATGTAATAGGAAAGTGTAATATGAAAATAGTGTTAGGTGGCAACGGTAGTCTTGTGGCAGTTTTATTTTCTTAAAGGTGGTCGAAGCTATTTTTGTTTATATATCAAAGATGCTTTTTTGTGTATACATGAAAGCGTTTTGCATGCGGCTTGATGAAGTTAATCGATATTAGGCAAAGGTATTAGCGGTATTCATTTAAAGTGGGAAAACCCTGGGAAACGCGCAGTGGTTCAGTTGTTGACGAGAACTGTCAAAACTTGTATGAGAAGAGAATTGCACAAAGTGGATAACTTTGCGCGTCGATTTTGGTGCGGAAAGAACTGCACAAATGTTGTGCGATTGTAGTGATGTCGAACAATAAAATTGATATTCGATTAATTAAAAAAGTAATTATCAAAAGTAATAAAATGCGGCTACAAATTATAAAGAAAAATGTATAATTATATATATAAGTTTAAAAAAGAACTATAGGTAACAATTGTATGCAAAATAAAAGTTAATTGAATTTATAATTGTAAAAGCTGTGCAGAATATCGAGTACTTGTAAGTGGGTACTCTTTTATTGTCTAAGTGAGTATGCTCACAACACTAATATAGTTTGCTTCGAAAATGGCGCTAAGTAAACAAATTTACTTACGGCCGTCAACGAAAGCAATTTCTTCAAATAGTTTTATTAGTTTTCTTTTTTCGTTTATTTTAGGCATTTTTTCACTTTAAACAACAGCTGTCAAAAATTCGAAGAAAAAGAAGAATCAAAAGAAGTGCACAAAAAATTTTCTGGTGCGTTCATGAAACAGACCGGGGAAAACTGCGCTAGTCACCAACTGCACAACTTCCACTTTTAAATGAATACCCTTATTGTATGAGCATTAGTGGCTCTGGTGAGAAGGCGCTTAGTTCGCTACTTCATCTTACTTACAATCGCTGCGTTGTGGGTTCGATACCTCACCAGGGCGGCTAACATTCATAAGAAAAACTAGAGAGTGGACTATCTTCGGCTATACCGAAGCTGAAATACCCCCACACAGTAGGAAGAAGTACCTTGAACATAAAAAATTGTGGTCTCAAGACCCTATTTTGAGCCAATTATAGGTGGTTTTGGAGCCCGGACCATGTCCAAAATCCATTTCTAAAAATTTCCAATTAAATCCACAAAAAAAAAAAAAATTGGTCTCAAGACCCCATTTAGACCCTTATATATGTGGCTGCGGAACCTCGGACCATGTAAAAAATACGTTTCTAAACATTTCCAATCGAATACAACAATAACAAATTTTTACCTTTTTTTTCGGTGTATGGGAGCCACGCCCAGTTTTTGTCCGATTTGGCTGATTCTCGAACTTGATCTCAGTATTCACAAGAAAAACATGTAAAAAAAGTTTCAAGTCGATATCTCCAAAACTGCGACCGCTATCGTGCGGACGGACATACGGACAGACGGACAGACGGACGGACAGACAGACGGACATCGCTAAATCGACTCAGGAGGTGATACTGATCAAGAATATATATACTTTTCCATACCGGACACGCCTCCTTATGGGCGTTACAAACGTTGTGACAAAGTTAGTATACCCTGCCACAGTGAGTGTGGGGGTATAAATATATGTGTGAATATATTTGTAAGTGGCTCTGGTTCCTTCTCACGAACGCAGCGTCGTGTGGACAAACCACCAGAAGAAGGGCTAACATTTAAAAAAACTAGAGAGTGGACTATCTTCGGCTATACCGAAGTTGAAATACCCCCACACAGTAGAAAGAAGTACCTCGAACATAAAAAAATGTGGTCTCAAGACCCTATTTTGAGCCAATTATAGGTGGTTTTGGAGCCCAAACCATGTCCAAAATCCATTTCTAAAAATTTCCAATAAAATCAAAAAAAAAAAAAAAATTGGTGTCAGGACCCCATTTAGACCCTTATATATGTGGCTTCGGAACCTCGGACCATGTCAAAAATACGTTTCTAAACATTTCCAATGGAATACAACAATAAAAAAGACTTGAAAAATTTTTACTTTTTTTTCGGTGTATGGGAGCCACGCCCAGTTTTTGTCCGATTTGGCTGATTCTCGAACTTGATCTCAGTATTCACGAGAAAAACATGTAAAAAAAGTTTCAAGTCGATATCTCCAAAACTGCGACCGCTATCGTGCGGACGGACAGACGGACAGACGGACAGACGGACAGACGGACAGACGGACAGACAGACGGACATCGCTAAATCGACTCAGGAGGTGATACTGATCAAGAATATATATACTTTTCCATACCGGACACGCCTCCTTATGGGCGTTACAAACGTTGTGACAAAGTTAGTATACCCTGCCACAGTGAGTGTGGGGGTATAAAAATAAGGTTAACAGCTTACAAACTTTTTTTAAGTGAAGTTGTAAATTTTGAATCGGTTAGTGTTAGGACAGACAGACAGAAAGACAGACAGACAGACCTGGACAAATATATATATTAATGTATTGATTTTTGTGTGCTTATATTTATATTTCTAATTTTATTTTTAATGTTTGTAAAATATAATAGCGAAATAAAGACTTTTCTTATATGTAGTTTTTTATTTTATTTTTTTTTTTTTTGTTATATTTGTTTTTAAATATTTTTTTTGGTACTTTTTTTTATTTTTATTTTTTTTTTTTATATAAATTAAATATTGGGAAGTGGCAACCTCAGCTATTTAGCAATTTGACAGTTGCCAGCTGTTTGCTTTGATATTTGTTTATTGTTTCTGGCGCAATTGCACCTCACTTTGGTTGCCTATTAATCTTTGTTATTTGATTTAATAAGAATGAATGTTATAAATAAGAATGAAATTATAGTTTAAAAGAATTTAATAGTGAACAGAAAGTGATAAAAGTTTGAAAGGTGTGCTCACTGCGACCGCGGGTTAGCCTCATCCATACACAACAGAAAGCAGCAGAAAAAGTCCGATACTGCCGACTGCGGGGGAGGCCCTGTGATCATTGGGGTGATGGATTTTGGAGCAGCGATGTCACTGCCGATCTTCGCCAATTTTCACTTTGCTCGAGAGTATTAACGGTATATCTTTTCAAGTATCTCACCCGTGAGATTTATTTTTTCCGAGAATATATTTAATTTTCGGTTTTAGATTTCACGATTTGTAGACGATGTGTTTTATATACTTTCAGTGTGTTGTATGTTATTTGTGTGTAAACCTCACTTTTGTATATACTGTCGATACACATAAAGCGCGTTTTCATTTTTAGTACCATTATTGCTACACGCTTATGCTGCATAAATATAAAAAACACTTAAAGTGATTAAAAAAAACACACATGCGTGTAAATAAGCGTGTCAAAAATTAGAACGTGTGTTTTTTTATTTATCAAAATAAATACACACTTAAAAACATGTGTTGTGTGTAAGATTACACACCAAAAGATAGGTTCACTTTGCAACTTGCTCAAAGGAAAAACTATATTTATCTTTAAACGTACTAATAACACCGTTCGACATTAAAAAACGCATATGATCGGTACTGACAGATTCTGTTAGAGGGGGTTAAAAAAAGTACCCGTGTCTCCCAGTTTTTCTAGATCAATTCTTAAAACCATTTAAATCGCATTTATGCATTTTGCATTTAATTTAGAACACTCCTTAGATTTTTGTCCCAAGCTTATATGGAGACAAATCACTGTGCGAAGGCGTCCTCAGTTTTTCTTTAATTTCATGTTTAATTCTCTTCTGATGTGGTCGCAAAATTTTCCGCTCCACACAAAAGAAAAAATAAACTCGAAAGTGTTTCCCAAATCAAATACAAACTCCGCGAAAAAAGAAAATAAAGTGATCGCCACTTTTTACACGCAGTCGGCATCGTCGGAGCCGCTGCAAAACACTAAAAAAAACAATTATAAATATAAATTATTTCTGCAAAAAATGGGAATAAAGCATTCCCCGAAAAAATCGAGCGCGTCTCTCACGCCGTTTTCTGCTTCCCGCTCAGACGAAAGCGAAACAGAAGAAAGTGCGACACAATTAAAACAACAACAAGAAAGTGCGAGAACGGCGAAAATTCATGTGTCCCCGCTTGCCCCCAATAGCGATGACGCTCTTCGTCCATCATTGCAGAATGCAACGCTCTCTAAGCATTCTGTATCGCTAATGTTACCAACTACTCCCGTTCAATATCCCGCATTGATGACATCACACGCTGAATCTCTCACGCCTGCTCTAACATGGAGTCAAGAGTGTGTTACTCCAAACACACACACAGGTAACTCTGTTTCGCCTTTTGTTCTAGAAATCCCATTTCATCACAGCATGCAAATTCCCTTTTGCGTTACTCCCGCTCAGAACTTAAATGAGCAAAAAAAATTTGTCGATAAGTTAAAAACAACAAAACTTCAAAGTAGCTCTATCTCTAGAGAGCAAAATATAAAGGCAACGGCAGCGCAGACAGGCATTGACGCCTACTTCAAAAGAAGAGGTTCTCCTCCTGGAAATGTGAAATCTTCTAAAATGCAAAAGACTAATCCCAAAAAGTCTATTGAGTTAGGGCACAACCGATTTGCCATTCTGGCCGAATCCACAAGTTCGGAACCGATTCCGAAATTCCAAAAACCCCCACCAATTTACTTACGTGAAAAAAACTCAAATTCCCTAATAAAAACAATTTCTCAAATAATTGGTGATCACACATTTCATGTAATCCCTATTCTTAAGGGAAGAATCCATGAGACTAAAATTCAAATCTATAACGAGGCAAATTATAGAAAAATTATCGAATCCCTCGATAAATCAAAAAAGAGCTATTACAATGAAATCAAAAGCGCTTTAATCGAAGAGCGCTTCCACGTTAAATCCGTTTTTAACATACAAAATCGAGATAAAATTCCCCAACCACTATTCCGAGTGGAACTGGAATTTGATCCGAAGTCCCTAAAAAAGGGGGAATCTCACCCAATTTACTCACTGCGGTATCTCTTCCATCGCAAAATTACAGTGGAAGAGCCTCATAAGCGCCGAGGACCAATTCAGTGCCAAAATTGCCAAGAATACGGCCACACAAAATCGTATTGCACACTTCCCAGCGTGTGCGTAATATGTGGCGATCTCCACCCCACAAACTTGTGCAAAAAAACTAAAGAGGATGCAAATGTTAAAAAATGCAGCAACTGCGGTGGCAACCATACAGCAAACTATAGAGGCTGTCCAATCTACAAATCCTTCAAAAGCAATGCTATTCCCAAAGCTGATGTTTTCCCTCCAAAACAGGATTTAAGAAAAATCCCAACAAATGCCTCACAATCCATTGTCCCTACTTATGTAAATCCCAATATAAATCAAGGCGTTTCCTACGCCAGTGCTTTAAAAGGACAAAACTCTGTCCCCGAGTTCACGCAACCTGCTCCTCCTAGCAGTTCTCTCGAACAAACTCTGCAAGTGTTTATACAAAATATGTCACAATTTATGTCTGGTATGCAAAATATGATGCAAGAAATGATTAAAAATCAAAGTCTTTTACTGCAACATCTCATGTCTAAACCATGAATGGTTTAAAAATATCATTTTGGAATGCAAACGGCCTGTGTCTTCACAAACTAGAACTTCTCGAGTTCTTGAAAGAGTCCAGCATTGACGTTATGCTAATTTCTGAAACTCACTTCACCGAAAAACACTTTTTCAATCTTCCGGGATATAGACTCTATGACACAAAGCATCCAAGCGGAAACGCTAGAGGTGGTTCCGCTATTCTCATAAAAAGCCGAATAAAGCATTATGCTCTACAGAATTATTGCACAGAATACATTCAAGCGGCAAGTATTTCTCTCGATGAATACTTAAAAGGCCTAACATTAACAGCTATATACTGCCCACCCAGACACAAAATAACTGAGCAACAATTCCAGACTTTTTTCAATTCTCTTGGATCAAAGTTTGTCGTTGCCGGCGACTTCAACGCCAAACATACATACTGGGGCTCTCGGCTTATATCACCAAAGGGCAGGCTCCTGTTGAACACTGTCAACAGCCTCGGCCTTGACGTTGTCTCCTCTGGCACTCCAACTTACTGGCCAACTGACAGCCGAAAAACTCCCGACGTCATTGACTTTGCAGTATTTAAAACTGTAAGAAGGAGCCAATTGACTATAGAATCTTCTCTAGATCTCTCATCAGACCATACGCCTACTATTATCACAATAAAGTACATCCCAAGCTCTGAGGTCAACCCACCAGATAAATTGACTAGTAAACTCACAAACTGGCTCAAATATCGGAAGTATATAAGCTCTCACATTAACCCTAACGCGTCACTAAAAACGAAAAACGAAATAAACACAGCTGTTAGTAAATTCACACTTTTGCTTTCCAAAGCAGCTGCAGCGGCCACTCCCTCCCAAATCCAAAATATCTCAACCCGAAGCTATACAAAATGTACTCCAAAACATATAGAGCAGCTTCTAAAAAATAAAAGAAAAATACGTCATGAATGGCAAAATCACAGATCGCCCACCTTGAAAAAACAGTTAAAAGATATCACTCGAAATCTACAAAAACAGCTTAAATGGAAATCCGAAAGAGACTTTCAACAACTCGTTGAACATCTCGCACCCACAAAATCAACAAATTACTCTCTCTGGCGAGCTGCTAAAAATATGAAAAAACCGGTACTGGCAGAACCTCCCATACGGCTGCCAAACGGAAATTGGGCCAGAAGCGATTCAGAAAAAGGTGCTGCTTTTGCCAACCACCTAAAAACCGTATTCACCCCGAACGAAACAACTGGTGATATCCCATTACCAACAATAATCCGACTCAATAACACCTGTACAGTCGCGATGAAAAAAAATGAACTAATGGAGGCAATAAATAAATGCCTGAACCAAAAAAAAGCACCAGGACCGGACTTGATAACGCCCACAATGATAAAAGAACTGCCATCAGTTGCAATAACCCATTTATTGCACATATTTAATGTGCAATAACGCCTCCTTATGGGCGTTACAAACGTTGTGACAAAGTTAGTATACCCTGCCACAGTGAGTGTGGGGGTATAAAAATAAGGTTAACAGCTTACAAACTTTTTTTAAGTGAAGTTGTAAATTTTGAATCGGTTAGTGTTAGGACAGACAGACAGAAAGACAGACAGACAGACCTGGACAAATATATATATTAATGTATTGATTTTTGTGTGCTTATATTTATATTTCTAATTTTATTTTTAATGTTTGTAAAATATAATAGCGAAATAAAGACTTTTCTTATATGTAGTTTTTTATTTTATTTTTTTTTTTTTGTTATATTTGTTTTTAAATATTTTTTTTGGTACTTTTTTTTATTTTTATTTTTTTTTTTTATATAAATTAAATATTGGGAAGTGGCAACCTCAGCTATTTAGCAATTTGACAGTTGCCAGCTGTTTGCTTTGATATTTGTTTATTGTTTCTGGCGCAATTGCACCTCACTTTGGTTGCCTATTAATCTTTGTTATTTGATTTAATAAGAATGAATGTTATAAATAAGAATGAAATTATAGTTTAAAAGAATTTAATAGTGAACAGAAAGTGATAAAAGTTTGAAAGGTGTGCTCACTGCGACCGCGGGTTAGCCTCATCCATACACAACAGAAAGCAGCAGAAAAAGTCCGATACTGCCGACTGCGGGGGAGGCCCTGTGATCATTGGGGTGATGGATTTTGGAGCAGCGATGTCACTGCCGATCTTCGCCAATTTTCACTTTGCTCGAGAGTATTAACGGTATATCTTTTCAAGTATCTCACCCGTGAGATTTATTTTTTCCGAGAATATATTTAATTTTCGGTTTTAGATTTCACGATTTGTAGACGATGTGTTTTATATACTTTCAGTGTGTTGTATGTTATTTGTGTGTAAACCTCACTTTTGTATATACTGTCGATACACATAAAGCGCGTTTTCATTTTTAGTACCATTATTGCTACACGCTTATGCTGCATAAATATAAAAAACACTTAAAGTGATTAAAAAAAACACACATGCGTGTAAATAAGCGTGTCAAAAATTAGAACGTGTGTTTTTTTATTTATCAAAATAAATACACACTTAAAAACATGTGTTGTGTGTAAGATTACACACCAAAAGATAGGTTCACTTTGCAACTTGCTCAAAGGAAAAACTATATTTATCTTTAAACGTACTAATAACACCGTTCGACATTAAAAAACGCATATGATCGGTACTGACAGATTCTGTTAGAGGGGGTTAAAAAAAGTACCCGTGTCTCCCAGTTTTTCTAGATCAATTCTTAAAACCATTTAAATCGCATTTATGCATTTTGCATTTAATTTAGAACACTCCTTAGATTTTTGTCCCAAGCTTATATGGAGACAAATCACTGTGCGAAGGCGTCCTCAGTTTTTCTTTAATTTCATGTTTAATTCTCTTCTGATGTGGTCGCAAAATTTTCCGCTCCACACAAAAGAAAAAATAAACTCGAAAGTGTTTCCCAAATCAAATACAAACTCCGCGAAAAAAGAAAATAAAGTGATCGCCACTTTTTACACGCAGTCGGCATCGTCGGAGCCGCTGCAAAACACTAAAAAAAACAATTATAAATATAAATTATTTCTGCAAAAAATGGGAATAAAGCATTCCCCGAAAAAATCGAGCGCGTCTCTCACGCCGTTTTCTGCTTCCCGCTCAGACGAAAGCGAAACAGAAGAAAGTGCGACACAATTAAAACAACAACAAGAAAGTGCGAGAACGGCGAAAATTCATGTGTCCCCGCTTGCCCCCAATAGCGATGACGCTCTTCGTCCATCATTGCAGAATGCAACGCTCTCTAAGCATTCTGTATCGCTAATGTTACCAACTACTCCCGTTCAATATCCCGCATTGATGACATCACACGCTGAATCTCTCACGCCTGCTCTAACATGGAGTCAAGAGTGTGTTACTCCAAACACACACACAGGTAACTCTGTTTCGCCTTTTGTTCTAGAAATCCCATTTCATCACAGCATGCAAATTCCCTTTTGCGTTACTCCCGCTCAGAACTTAAATGAGCAAAAAAAATTTGTCGATAAGTTAAAAACAACAAAACTTCAAAGTAGCTCTATCTCTAGAGAGCAAAATATAAAGGCAACGGCAGCGCAGACAGGCATTGACGCCTACTTCAAAAGAAGAGGTTCTCCTCCTGGAAATGTGAAATCTTCTAAAATGCAAAAGACTAATCCCAAAAAGTCTATTGAGTTAGGGCACAACCGATTTGCCATTCTGGCCGAATCCACAAGTTCGGAACCGATTCCGAAATTCCAAAAACCCCCACCAATTTACTTACGTGAAAAAAACTCAAATTCCCTAATAAAAACAATTTCTCAAATAATTGGTGATCACACATTTCATGTAATCCCTATTCTTAAGGGAAGAATCCATGAGACTAAAATTCAAATCTATAACGAGGCAAATTATAGAAAAATTATCGAATCCCTCGATAAATCAAAAAAGAGCTATTACAATGAAATCAAAAGCGCTTTAATCGAAGAGCGCTTCCACGTTAAATCCGTTTTTAACATACAAAATCGAGATAAAATTCCCCAACCACTATTCCGAGTGGAACTGGAATTTGATCCGAAGTCCCTAAAAAAGGGGGAATCTCACCCAATTTACTCACTGCGGTATCTCTTCCATCGCAAAATTACAGTGGAAGAGCCTCATAAGCGCCGAGGACCAATTCAGTGCCAAAATTGCCAAGAATACGGCCACACAAAATCGTATTGCACACTTCCCAGCGTGTGCGTAATATGTGGCGATCTCCACCCCACAAACTTGTGCAAAAAAACTAAAGAGGATGCAAATGTTAAAAAATGCAGCAACTGCGGTGGCAACCATACAGCAAACTATAGAGGCTGTCCAATCTACAAATCCTTCAAAAGCAATGCTATTCCCAAAGCTGATGTTTTCCCTCCAAAACAGGATTTAAGAAAAATCCCAACAAATGCCTCACAATCCATTGTCCCTACTTATGTAAATCCCAATATAAATCAAGGCGTTTCCTACGCCAGTGCTTTAAAAGGACAAAACTCTGTCCCCGAGTTCACGCAACCTGCTCCTCCTAGCAGTTCTCTCGAACAAACTCTGCAAGTGTTTATACAAAATATGTCACAATTTATGTCTGGTATGCAAAATATGATGCAAGAAATGATTAAAAATCAAAGTCTTTTACTGCAACATCTCATGTCTAAACCATGAATGGTTTAAAAATATCATTTTGGAATGCAAACGGCCTGTGTCTTCACAAACTAGAACTTCTCGAGTTCTTGAAAGAGTCCAGCATTGACGTTATGCTAATTTCTGAAACTCACTTCACCGAAAAACACTTTTTCAATCTTCCGGGATATAGACTCTATGACACAAAGCATCCAAGCGGAAACGCTAGAGGTGGTTCCGCTATTCTCATAAAAAGCCGAATAAAGCATTATGCTCTACAGAATTATTGCACAGAATACATTCAAGCGGCAAGTATTTCTCTCGATGAATACTTAAAAGGCCTAACATTAACAGCTATATACTGCCCACCCAGACACAAAATAACTGAGCAACAATTCCAGACTTTTTTCAATTCTCTTGGATCAAAGTTTGTCGTTGCCGGCGACTTCAACGCCAAACATACATACTGGGGCTCTCGGCTTATATCACCAAAGGGCAGGCTCCTGTTGAACACTGTCAACAGCCTCGGCCTTGACGTTGTCTCCTCTGGCACTCCAACTTACTGGCCAACTGACAGCCGAAAAACTCCCGACGTCATTGACTTTGCAGTATTTAAAACTGTAAGAAGGAGCCAATTGACTATAGAATCTTCTCTAGATCTCTCATCAGACCATACGCCTACTATTATCACAATAAAGTACATCCCAAGCTCTGAGGTCAACCCACCAGATAAATTGACTAGTAAACTCACAAACTGGCTCAAATATCGGAAGTATATAAGCTCTCACATTAACCCTAACGCGTCACTAAAAACGAAAAACGAAATAAACACAGCTGTTAGTAAATTCACACTTTTGCTTTCCAAAGCAGCTGCAGCGGCCACTCCCTCCCAAATCCAAAATATCTCAACCCGAAGCTATACAAAATGTACTCCAAAACATATAGAGCAGCTTCTAAAAAATAAAAGAAAAATACGTCATGAATGGCAAAATCACAGATCGCCCACCTTGAAAAAACAGTTAAAAGATATCACTCGAAATCTACAAAAACAGCTTAAATGGAAATCCGAAAGAGACTTTCAACAACTCGTTGAACATCTCGCACCCACAAAATCAACAAATTACTCTCTCTGGCGAGCTGCTAAAAATATGAAAAAACCGGTACTGGCAGAACCTCCCATACGGCTGCCAAACGGAAATTGGGCCAGAAGCGATTCAGAAAAAGGTGCTGCTTTTGCCAACCACCTAAAAACCGTATTCACCCCGAACGAAACAACTGGTGATATCCCATTACCAACAATAATCCGACTCAATAACACCTGTACAGTCGCGATGAAAAAAAATGAACTAATGGAGGCAATAAATAAATGCCTGAACCAAAAAAAAGCACCAGGACCGGACTTGATAACGCCCACAATGATAAAAGAACTGCCATCAGTTGCAATAACCCATTTATTGCACATATTTAATGCAATCCTTAGAACATGTCACTACCCAGATGATTGGAAACTTTCTCAAGTTACAATGATTCCCAAACCTGGAAAAAATCCCAACAATGTGACTTCATACCGCCCCATAAGTTTGCTCTCTGTGTTATCGAAACTCTTCGAAAAACTTCTAATAAAACTGATTACAAACAAAATTACAGAAAAACAAGTGATTCCCGATCACCAGTTTGGCTTCCGCGAAAAGCATGGCACTATCGAACAAGTACACCGTATTGTAGACTCAATAAAAAGCACTTTCGAAAAGAAACAGTACTGCTCCGCTGTTTTTCTCGATATTACCCAGGCCTTCGATAAAGTCTGGCACGAAGGACTTATTTTCAAATTACAGCATATTCTCCCCGCTAATATGCACTGCCTACTTAAAAACTATCTCACGAATAGAAAATTTGTAGTAAAATATAAAAGCTTTGTCTCCCAAAAATACGATATACTGGCCGGAGTACCACAAGGTAGTGTCCTCGCGCCCCTGCTTTATATTATATATACTGCAGATATGCCCAAAAGCGACAGAACTCTTTTATCGACTTTTGCTGACGACACTGCTATCCTGTGCTCCCACTCAAACCCAGACATGGCAACTCTTTACGTGCAAAAACATTTGGACTCTCTAAGCAATTGGCTATCACGATGGAAAATCAAAGTCAACGAATCCAAAAGCTGCCACTTAACCTTCACCCTAAGAAGGGGCACGTGTCCTGCTCTGAAGATAAACGGCCAAGTTGTGCCCGAAAGCACCGAAACAAAGTACCTTGGAATGCATCTTGATCGCCGTCTCACATGGCACAAGCACATCCAATCTAAAATCACTCAGATTAAGTTAAAACAGTTGGAGCTAAATTGGCTAATCGCAAGGGCATCAAAGCTTAATCTCACATATAAAGTCCAAATATACAAAAGTATAATAAAACCCATATGGACATATGGAATTGAACTCTGGGGTACAGCCTCTCCCTCTAATGTGGAAACACTCCAGAGAATCCAATCTAAAATCCTGCGACAAATTACCAGAGCCCCTTGGTTTATAAGAAATGCAAACATCCACAATGATTTGAATATCCCTGCAGTAAAAGACGAAATTCCGAAACTTACCTCGAAGTACAAGCAGAAGCTTATGTTTCATCCAAACATTCTAGCTAGAAATTTACTGAGACCTCTGAATCCCTCACGTCTTAAACGAAGCTAATATATATCTCATATATTAGATACGCTAACTCCACATTGCCTAAATCAATGGATGTAGGGCAATTTTTACATCTCATAGCATAGTTTAAGCCGAATTTTTCTTTTTTTTTTTAGAATTAAGTAGAATTATTGAATAATCATTGTTAGACCTAAGTTAATATTGGGTGATTCAAATGAATAAATGTACATTAAAAAAAAAAAAAAAAACTCCTTAGATTTTTGTCCCAAGCTTATATGGAGACAAATCACTGTGCGAAGGCGTCCTCAGTTTTTCTGCAGCACGTTTATTTTTTTTCTACTAATGTTATTATACAAAAATTTATGTGTTAAAGAAAATATATTTTGATGCAGCTGCTCTTAACAAACCTAAAGTGATTGCAAAATAATTGTGTAAAAAGCTATTTAAACATTTTTAAATGATTTTTTGAAAATTGATAAAAATGTACATGTTCTCATTGCCCTGGTTATGCAGACACATGCTAGCCTTTGACTTCCTAGTTATGTCAAGGCTAGTCCTTTTAGCCCACGCTACGGCCTCATATGTGATGATTGGTCTCACCATTCCTAAGTACATCTACCGCATTATGCGCGGTCTACAACCCCAAGATTTACCAGCTATGCTCCTACACATCATGATAGCTCTGGTGGCCTTCTTTGTTACTAACTCCTACTATCTTCCAGATATTTCACTTCCGTTTGTATCTCTATAACTTGCCCGGATAGCCGAATTGGCATCCTGTACTGTATTTTCCTCTTCAATATGAACGGTATGATCGTGGTTTCAGCCCCACAGATTTGCACCATTCCAGCGTGACCTAGAGACCTCTCTGTATTATGTCACATAGAGCCTCCTCGTACTTACCCCTAGCCATTATGACGATGTCATCAGCATACCCCTGACACGTAAATCCCACATCAGTTAGTCTTCTGAGTATCTGGTGAGGTGGTGAGGAGAGGCGAAAGCACACCCCCTCGTGGTAACTGCCTCAGTCGTGTTAAGGCCGGTTTGATATTCGACAGACCTGGTGCCCAACATCTCCCCGACCCAATGTCACAGAGTTGTGTTTACCCCTTTCCTTAGCAAGGCATGCCTAACGCCATCATGAGAGGTGTTGTCAAACGCACCTTCTATGTCGAGGAATGCACATACTACTATTTCCTTTGTGTCCAATGCCCTTTGTATGTACCCAGACAACTGGAATAGAGCAGTTTCCGTAGACCTGCCGGCTCTATATGCATGTTGACAGTGGTGAAGGGCCTTCGAGCAGAACTTCTTCTCGAAGATAGTTATCTATTACTTTTTCCATCGTTTTTAAAAGAAACGACGTCAAGCAAATTGGTCTGAAGGACTTTGGTAGAGTAGGATCCTTCCTTCGGAGTAAAAATAACTTTAGCCCTACGCCAGTTGCTAGGTATGTACCCTAAGGCCTAAGGTTAAGAACACTTCGAGAAAATCCAGTTTAAAAAAAATCCTTTTTTTGGAATGTAAAGTTGTGCTATTCAAAAACTTTGCAGACGAAATTTTTGTGATCAAAAATTCCCCTGGATTTTGAGAATTTTTTTAAAAGTTTAGTTTTTGGTAAATTTGTATAAAAATCATCAAAGCTGGGCATTAACTAGTTAATTAGTTAATAGTTAATTAACGAAGTTAAATTTTTGGTTACCTTTAACGTTTGAGTTAATTTCGAAAACCATTAACTTTTTCATTTAGTTAAGTTAAATTTCGAAGTGTTCTATTTTTATGTATGAATGGAGGTTTACATCGTCAGGATGTTTACATCGTATTTTCCATTTCTCAAATTTCTCAAAATGGCGAAAAACTAAGAACGCCATTGTGTTTAGAATGGCCTGTGACATTTGATCTTAACCAAACTTCATTCGTTTCATTACTGTTATTTAATGATCTTGTTCAGTCAAACTCCGGTACTTGAACCAGAATTTGACGTTTTTATTTGATTTGCAAAAGGTTCAATCGAATTCCGGCACATAAACCAGAATTTGATGTTTTAAATTGGTTATTCTTTGAAATTCCAAATTCCGGCACATAAACCATAATTTGGAGCTTATCGGATTCGGTATTGATAACACCTTGAATTATAATTAATAACTGGTTTTTTATTATTCTAATTTCCCTATTTATAACAGATTTTACCTTTACCGAAGTGCAGCGAAGTCACTAGCAAGCAAGGCACAAAATGCTTAGTTGCAAATTGCCTTCAAGTGCACTGACACTTTGTATCACCTTGAGTGGTGGTATCATGTGTCCGTCACTTGAACTGCAAAAAACGCCTAAAGCCAGGCAGCCAGAATGCTTAGCTGCAATTCGGTATTTTGTGAAAATATAACAAACTTAACAAAAAATATAAATGAAATCAGGGACTCCCAAACATCCTGCCAGGTGTTGAGCGGTTTCGTTTAACCTTCTCTGTCATACACCGTGATCTTGGACAAGTCTTGGGTGGCGTCGATATCGGCTTCGTCGTCTTTGTAATTTGGTTGTTGGTGTCCCTTGTGACAACTCACTGGTGGTGGGGGTTCGGAGCTTGTTCTTGGCACGCTTGCTTTTAGCGCGGCTGAACTTGCCGGAGTCGCAGGGTCTTTTAAATTTTGCTCCAAGTGAGCCACAAAAAAATTTATAACAAATATTTTGCCTTGAGAAACCCATGAACAACAATTTAAATTAAAAGAGGAAAAACAGAGAGAGAAGGGGTTAAAAGGAAGAGAAAGTGTGTTGCACCATTGCCGAGTACATATGCCCAAGCTCTGGATGTCTAGCTGGTGTACATCTAGGCGGCCCACCCACTGATCCGGTAACTCAAAAACCGGCCATTGGCGTCAGAATTCTATTCTATTTTCTTTTTTTCAGTCGCCCCTTAATTTTGGTCCTTACAAGCAAAGACCTTTTCTGCGTAAATCCAAATACATTATTCTACTCCCAAATATGTATATATATACAAATATATATGTTAAATTTTGTTTTACATTGATACTTGCTGCTATTATTTGTATTATGAAGAATAAATTGTATGATGTGTACGTGATCGAATGAATGAACGTGGAGGTTGAACTGAAGGACTGATGTTATGAATGATGAGTTTAATGATGAATACGAACTATTGATGCGGAAAAACTATTGATGAGGTGTTCGCCTTCATGGTAGGTCTGAAGAATGGTGTTGATGCTAAATATGAGTATTGTAATGTTTAAACTGTTTTGGATATTTCTAGCGTTCCACCGCTTATATTTGCATAGGCCTCAATATGCTCCCTAGGTATTGATAACTCAAAAGTTGGATATCAAGTGTGTTTTATTTCAGAATCACCAGGGCTTTTTATACCCTGTTGACTCCATCAATTTCAATTGATTTTATAAAATATGCTTATAACTACAATTCTACAAAATATGCTTATTCTACAAAATAGATTAAAGGTGAAACACATATTGTTCGGGTGCTCGGGGAGCAGTAGAACGATGCAGAAAAGAAAGTATAAGAAAAAAACGGCAGAGTTAGTAAAAGGAAATCAAAGGCGTGTAGTTTTGATTTTTGTATATTTTTTATTAGGAAGTAGAGGCAGAAGGATGCTTACTTGAATATCGATGACGATAGATATATATGTAATATAATTGGTAGCTGACAGGAGCGGGTAAATAAACGTCTATTCACTTTTCGATCTTATTAAAAGAAGAAAGGAAGTGAAAGTTTGGAAAATGGCAGAAGGCCTCCATATTGAATTAAACCAGTTTTGGGACACAGCTTAACAGAATGTTAAGCGGTGTTCCAGTAGGTTTAATAGTATAAAGTTGGTTGCCGTACAATTCCGTATACAGGGTGTTTTGGCGTAAACATTGCCGCCCACCTTGCAGTAACCAACGCTGCAAAATAAGTGTAAATTAAATACATGTAGTTTTAAGCAATATAAAAGCATAGTATATTTAAAAAAAAAAAGAGAAATTCATTCAACTATTTAATTCAGGTAATATGTTTAAAGTTTACAAAAAAAAGAATGCTAGTAGGTTAGCATGGGCCATAAAGGGACCCTACGACCCCGGGTCAGAAGGGACCCGGAGGTCTTTACGTATAGCACGGGCCAGAAAGGACCCAGCCGAAGATCGTGTTCTGGGCAAGAGGCACCCCAGGATTGCAAATCAATCCAGGCTGCACGACCTTCGGGTAGACATCCGAACCCAGAACCATGGAGACGGCCGACGACGTAAAAAAGTTGGGGTCCGCCATGTGCATGTTCGGAGTTCGAAATTGGAACCGAGGCACGACCTTGCAGTGGACCGTCACTCGCGATGCGGAGTTGTGCTGCGACATCACCGTCAACACCGCCACCTTGCTACTGTCTACACTGCTCGTGGGGATGCGGAACTCGGTGACCAGTGACTCGGAGATGCGGCTCATCTCCGAACAGGAGTCGATGAGAGCCCGCGCGAAGTACAGCTTCCCGTTCAGCCGGAAGTGGACCACTGCGGTAGGGCACAGCGCGTTGATTCGCTGCAGTGGAGCAAGGGCTCCTGCAGCCTCCCTAGTGCAAGGCTTCTGGACGCGAGACTTCTCGTTGCGATGCTTCTGGGTGCGGTGCTTCTCACTGCGAGGCTTCTGGGTGCCAGGACCCCGGACGTCCAATCGTGCGCTGGTGTGAAGCATCATGTGATGGTCCCCACCGCAGTAGTGACAGCGCGAAGTGCTGTGACAGTGCTTCGTGGTATGCGACTGGGCGAAACACCGTGCGCAGTAGCGGTGCTTAACGACAGCACGTAGTCGTTTTTCCACGTTCAAAGCGCGGAATCGCTTGCAGAAGCACAAGGAGTGATTGCGCTGACACAACGCACAGACGTACTTCTTGGCCGCGTCGGAGCTGGTTCTGGATTTGTCCATAGTTAAGCTGTAGAAGGAGCATATAGGGAAAAGAGAAAGCGATTGCAGCGGAGAGTTAATAAGGGAAAATGTAGCGGAGAATTAGTTAAAAGAAATTAACATAGAATTAATTCGGAAGGACAATTAATTTTACTAGCGGACGCGTTATTGTGCCGCGTTCGGTGCGGATGTCCGCAACTCGGACTCGTCGATCTTGACCGAGATAAATTTTGGTTACTCGTCCTAACCGCCAGTCGGTAGGAGCTAGGTTTTCGTGCCGAACTACTACTAAATCGTCTACCGCTAGGTCACGCGTAGGAAACTTCCACTTGTAACGTTTGTGGAGTTCCTTTAGATATTCCTCCCTCCATCTCAAGCTGAATTGTTGGCTTATGGCCTTGATTTTCTGCCACCTGTTGACGATACTGATCGGATTATCAGTTAAACAGGGTTCAGCTGGAGCCAGTAGGGGGCCACCAATAAGAAAGTGACCGGGTGTAAGGGCGGAAAGCTCTGCGGCGTTTTCGGACAAAGGACTAAGCGGACGCGAATTCAGGCACGCCTCAATACGTGTGAGAAGAGTAGAAAACTCCTCAAACGTATATTTGTGTGGCTGCGGCATCTTCCGGAAGTGTTGTTTGAAGCTTTTAACGCCCGCCTCCCAAAGCCCACCCATATGAGGCGCCCCAGCAGGAATAAAGTTCCAGGACAAGTTGTTGTGATGGAAGGAGTTGACAGCAGCGTCACGAAAATCGCGCAAAAAATGATCAAATTGTTTTTTCAGTATTTTAGCGGCGCCCACAAAGTTGGTGCCGTTGTCGGAGAACACTTTTTCGGGGCAACCCCGACGAGAAGTAAACCGGTAAAAAGCCGCAAGAAAGGCTGGAGTTGATAGATCACTAGTGACCTCTAAGTAAATAGCCTTTGTCGTGAAGCAAACAAAAACACAGACATAACCTTTCGTAACACGGCACGCTCGGCCAGTGTATGTTTTGATGTCGAAATGACCCGCGAAATCCACCCCCGTATTCTGAAAAGGACGGTCTAAGGTTGTTCTTTCAGGCGGCAACGCCGCCATTATTTGCGCGTTCTGCGTCTTTTTTTGCAAAAGACACGTCTTACATTTATGCAGGGTGGTTTTGATTAGGATTTTTAATTTAGGGACCCAATACTCCTGGCGAAGCTGTCGTAAGACCAGCTGATTGCCACCATGTAAGGTAATTTTGTGAGTAAAATCCACCACTAATTGTGTGAATCTACAACTGTACGGTAGGAGTATTGGGTGTCGCTCGGAAAAGGACAAAACTGGTGAATTTGCCAAACGGCCATTAACGCGCATGACCTGATTGCGGTCCAAGTACGGGTTTAATGGTAAAACACGGCTTTTTGCGCTTAAGGGCCGTCCCTCGAGCAGATTGTCGTAATCTGAATTAAAATGCGTTTTCTGACACAAAATACACAGGCGTAATTTAACCTGCCTAATCTCTGAGCCTGAGAGGCAACGAGATTCAAAGCGAGAAGATCCTTTTAAAATAGGATGCGTCCGATTATAGAACCGCAGCATGTAGGCTATCACACGCAGTGCACGCGGAAGCGACGAGAACCTATCAAGAATATCCTCGTAGTTGTCAATAACCGTCGCATGCGACTAAATGGTCTTCATTTCGACTGAAGTTTCAAGGTCTTCTAGCGAAAGAATCGGCCATTGGGATTGGTCTAGGCTCAGCCATTGAGGGCCGTGCCACCAAAGAGAACTCTTAAGGAGATCTTGAGGCGATACTCCTCTGCTGCCTAAGTCGGCAGGGTTTTCGTGGGTATCCACGTGAGACCAAGTGTGTATGGAGGCGCATTCCTGTATTTTGGAAACGCGATTGGCGACAAAAGTAGTCCACATACAAGGTGGCTTTTGTAACCAGGATAGGACAATTGTAGAATCAGTCCAACAATAAACTCTTTCGATTTCCATTTCAAACTCATTTGGAAGAGAACATAGTATTTCGGACAACAAAACAGCACCACAGAGTTCCAACCTCGGAAGGGAAATGGTTTTTACGGGTGCTACTTTGGTCTTTGAAGTCAACAAATGAGTAGTAATGTCCAATGGAGATTTTTGAACACGAATATAGATGGCCGCCGCGTATGCTTTTTCGGAAGCATCGCAAAAAGCATGAATTTGCACTTTCGATTGATGGGTGTACTGAACCCACCGAGGGATTTTAATTAAATTAATGGAAGTGTAGTTATACAAAAACTCCTTCCATTTATTCGCTGTTGCTAATGGCAACGCGTCATCCCACTCAATCTTGTCCAACCAAACTTGCTGCATTACAATTTTTGCAACGACAACAATTGGCGCAAGCCATCCAACTGGATCAAATAGTTTTACTATCAGCGACAGTACTTCCCGCTTAGAATACGACGATTTTTGTTCTAATGGGGGGGCAATGAAGTAAAATTCATCTAACCTAGCGTTCCAGCGCACCCCAAGAGTTTTGACATTGCTAGTGGCATCAAACTCCAAGAAATCTTCATCAAGTAGATGGTCTTTAGGCAGATCTCGCAGAATTTCTTTACAGTTGGATGTCCACTTTCGCAATGAAAAACCAGCTGACGCCAAGGCGGATGTCAATTCATCACTTGCCTTGATCGCTGTGTCCACATCATGGGCACCAGCGAGCGCATCGTCTACATACATAGACTTTCGAAGAATACGCGCCGCCAAAGGGTGAGTGCTCTGAACGTCGTTAGCGAGTTGCAGAAGTGTGCGTATTGCAAGAAAAGGCGCACAATTAACCCCAAAAGTTACTGTCTGAAGCTCAAAATCGGAAACCTCTTCGTTCGGTGAACGTCTAAACAAAATTCTTTGGAAGGGACTATGTTTCGGGTCCACAAGAATTTGACGGTACATTTTTTGAATGTCACTGTTAAATACGAACTGGTACAGCCTCCACCTCAAAATCAAAAAAGGCAAATCAGCCTGCAAGACAGGACCAATATGCAGCATGTCATTCAAGCTGCATCCATTCGAAGTGGAGTTGGTTGCATTGAAAACAACGCGAATCGCTGTAGTTCGACTGTCAGGTTTAATAACTGGATGATGGGGCAAATAACAGTGAGAAGGACCGTACTCAAACTTTGGGGCAGGGACTTGTATCATATGATGAAGGTCACCATACTCGGAAATAATGGCATCGTAGAGTGCCTTAAAATCTGGCTTTCGCTGCAGAGATGCTTCGTTTCGGAGAAACTGTTTAAGGGCTATATTTCGTGAGTAGCCAAGTCGAGTCTCAGATGGAAAATTCGACTTAAAAGGTAAAGTTACGATGTAACGTCCAGATGGGTCACGCCGGGTAGTTTTGACGAAATTGTCTTCGCAGAACTTATCGGCCGCAGATACGAACTTTTTCTTGGGAACTTCCTCAAGTTCCCAGAATTTTTTGAGGCTTTTATCTAAGGTTTCATCCGTAGGACAGGAAACCTTAGTAGCAAAACAAGAAATTTGTTTGGTCGGTACAGGACCCGTAAGGATCCAACCGAAGACAGTCTGTTGAGCCATGAGACTGCCCAGAATATCGCGTTTGATTCCATCCAGCATAACATATGGATAGAGATCGCCGCCGATGAGAATGTCCACCGGCGAACTTTGCCAAAAGTTGGCATCTGCCAACGGAACGTTGGGCAGCGATTGATCACGTAGTGATGCGATAGTGTAAGAGGGCAAATTGTTCGTAATATGGGGCAATACAAAAGCCACTGCTCCGATTTGTATATTCAAATCTAACGGAGACCCGATCGTGAAACAACACTGTTTGCTAGATGTAGCAGAAATCGATTGATTAATTCCAGAAATTCTGGATTGAGTTGCAGTCGCGGGAAGTTTCAATAACTTCCGCATGCGGTCAGAAATAAAAGAAGCTTCCGACGCAGAGTCTATCAACGCACGGGCTGAGTAGACGGTGCCCAAGTGGCAAATGTTCACCATGGCTGTGCCTAAAAGGACATTAGTAGCGCAAGAGGTGAAGCATTTCCGAGCACCAAAAGGTGGCTCAGCTTGGAGAGAAGTGGACTGTAGTTGTTGGTGAAAAGTTTGTGAATTATGGTTATCCTTAGGGCGAGACCCTGAAGAATAACCTCCACTAGTTGAGGGTTGAACTTGTGACACGTCGTGATTCAAAGGGCGTGACCCTGACGGAAAATTATTTTGCGATGATTGGGGAGCAGGCTGCTGTGTCCCTTCACGATGCAGAAGTGTATGATGACGCTTCTGACAACTGGAGCAGCTGTAATTACTTTTACAACTTTTCACATCGTGATTTTTCGCTAAACAATTTACGCAGTAATTAAGGCGCTTGACATTGGAGTACCGATCGGCGACACTCATATCCAAGAAACGCTTTCAAACGCGCAACGAATGTTGTTGGCGGGGACAAAGCCCACAATTATTATTGTTAGCTACCTTAGCATGATACGAATTGAACTTTCGCGGATCATTCTGAGTTTGATTTAAAATTGAAGATTTTTTTGAAAGAGAACTACTGCAAGTAGGAGCCCTCATGTCCAAACACTCAAGGGTCCTAAACCTATCAGTTAAGAATAGGTCCAAGTCACTCCACTTGGGAATTTCGGCTTTGTCGGTGATACCCTGCTCCCAGATAACTACCGAGCTTTGAGGCAATCGTTGCACACAAAGGTAGATCAGGATCGGATCCCAATGCGAGGTATCCACACCGAAACTTTTTAAATTGTTTAAACAATTGTCAACTCCGCTCTGGAGCGACTTGATTCCCGAAGCGGTCTCAGTAGTAAGCACTGGAAGTTCAAAAAGTAGCTTGATTTGGTTATGAACCAAAATCCGCTTATTTTCGTATCTGCTAATTAAATTTTCCCAAGCAATATTGAAGCCATTGTTGGTCAAAGGGCATTTCTGCACAATTTCACGGGCATCTCCACTGGTTTTCTGAATCAGATGGTAGAGCCGCTCCACATTACTTAATCGGGAATTGTTAATGTAGATGGCGCTGAATAAATCCCGGAAAGTGGGCCAAGAGAGATAGCCGCCTCGGAAAATGTCCGTATCACACGGAGGAAGCTTCAGAGAAGTCTGAAACAGCGCATCAAGTGGTAGAACCGGAGGAATGTTATCGGACGGAGGCGCAGGCGAAGACTTAGGACAAACTCATGAAGAAGCTCATTTATTGTTGCCAAACATTTTACATATGTCTGGTATGTATGCGCATACTTCGCCTTGACAACCGCGATATCCGCGTTGATATCCTCCGCCTCCTCCGGATCGGACTCAAGATAGGACAGACATGACCTATAAGCAGGCTTAAGAGCTGACCAGAGGCCTTTTAATTCCTCACTCTGAATGTCCAAAGTGAACTTGCTGTGAGTAGCTGGAAGCAACTCAGCAAAGGTAGCCTCAAATTCGACCAAATGGTCGGAAGCCTGAATAAAAACATCTAAAGCGGTCATGCTTTAAACGCGAAAAAAAAATTTTAAAATTTAAAAGAAATTTAAAAAAAAATATTTTTTTCTTTAAATTCAAAACGAACTTTAAAATGTCCGTTGAATCGCGAAGTACACTAGGATGTACGAAGGTACCGACAAAAAAAAATTAATTTCGAAAATAAAAACTGCCAAAAATTAACTTTGGGAAATAAAAAATACCCAAGAAAGTTTATAAAAAAAAAACGAGTAAACGCGCGGTAATAAAAAACGCCGAAAAAGTTCGTACAAAGCGACGAACAAGGTATATGGAAAAAAAATTCCCAACAGTTGGATATTAAAACCCACTGCTCACGAATGATTTTTTATATATTCAATGTATTTAAACAATATAGTGTATAACAAAATATAATATATACAAAGAAAGGGTATACGTACGAAATAAAATGTGGAAAATATTTCGCAGCTTTGGAATAAAATTATTTTGAATTATTACAAAAAAAAAAACGATTTTTATCCCTTACAGTTTTACTCAAAGGCGCTTGGATTGTTTTTTAAATTTATTTTAAATTGATTTAGTTTCATGTAATTAAAATTTGAATCCAAAATTCAAATTGAAAAAACCTTTAAATTTGTAATTTAAATCCGCAACAAAATTTTAAGACAAACTTTGTATTAAAGAACGGATACGCGCAGCCGAATTTATGTAGTGCAAAAACCACAGCACCAAATAAAAAAAATAATTTTTGCTTTAAAAAAACTTGAAAAAAGAAAAAATTTCTTTAAAGAAAAGACACTGCCGTTTACAAAAAAAAAACACTTTGAATTCTAAATTCTAAAATTTCCCAAACAATTGCCGGCAAAAAAAAATCCGACGAATTGAGAAACTGAAAATGCGCTTTAAGGGTTTCGCGCAAAAAAAGTGTGCCGAGCGAAGCTCACAAAATTCAAAATAATTTTATTCCTATTGCCGAAATAAAAAAACACCAGCGACTGTGCAGACTCTTCTATTTAAGCAGAAGGCCGAACAAAGCTTCACTTTTAATTTGATTCTGCAAAGGAATCACTTTTAAATTTAAAAAACACTGAATTTAATACAAAATACTGCTTCGGCTGCAGTCGCTGATTGTTGTTTTTTATCTCGTTCTCACTTCGTTCAGTTCACGGGCACTTTTTATTGTAGTTTTTTTTTCCACTTTTGAACCTCAATGTAGGTATATATTTATTTATTTATTTAAGTTAATTTAATTTTACTTTACTTTTAACAAACTAAAAGAAAAAGTAAACACAAAAAAACCACAAACCAAAGCAACTGTCAAACTAGATCAGTGGAACGGCTGAGAGCCAAAAGCTTTTGGTTGTGGAACCTATTGAGGATGTGAGCGGCACGTAAGGTGGCCAACTAACTTTTACTCTCAACTTAAGAAAAATATAGGTTTTCAATTAAACAAATATTTAAGAATTTGACAGAATTCAGTGCTGAAGACTTTTTTTTACTTTAATACGAATTTAAAATTTTCGTTAAAACAACTACGAAGCACTATATACGATTTCGTGTCGTTTTTTCCCGTTTTCACTTTATTTAAGTCTGAATTTGTTCGCTTTGCGGTAACCTTATTTCTCTTTAGGTACTTTGAGCCTTTTCTTTTGTGGCCTTCCGCACTTTCCACCAAAACGAACCAATTAGCACAGAGAGGATTTTACTTTTATAATTTTATATTCTTTAGTTGAGAGTGTTGGATTTTAAGCTTTTGTAATTTGTATGAAAATTATACACAAAAAAAAACAAAAAAACTATGCTTTTATATAAAAAAACTACACGTACCTTAGATATTTTGTATGCCGTTGAATTTTAATTTTTTCCCAGTTGGTGATTCGTCTATCGGTTGCCGGTGGCTTTCTTTCGGAGAAAGAGACGTCTGACGATGAAGATGGAGCGTCGTAGATGCTGCCAAAAAAGAGTGCAAATTAAATTTCCAGATTCCGATCTGGTTCGACTGGACCAAATGTTCGGGTGCTCGGGGAGCAGTAGAACGATGCAGAAAAGAAAGTATAAGAAAAAAACGGCAGAGTTAGTAAAAGGAAATCAAAGGCGTGTAGTTTTGATTTTTGTATATTTTTTATTAGGAAGTAGAGGCAGAAGGATGCTTACTTGAATATCGATGACGATAGATATATATGTAATATAATTGGTAGCTGACAGGAGCGGGTAAATAAACGTCTATTCACTTTTCGATCTTATTAAAAGAAGAAAGGAAGTGAAAGTTTGGAAAATGGCAGAAGGCCTCCATATTGAATTAAACCAGTTTTGGGACACAGCTTAACAGAATGTTAAGCGGTGTTCCAGTAGGTTTAATAGTATCGCGCTATTTTGAACTAAAACTTTTTAAAACAAACTAAAATCAAAAATCCCCACGCGATAATTAAATTCCCTATTTGCCCGAAAAGCACAGTCGCGAAGCGTGGGATTTAAGACGACCCTCGCGGTATGGTATCCCCGGACGAACGAACAACACGAACACACGAAAACCTGATAAATAAACTTCTTTTAAAAACTACACCGAAACTGCCGCAATAGCTATATATATAGGTATATATATAACTATATATAAAAGAAACGGAAATTTTCCCGACACAAGGAAAATAATACCGCACACAAACCCTTTTTCAAAATCAACACAAACCGACAATCACCCAAAACAAATTATTCGTACACCAAAAATTATATTTCTTTAAACGCAATTGATTTGCGGGACCAGACCAACCTGTCGGAAATCCCTCGCACGATTCTTTGCAGAATCTATTCACCAGCTGGACTTCGATAAAATTCGCTGTCCAGCAACAACTTGGCTCTGATGCGGGACGACACAAACAAAAAAAAGGAATAAGGAAGAGGGGGGGGGGGGGAAACGGCCAAACAAATTCCAAGCAAACTACTTGGACGGAAACACTTCACCAAAACAAATCACGACCGAACACAACCTGTCCAACTCTATTCAATTCCTCAAAATCAAAACACTAAATGGCCGACTGCCACAAATAAAATAAAGCAAAATAAACACTAGCTGGCAAAACTAAACCAGCGCGCAAAAATACTCCCTTTGGATCACTTGTCCTCCAGCCACAGTCCGACGATGGCAACAGCTCCACTTCACCACTCAAAAAAAACACAATTTTTTTTTAAAAAGACAGAAAGTTATCCAAATTTTGGAAACAATTAATTTAAAATTTAATTCAATCAGAAAAACCAAAGCTTTTGCCACTCTCCTTCTTCCCTGCTCAAAAAGAACTAAACGAAATTAGAATATATGAGCGCCTATGACGCTCACTTTCCATTTATCTTCCCACATACATAGAGTGCGGCTTACGCAGAAACCAGTGTCCGCAGTCGGGGCTTTACCCATACCTATATGCGAAAAATCTCTTCAGATTATTCTAGGTGTGTTTGGCAAATTTACATATACCCCCCTGCACCCACCAAAATGAAATATACATTTTGGCGGCACTCATGTACGTATAGGCGAAAGCATAAATGTTCTCAAATTCCTCTCCCTCAAACAGGTTTAAAAAGTACACAAGCTTTAGTCCAGGTTTTGACAATTTACTATTGTAATGGCGAGGCTGGCAATACCCTCATCGGATCGCCGCCGCTCACTGAGCTAAGTTAACGAAAGCAAAAGCGAAAGAAAGGAGAAGAAAGCAAGAGAACTTTGACAGCTCAAACGAAATATTCAGTTTTCTTCTTCCGCGCGCCGGCCGCATTTCGCCCGCGAGTGTCGAATTTGTTTTGCTTAACAAATTAAGCAAAACAAATATATTTAAATAAAAAGTGACAATCAATAAAATTGTGCAGTGCAATTCCGTATACAGGGTGTTTTGGCGTAAACACATATCATTCAATATTAAAAAAAAAATCGAAGCATAAACATTGTATTGAGCTCAATGATCCAAGCGTAGCATATGCTGACGCTCAGACTTTGAAGCAAATATACAATAACAATGTTGTATGCCTAAGCGCGCTAATATTCAGCTTCAATATTAAAGCGCTGGTTTGTTGTTGTTTGTGTTCGTATGCAATTTGTGAGTATGGATACACTACACCCATACCCTTCAGATGGAAATTATTTGAAAAATAATTTACAAAGCAATTTAGAAGATGGTTGGAAAAGTGTATGATATGCAATACTAAAATTTGGTTAATATATATTATTAAAATGTAAAAAAAATTTAAAATTAAAATTTTATTAGAATGAATTATTCGAGACAAATATATAAATGAGGATAAATCTTATTAAATTATATATATTAATTATATTCTAGTTAATAGTATTGAAATTTAAAATAAAATATATTAAATTTAAAACTAGAGAGTGGACTATCTTCGGCTATACCGAAGTTGAAATACCCCCACACAGTAGAAAGAAGTACCTCGAACATAAAAAAATGTGGTCTCCAGACCCTATTTTGAGCCAATTATAGGTGGTTTTGGAGCCCAAACCATGTCCAAAATCGATTTCTAAAAATTTCCAATCAAATCCGAAAAAAAAAAAAATTGGTCTCAGGACCCCATTTAGACCCGGAACCTCGGACCATGTCAAAAATACGTTTCTAAACATTTCCAATGGAATACAACAATAAAAAAGACTTGAAAAATATTTACCTTTTTTTTCGGTGTATGGGAGCCACGCCCAGTTTTTATCCGATTTGGCTGATTCTCGAACTTTCCATCCGCACGATAGCGGTCGGAGTTTTGGAGATATCGACTTTAAACTTTGGGTACATGTTTTTCTCGTGAATACTGAAATCAAGTTCGAGAATCAGCCAAATCGGATAAAAACTGGGCGTGGCTCCCATACACCGAAAAAAAAGGTAAACATTTTTCAAGTCTTTTTTATTGTTGTATTCCATTGGAAATGTTTAGAAACGTATTTTTGACATGGTCCGAGGTTCCGAAGCCACATATATAAGGGTCAAAATAAGGTCTTGAGACCAATTTTTTTTTTTCGTTGAATTTGATTGGAATTGTTTAGACATGGATTTTGGACATGGTCCGGGCTCCAAAACCACCTATAAATAGGGTCTTGAGACCACATTCTTTTTATGTTCGAGGTACTTCTTCCTACTGTGTGGGGGTATTTCAACTTCGGTATAGCCGAAGATAGTCCACTCTCTAGTTTTTTTTTTTATTTAAAACAAATTTAAACTAAATAGTATAAATTATATATCATCTTTTGATGGAATATATTTCTTTAAAATATTATTATGGAATTCATTATGTTTTCCTCTGATATCTATTACTGAATTCACACCTTTTCTTTCTATTATTTTATAAGGTCCATGATATGGGCTCTGATTTTTCTTTCTAATTTGACTAATACTAAGTAATCTACTTTAAAATTATATTCAAATTCTTATCGTATGCTAGCTTCCTCCGTTCCTTAACTACCTCAACAATCTGTCTTGCTTTTTTGAAAGCTGAATGTAATCTAATCCTAAGTTCATTGGCATAATTTTCCAAATTGTAAGTCTTTGTGTTTGTTTTAATTACGTCACTTGGTAAGTAAGGCAATTCACCAAATACCAATTCGTATGGCGTATAATTTGTAGAGCCCGACCGATTAATCGGCTTCGGCATCGGCTTCGGCCGTTATCGGGTAAAAATGCACATTCGGCTTCGGTTTTTCCGAAAAATGGCCGAAGTTTTGGCCGAAGCTTTTCAATTTTTTTTTCTTATTTTTGCGACACCGAAAACCAAAACTAATTTTTTACGATACGATTTTCTAGCCCACATCACTTCTAAACTGTCTTACTGATTTTCTTGAGACTTGAATGTAAAATTGTGTAATTGATGGAATTTCCAATGGGACATAAGAGAGAGACCCACAAAACAAAAAATATGATTAAAATTTAAATTAGTAATCATCGAATATTGAGTGAATCTCGCCTCAAATTGCGTGGCCACAAAGTACATCCTTGGACATTTTCTGGGTGGATTACTGAATTTTAAATATAGATTTAGAAGCTACTGCTTGCCCTGATGTCTATGTTAAAAGGAGTCCTGGTAAACTGTATGAAATTTCAAATATAGGGGAAGGAGGCTCACGGAAGGATTCTACCTTTTAGAAATGTAGCCCAAATTGCTGCGCCAACATATATGAAAAGGTGCTGAAATCTGGGACCGATTTTGCTAAAATTTTACATTTAAAGTTCAAAGCTTCACAGGTGGTTTTTACCATCAACTAGAACATCCTTTGCCCATTACCTGACGGATTTGGGGAGTCCTTAAAAAACAGCTACTTAAATGGATTTATTCTGTGAAGAATTCTCTACCATTTCTTCTAAATTCCCATTATTTTAAGCTTTACTCCAAATTTTTAAAAGTGATTTTGAAAAAATCCAATTGTTCTTACACGGGATATATGGGATAATTTGAGGCTATTGTTAGTTTTGACCTAGGAGGCCCAAATTTGTTTGTGAATTCTTTTGGTTACTTTTATTATTTGTTTTAATACATTTTTAGTTCCTTAAAAAACTAAATGTGTATTTATATACTCGAATTTGAATGAAACTACACGAAAAAAACAAATTTTTAAAGGGTTTTTATTTAAGTATCGGCTTCGGCTTCGGTATAGGCCTTCGGCGTCGGCCGAAGTAATAGGCTGCCAATTGACCTTCGGCATCGGCTTCGGCCTGAAAATGCTTATCGGTCGGGCTCTAATAATTTGTGTCTACGTGCGGTGTCGTGTTGTATGCAAACATATAGTATGCAATCCATTTGTCCCATTCATAATCATCGGCAAGCGAAAGCAAATACTCATTTAAAACTCGATGATTACGTTCAAGGGCACCAATTGTTCGATGATGGTAAGGCCTAGTTATCTTATTTTTGACACATTTTTCGCATTCATTAATAAATGTCTTAACCATTTGTCTCATATTCTTCCAAACATATCTCTGTTTCAGTCGTAATACTGTTTTTCTAACACCTAAATGTCCTCCTGTAGGTGTATCATGAAACTCTTGGATAAGTTTACAAATCGTAATCCATGATTTTATTTCTTTCGGGGACGTATACAATATTATATTAATTGGCAATCTATCATTTGTCGGCAAATTTTCTATTCCATACTTCCTAAATTCATTTTCTAATGAAATTTTTCTCTTTGGCAAATTTTTCTCTAATCCAGTATTATTGATCAAGGGTCTACAATTCTTGTTTTATCCATTCTTTCTTGACAAACTGTAACAATTCTTCATATATGCATTATAATATTCTTTAAACCGGTATTTATCAATATAATTAAATAAAATATCACGCTCACTGAGGGCTAGCTCCCCAATTTGTGAGTCAAACATAAGAGACTGTAGCTTCCCCAAAATCGAATCTAGTTTCGACAGGTCTTCGCTACACCTCACAATAACTTCGTTATTGCTAATAATAATTTTAGGCCTATTTACGACTGCAATCTCAAATTGTTAAATATCTTTTAAGTGTATTGAACTAGGCTCAAAGAGCCGTAATAAATAAATAAATAAATAAATGAATAAATAAATAAATAAATAAATAAATAAATAAATTTCAATTTATATATATTTTTTATATCAGACATCGATGTACATTCCCAGATAAAGAGGTGTACAGGCTCCCTCTGTGAATTGTCTGTATAGTTAACTTCATTAATTTCTTCAATATTTTCTTGCCCATTTAATTCATCAATTTTTTTATTATCTTGCCCATTTAATTCAATATTTTCTTTTTGCATACCCCTTGTTGTTATAAAAATTTGTTCAGATGAATCCACTTTTGTTGGAATCATTGCTTTTAATATTTCACTGTCCATTTCTATCCTTGATAATGCATCTGCGTTTGTGTTCATTTTTCCTTGCTTGTATACTATTTCAAAATTGTAATCCGCTAAATCCATTCTAATTCTTGTCATTTTCGATGACGGATTTTTGTGTGTAAAATGTGAAACTAAAGGTCTGTGGTCAGTCACTACTATAAATTTTCGTCCGTACAAGTAAGGTCTAAAAAAATTAATTCCACAATGTATTGCTAAAAGTTCCTTTTCTATTATTGGTTTGTTAATATCATGCTTTTGCAGCGATTTACTAGCGTAAGAAATTGGTAAATCATGTCCTATTTGCTCTCTTTTTCAACAAAGAATTCACTTCCGATTTAAGGAAATTGCATTTACTTCCATTTAACTTCAAATTGTATTTACTTAGACGTTTGAAAACTTTGAGCAAATTACTGTTATGGTGAGTTAAACTGCACCCAAAAACTATAATATCATCGACATACAAAAATGCTTCTGTACCGAGACCACTTAGTAACCATTCTTTGGAAACTATTTGAAGATATTTTCAATCCGAAAGGTAATCGTTTAAATTGATAGTGTCCATTATTTGTTGAAAAAGCTGTCAACTCTCTTGAGTTCTCATGTAATGGTATTTGGTGAAAAGAACTTGTCATGTCCAACGTAGAAAAATATTTTGCTCGTCCTAATTTATCCAAAATATCTTCTAATCTTGTCAATGGAAATTTATCATTCACTATTTTGTCGTTTAATCTACGAAATCCACCACTAGACGCCATTTTTTATTGTCATCTGCACCTTTCTTTGGAACCAACAGTAAAGGAGAATTGTAAGGGCTTATTGAATTTTCAATTATATCGTTGTCCCATAATTTCTGTATTTGAGTCGCTATTTCGGTATTTTGTGTGTGTGGTAATTCTTTGTGTATACTGGAGTGTTGTCCGTTTTCTGTATTGTTTGTGTATACAAATTGTTTACACTTAAAGGTTCCTGTTCCAAATGAAAAATGTGTTGGTACTGTTTAAAAATTGAAATTAGCTCTTGTTGTGCCAATTCATCATTGTTTTCAAATTTCAATTCTGTTAATAATTTTTCGAAGCGTTCGTCCAAATCAATTTGTTCGGTATTTTGTTTACTATTTTTGTGTTTACAACTTAAATTTTGAATTATTTCATAGTTTTTAACGGTTTAGTGTCAATTCGTAGTTTTTGTACAATTACATTGTGGTCATTCGTATTAAGTAGTTTTATGTGTGCACGACCATCTGCTGGTACTATTGAATTTCCTACGAAAACACCCTTTTGTATTTCTTGATTTAAAACTACACTATCCTCTTTCAATTGTATTGATATTGGTTGTATTATTTCCGTCCTTGGTGGTATAATAATGCTATTATTATCTATTGGTTTATTATTTATTGGTATTATAAATTCCCTATCCTCTATGGTGAAAGTTATTGTAAAAGCTTCAAAATCTATTTTACTCTCATATTTCACTAAAAAGTCACTCCCAATTATACCATCTGTCGTAATTGGAAAATTTGAATCTACCATGCAAAATTTGTGTACTATATTTTTGTTGTCAATACCTAATTCTAAATTTATACTTCCTAAAGATTTTATTTCCTCATTTGTTATTCCTGTGAATTTACAAATGTCATCTGCGCAATATATTTCGTTGTTACGTAATTTTTGTGATTTACAAAGGGATATATCAGCTCCTGTATCAATTAAAAATGTCAAGCAAGTTACAGCATTCTTGCAACTTAAAATTATGTAATTGGTTATGTTATTTGATAACAAGTAAATTTTTTTTGGTATCCCGGAGCAGAACTTTGATTTTTGTGTACTGCAGCCGGGGTTTTGGAGTTTCCCCGTTCATTTACTAAATGTGGTCTGTTGTTTCCTTGTACTGCAGCCGGGGTTTGGGAGTTTCCTTGTTCATTTACTATATGTACATGTCTGTTGTTTCTATTTGTATTTCCCTGGTGCCCGTTATTTCCACGATTGTTGTAGTTTCTATTGTTACTGTTCCAATTAGTTCCGTTCCTATAGTCATTGTTATGGTTAGTATTGTTAGTATTGTTAGTGTTGTACCTGTAGCCATTGTTATTGTAGTTATTATTTCCAAAATTGTTATTATTTCTGTTATTGTTTCGGTAATTGTTGTTATTTTGGTATTGTGTATTACCGTTGTTTCTATACTGATTATTATTGTTAAAATTGTTGTTGTTGTACTGTCTGTTACTGTTGTTAAAATTTCTATTGTTGTTTCTATCGTAAGCATTAAAATTGTTATTACTTCTATGTTGATTATTTTGATTGTTATTTCTAAAATTATTTTGTCCGTTAATTACAAATACTTGACCTGTTTGTGGTCTACCTTCTATTTCAAGAGCTATGTTTACTGACTCAGCAAGGGTTTTTGGTTGAGCCGCATAAATGACTGATTGAAGTTGTTCATTTATGCCCTCTTTGAATGTCGCTAATGCCCTATTCTGGCCTGATATAATGAAAGCTTCCCTATGGCTATCATTAATGTTCTCACCCATGTTGGTTGTTTCCAACTCAACTAAGTCATTTACTAATTGTATTATTTTTTCTTTGAATTGCCCAACTGTTGAGCGTTCTTGTTTTAAGGTACTTAAATTTTTTGAAATTTGTGCTATGGAAATATCTTTTTATAAGCATTCAGCATTAGTTTTTTTAAAGTATCAAAATCTGTTGGTACAGTTACAGTACCCAGAGTAGTTCGTACACTCGCCGATAATTTTACATAATAAACAAAATCAACAAGGTCCTTCTTCGCCTCAAGCGTCATTGATTTGTTTAAAATTTCGTATATTTTCAGGAACGCTTCTAGTTCCTTTTTTTGTCCAGTGAAGGCTGGAATTGCCTTCATGGCGGTTTCTAAGCTAAACGCCGACATTGTTTTATCTACTATTTTGTTCTCAGTGTCTAAGTCTTCGTCAATACCTTGTCGATCTTTATCTTCTCCTAGTATTTTCCTTGATTTTAATTCTTTTTTAGTATTTGCATAACAATGTCTAAATATGTCTACCTCTGTGATCACATTGTCATTCTGCAGATTTGACTTTTCAATAATGGAATTAAATCTGTCCTTAAACTCTTCTATTTCTTTCAGTTTTTCTGTTATATATTCAATACTATATTTTCTGTATGGGGTCTTGCGCAAATTTGTTAATATAGTTGATAGTTGTTTAGATAAATCTTTTAGTAATTCCATTTCATAAAAAAAAATTTTATTACATATATATCTCTTCTTTTTAATACAACATTATTTATATATATTTTTTTTTTGGTTCTTTGTGGTTTTAAACAGTTATTACACGATTAACGTGTTTTTTCACATATTGTTTGTAATATGTGTTTATTCTATGTATAATATAAATTGCAAATGCTAAAATACACAAAAATAGAAAAATTGAAAAGTTGCCGCTTGATGTTATAGAGTTGTTATTGTCGATATTTTCTATCACGATGACTTGTTCCTTTGACTGTGGCTGACCCATTTTAAACCACAGTGTTCCTGTCCATTCCATTGACTTCTAAATTTTATCGTAGAACGCCTTCTTCTTGGTTCTTATTAACGCAAGTAGGTTTCTCTTATTTTTCTGGTCCGTTGTAATGGCCACCATTCGATTCAATTCTGCTAGTTCTTGTCTGTAGCGTACCAGCTTTCCTCCTCTATCGACTTGAAAAAGCCTTGCGGTCGTCTTCTTGCCGCTTGATACGGCGCCTGTATTCTTCGATACTGATAGGCTGTGGCCCCGCTGCCTTCGATGTTGGTGTGTACGTCGGCACAATCTGGTCGCTGTTTGCTGCCTCCGGTACGTATTCCTCCTGTTGTGCTAGTTCTTCCCACTTTCTGAAGAGATCGTCGATTTCCGCCTCAGTCGACATTGGCTGACAATTTTCTTTTTTGTGTTTAAATTGCAATATAAATTTTATTGTCTCCTTTTATTTTGAACGTTATGTCCCTTTTACGAAATTTAATTTTTTTTTTTTCAAGCCCGGTGACAAAGCGGAAGCTCTACCCAACTGACCACAGCCAGCTATAAAATAATTTCAGCTAATGGCGGTTAGGTAAACCAAGCCGTATGGTGAACTCCATAATTTATATATACATATGAAAATCATTTGTGAAATATGTGAACTTTTATTAAATTTTTTAAAGAATAGAAAGAAATTTTGTTTGATGAAGTAATTGTGTAAAGTTGAACTTTACATTAAAAAAAAATACAACCGGTTGCGGGCTTTAACCTATGACTGCCGCAGTCATAGGCCGAAGATCTAACCAACAGACAGCTATAAAATAAATTGAGCTAATGGCGATATAGTTCATCAAGCTGTATGGTGAATGTAGCTTTGATTCACCATTGCCACCTTTAAGGAAATAATACTACCAAAAGGGTAGCGTTGCCACCTAACAATGTTTTTACCTGTTACGACTAAACATTATTTCCGATTGTCGATTATTTTTATTGCAAAGCGTTTTATTCATTGGATTTTTTCAATTTTTATTTTCGTATTATGTATTTTGACGTACTAAAACCGAATCTGAATCTTTTATTGTAGCAAGAATCTGCTTTCCGAGAAATCAATTTTTTTATGTTTTGATTTCCCCTTTTACAATTTCTTGAATGACTTCTAAGAAAGTAGTATTTTTTTTCGGGAATTTTAATTTATAAATGATTCACATTTTTATTTGTTTTTATGAAATTTCTCACCTTAAACAAATATATTTTCGCATTTGCAAGAAACATTTTTGAGTAAGTTTCGCTGCGGCTGCGGTACTTCGCGTTGATGTGTGCGGACCTTAATGTTGTACTGGGAATATATGCAGTGTATAGGAAAGTGTAATATGAAAATCTTAGGTGGCAACGGTAGTCTTGTGGCAGTGTTATTTTCTTAAAGGTGGCAACTTTAGGTCGAAGCTATTTTTGTTTATATATCAAAGATGATTTTTTATGTGTGTATATACATGAAAGCGTTTTGCATACAGCTTGCCGAAGTTAATCGATATTAGGTAAAGGTATTGTATGAGCATTAGTGGCTCTGGTGAGAAGGCGCTTAGTTCGCTACTTCATCTTACTTACAATCGCTGCGTTGTGGGTTCGATACCTCACCAGGGCAGCTAACATTTATAAGAAATAATGTATGTGTGAATATATTTGTAAGTGGCTCTGGTTCCTTCTCACGAACGCAATGTCGTGTGGACAAACCACCAGAATGGCTAACACTAAAAAAAAAAGAAGGTTGACAACTTAAAAAAATTTTTTAAGTGAAGTTGTAAATTTTGAATCGGTTAGTGTTACGGACAGACAGACAGACAGAAAGACAGACAGACAGACAGACCTGGACAAATATATATATTAATTTTTAAAAGAACAAATGGCACCTTTCGATCACAACTCACAATTATTTTGACTCGAACTTTGTGTATTCACACTGGAAACTAGACGTTGTCGCAAAAGTGTCTGGACTTACATTGTCCAACACTTGACATACAAACATGTAACAAACGAATTTTACTACATAAATCCAACTCCTATGTAACTACACAAAAGGTTTCACACTCACTTTAAAAAGAAAAAAAAAGAAAGCTAATAACAAAACCTAATGTAAAATTTCGGGAAAGAATCCAGCACCACGCCAGCGTCGCAAATGTTCCATGGTAACTTTGACCATTAGGAAACACGACGTACGTCAGATGTGATGCCCAATTCCATGCCGAAATTTTTCACTTCTTGATCGCTTTGACGTTTACTCGTGCCTCATCGCTACGCGGCATATGGCGAGCTCGTGGCTCAACTCATCCGGGACGTATGACGACACTTTGAAACATCGAAGCAAGCAATAATGTCCGGAGCGATTTCCAAAAATTAAAAAAACTGCTCCATTGTTGGGCGCCATTTGTGACAACTTACTGGTGGTGGGGTTCGGAGCTTGTTCTTGGCACGCTTGCTTTTGGCGCGGCTGAACTCGCCGGAGTCGCAGGGTCTTTTAAATTTTGCTTCAAGTGAGTCACAAAAAAATTTATAACAAATATTGTGCCTTGAGAAACACATGAACAATTTAAATTAAAAGAGGAAAAAGAGAGAGAGAAGGGGTTGAAAGGAAGAGAAAGTGTGTTGCACCATTGCCGAGTACGGATGCCCAAGCTCTGGATGTCTAGCTGGTGTACATCTAGGCGGCCCACCCACTGATCCGGTAACTCAAAAACCGGCCATTGGCGTCTGAATTGCCTTCTATTTTCTTTTTTTTCAGTCGCCCCTTAATTTTGGTCCTTACAAACAAAGACCTTTTCTGCTTAAATCCAAATATGTATATATGTACAAATATATATGTTAAATTTTGTTTTACATTGATACTTGCTGCTATTATTTGTATGATGAAAAATAAATTGTATGATGAGTACGTGATCGAATGAATGAACGTGGAGGTTGAACTGAAGGACTGATGTTATGAATGATGAGTTTACACAGAGCAGGTGAGCCTACTAAAACTGGGCACTGTTCGACAATCGCGAACATACCTCTCAAAGGAAAATAAAGAAAAAGGAAAAGATGGAAAAGGGGATCTCAAGGTCCGTTTACACTTCTTAAACTTTTCGTTCCGGGTGGGCGTCACACCCTTGTGAGAAGCGGTCTTACAAGTGAAGATGCGATGTTTCCAAGCCAGTACTGCAATGATGCAGATCACTACTACCAAACAGGTGTAACCCAGAGAATAATGATGAATGTCGTGCGGTCGAATTTTGTTCGGAAGGTTGATCTTTAATGCTGTTGTTGGACCCTTTCTAGTTCTTCATGGTGAGATACATATTTTGATGCATATAGTTCTGCTGAGGACGTCTTTTCAGTTGGTGTGACCAGCTTGCTTATATCAACTGCTGGGATGTATGCTCTTTTAATTGTGCTCTCTTGTTTTCTGTGACCTTGAATTGTAAGAAGTGGTTGCCTGAGGATGCAATTGTCGCCCAGTTTTAACAGTCCGGAGTTCTTGAAGGTTCGGTCCACATACTGCATTGAATGTTAGTTCACCAGCAACGGAATAGATCCATGTGTTGGTGTCATGAAGTTGAATCCAATGAGGTCCCTGTCCGGTTGCTTCAATCGAACATGCGGTTGTTGGTTTGTGATGGAGTAGATTTAACTCACATGAGCTTATTGTTGAACCTTGTTTATACAGTGGATGATTAAGATGACACAAATGGCGATCTCCTTCTGTCAGCATACAAGTCCTCAGCTCGTCTTCATTCAGCGGATAGTAGGTGTCGCGATGTAGATTAATCATCAGAAATGGATACGCTGGTCGGATTCTAAAGAATGTTCGGGACTGATTTTCCCGTGGTGAGTGTCTGTCAATATGTCAAGGAGCGAATCCTGTGCGTGTTGTAGATGCAGCAATTGAAGTGTCGCTTGAATAGCTAATTCACTGAAGATCTGTGTTGCCCTTTCCTTGTTGAGCTGTTGCTGGAGGTTGGCAATATTCAAATTTACCTTGTGCAGAAACTTTTCATTTTTTTGAAAGGCTCCTTCTATATCCCGTTGATTTTTCTCCATTATATTTATAGTGCTGTCCTCATTTTGCCGAATTTGATCGATGGTGAGCGCTGCTTCCTCTGCGTAATCCGAGTCAAGAACTCCAAATAAAGTGTGGCCGACGTTGGGTACCAAGTTGAATGCTCCTCTTTTAGTTCTTGAAAAGTGGGTGACGGTAAGAAGCTGGTTTTTCAGGTTGACTTCATTCACAAATCGGTCGATGAGCATCACTGTTGCTGAACAATGTGTTGAAGCGTGAATTGATTCACATGCTGTGTTCAGGAGGGTTAAGTATCCCTTGACAATTTCAATTTCCTTCCAATACGCTCGCATTTCGATGTATGTGATTACTGACCAGTCACTGGTGATAACTTCCGCAACACCGAGATTCTCAAAATAGATGCCGGGGTTGGGTTTAAATGGTTGTACTTCTACAGAGGATGGTGAGCAGGGCGGCAAAAATAGGCAAGCTAGTAATAATGTAACTAAAGTTGATGTTGTGTGTAGGCGTGTCTTCTTGGAAGGAAGGGAGGGTTCATGGTCAGTCCGTGGACAGCCTTGTTTGCTTGTTGATGGTTTGCTACTTGCTTGTGGATAGGCATTTAGAGTAGGTTCGTCACGTTGGCATTCCTCGTCGACTGGTAATGGCGCTAATTTATGTATTGGTCTACGTAGTACGTTGGACCCTGTACGAACATCTGCGACACGAACGCGCCCTTCTTCACCACGAAAAACTTCCACTATGCGTCCCAAAGACCATTTTAAAGGTGGTAGGTTGTCGTCCGTTATAACCACCATCATCCCTGGTTTAGCGTTCCTTTTTCCACTTATGGCGATGCTGCAAACTGTTGAGATATTCAGAGGACCATCTCTTCCAGAATTCCTCCCTCATTTGTGTGACCAGCTTCCACCTTGTAAGATTGTTAGCAGTGTTCCGCCGGCCACTGGATCTACTGTTGAAGTGAGTGGTTCTCCTATTAGCAAATGTCCAGGAGTTAGAGCTTGGAAGTCATTTGGATTAGCTGTCAATGGCGTAATTGGTCGATAATTCATTATGGACTCTTCTTGGATCACCATCGTTTCCATTTCTTCAAAAGTTAATGAAGCAGCTGCTAATGTGTGTTTGGCTGATTTGACTGCTGCTTCCCAAAGTCCACCAAAGTGTGGAGCGCGGGGTGGAATAAATGAGAATTCCATGCACTTCTTATTGCATTCGCAGGTGATTTTTTCAAGCGACTCTTTATTATGAATAGCCTTGTACAGCTCTTCAAGATAGTTTTTGGCGCCAACAAAGTTTGTTGCGTTATCGCAGTATAACTTCTTACAGTGTCCACAAAGCGCTGTAAATCGTTTTATAGCTCCAATTGAGAGATCTGTCACTAGCTCGAGATGTACGGCTTTTGTGGCGAAGCAACAAAATACTGCGACGTATGACTTGAGTGATCGTTTGCCGCGAATTTTAAAATGCGTCCAGACGAGTCCAAAGAAATCGACTCCGGATATGACAAAGGTCTTGCTGGTTGCACCCTATCTGCTGGCAGATTTCCCATTAGCTGTTGAAATAGCTTTGGTCTAGCTCTGTTGCATTGAACGCAACCTTGAACGATTGAGCGGGCAAGAGATTTTACCTTGATTGGCCAGAAACGTTGTCTTACGATAGATATAAGTGTTTGGGGACCCGCATGAAGATGTTCCTTATGCAGCTCTTCTAATAATTGCTTCGTAATTGGGTTGCGATACGGCATAAGTATCGGGTGTTTAGCATCGTAGCTCAATGTGGAAGCGTTTAATCGTCCTCCTACTCTCAAGATTCCCTTTTCGTCGATAAAAGGAGTCAAGCTGCTAATCGAACTGTTGTTTTTTACGCAAGAATCGCGTGCTATTTGGGCCCGTTCATTAGCAAAATCTTGAAGCTGTATGCTCCTTATGATGTAAATTAAGGCGTCCTCCATTTTGTCTGCCTTTGGTATTGTTGACTTGTTTCGTTTTGTAGTGGGACTCCGAGAATATTTTATAAATCGATGTACATATGAAACGACACTCTGCAGACGACGGAAAGAGTTCTTGTGATTGATGGTCTCAAATATGGCTGTTGTCATTGTAGCTTGTGTCGCATAGGGCTGTTACTTTCCTTCGAAACTTCGAATACTTCGAAGTTCGAAGCTTCGAAGGTTAAAAAACTTCGAAGCTTCGAAGTCTTCGATTTTTACTTTGGAATAATATAAATGTACGACTAGTCTTTTTTGGGCGAATCAGGCCAAGATGAATCATGCCAGGTGGGATTACAGATGCCACCAGGTGTGTCTTTGGAACTTTTTTTGGGTGATTCATGTCAGGTGGGATTACAGCTGCCACCAGGTGCGTCATTGAAACTATTTTGGATGATTCATGCCAGGTGGGATTACAGCTGCAACCGAGTGCGTCCTGGGACATTTTTTGGATGAATCATGTCAGGTGGGATTAGAGACTCCCCAAAATGTGTCATTGACAACGTTGACTGGGAGAAAAACAAGATGTGTCCAGTGACGTTATGTCAAAAAAATATATACTGCCTATATGCGGTATCTTATAATACTATAGTATATCCGATATGTTTTTTTCGAGAAAGCTGTCATTCAAATAACTTTGAATTGTTAAAAATTTTACTGGTTTTCACGAAAACAAAAAAAAATCCGCGCTGGGTGTGGAAGTATTTTTCAAAAACCACTGACCCCCAATCAGTCAAATGCGATATTTGTAACAGTTTGCTGCGTTCGCATGGTTCGACAACCACATTAATTCACCACTTAACAAATATCCATTCCATAAGTACTGATTCAGACAAGTAAGTACTTAATATTTTAACTCCAAATGAAAAGCATTTTCCTGATAAATGAAACGTCTAAAATACTCTTTTTTTTAAATTAGCAATGAAATGGAGGGAGAAAACGATCCTCCTGACAGTAGTTCTTCGCTCGCAGGAAGTCAGAAACGCAGACGTGCGGCTTCTAGCAAAGATATTTCAAAAGAACGCAGTGAGAAAATTACACAGGCGGTGGCTAAATTGGTTGCCTGCAAACGTCTACCGTTTAATTTTGCGTCCTCTCCAGACTTTAAAGATTTTATGGATGTGGTCGAACTCTGTTATAAGTGTCCGTCCAGTCAAACAATTATTCGACGTTTGCGTTTTCTAGAGGACGATGTGAAATCAAAGATTGCGAATATATTGGATAAATGCGATTTCGTGGCACTCGACACCGATTGTTGGACGCCACGTGCTGTACAAGGCTACATCAATGTAAATGCCCACATCATTGACAGTGAATGGAAATCACAAATATTCAATATTTGCACGCAGGAAATCGACGACAATCACACGTCCGAAAATTTGGCAGACTATCTTCTAACAACAGCTATTGAATGGAAAATTGAAGAGAAAATTGCATGCGTTGTCAACGATAATGCAGGAAATATTGTAAATGCAGTGGCAATAATGCCAGGCAATTTGATTGATCATGGTTGCGCTGCCCACACAATGAATTTGGCGGTAAAAAAAACACTCAAACCACCCGAAATTGCTGAAGTGCTCACAAAGGGTAGTAAAATTGTGAGTCATTTTCACCACTCAGTCAATGCTTCGCGTGCTTTAAAAGAGACACAGGAACGACTTGGGCTACCGACAAGAAAACTCATTCAAAACATTCGTACACGCTGGAATACCGATCTGCATATGATGGAAAGATTGGTAGAAAATCGTAGTGCAATTACTGCAGTACTCGGTGATAGGTCGGTAACGCATCCTAGGCAATCCAGATTATTGGAAATCCAAGAAAATGAATGGGAAGCATTTGAATGTATTATACCGGTGTTGAAGCCATTGGAAGTCGCAACGACTGTGCTATCTGGGGCATCTATATCAATGATACGCCCAATTATTCGAAGTATACTTGACAAGCATTTACTCTGCAACAATGAAAACAGTTCCACAGAAATAGCCACAACATTAGCAGACGATATCTCTGTTCGATTTAAAATGGACACCTCGGCTGTTTTAATAATGCAAAAAGCTTCGTTCTTAGATCCACGTCACAAAGATCTGGAAGTGGAAGCCGTAGAAGCAGAGTTAAATACAATTCTTAGTGAAGAACAAGAGTCAACTCCAGAAAGACCGGCGTTGAGTGCATTGGATTTTCTATTCAACCGAAGTCGAGACACATGTACAACACCATCATCACAACAGATTCAGCTGTACCTTGCAGAGCCACAAATTAACATAAATATGGATCCGTTGGAGTGGTGGAAATCTCGCGAACAAAAATTTATGCATTTGGCTCGATTAGCTAAGAAATATCTTTGTATCCCAGCCACATCTGTGGCATCAGACAGAGTATTTTCGTGCGCTGGTTACATTGTTTCAGCGTAGAGGAGTTGCCTTGCTACAGAAAATGTATCGACAAATATATTTTTAGCTCAAAACAAATCATTTCTTTAAAAAAAACAAATAAAAAAATTCATAAAACAACATTGTAATGTTTTTTTTTACATTTTTACACTACAGAGCGGATATAAAACCCCACTTATCCGAAGGCTTTGGTGCAAGGACACACTTGGTGGCAGCTGTAATCCCACCTGACATGATTCAACCATAAAAGTTCAAATGACGCACCTGGTGGCAGCTGTAATCCCACCTGACATGAATCATCCAAAAAATGTGCAAGGACGCACGTGGTGGTTGTAATCCCACCTGACATGAATCATCTTGGCCTGATTCGCCCAAAAAAGACTACTCGTACATTTATATTATTCCAAAGAAAAAATCGAAGACTTCGAAGCTTCGAAGTTTTTTAACCTTCGAAGCTTCGATATGTTCGAAGCACGTTATAACTTCGAAGTCTTCGAAACTTCGAATAAAACTTCGAAGCTTCGAAGGCTTCGAAGTGTTGAAAATCGCAGTTGCTGACACTATCTTCTGTCTGAGTTCCGAAAAGTTCTTCACAAGCGGTGGTTGCAACGGCCATGATGTTATTGATCCATGTAGAAATGTTGGACCATAAAACCAAAAGTTGTGGTTTATTAGTTTGTCTCGTGTCAGGCCTCCTGATATGAGATCTGCCGGATTATCTTCAGATCTAACGTGTCGCCATTGCTGCGATGATGATATTTGTTGAATAACAGATATTCGGTTGGCTACGAAGGTATGATAGTGGGAGGATTCTGCGTTGATCCAACCAAGAACTGCCGTGGAGTCAGACCAGAAAAATACGGACGTACCATCGAAGATGTGGGTTTCTTGAAGTTTCTGCAAAACCTCTACTGTTAATTTAGCGGCACACAATTCAAGTCTGGGCAGAGTTATTTGTTTTACTGGTGCCACTCTTGATTTTGTGAACATCTACTGTTCGGACTTACGCTTCAGCTCCGTTGGCCTTTTCTGATGCATCGGCAAATATGTGGATCTGAGGGGCCTTCGACGTGGCGTTTCCAAAGACGTGACGTGGAATGTTTATGTTTGGCAACAATTGAATATCATGTCTGAAATTGAGCCAGGTGTCGTGAAGATCTTGTGGTAGTGCTGCGTCCCAGTTCAGCATTAGCTTCCACAATTCCTGTAGGAATATTTTAGCAGTTACTGTTACAGGGGCGATGAAACCGAGTGGATCAAACAAGCGAGCAATATCAGCCAAAGCGGTACGTTTTGTTATCTTTTTGTTTATGACTTCTTCAACCCTGATTGTAAATTTGTCCCTTTTTGGGTGCCAGATGAGGCCCATTGTTTTAATATGTTCCTTTTCTGGGTTATTGAAGTTTGGTGATAGTTCCTGATCTGCAGTAGGAATGTTTTGAAGTAAACACATTTTTTCTATATTGGCAGTGAACGCATAACGAAGAAGGCGGAAGCGAATGAGTGTGGTGAATTCGTCATCTTGAATAGTTGGTCCAGTAGCCAATATGTCATTTAGTGACAGGTTTGTTGATGTTTTGGCGGAGGCGTCAAAGACCACCCTTAATTTCGTTGTTGTGCTGTCAGGTTTGAAAACTGCATGATGTGGAAGGAAATAGTGCGGACCTTCAATGGTATTTAGTGAAACCTCCTCTAAGTGGCCGAGTTGTTCGTATTCACTCATGAAGTTCACGTACTGCTCTTTGATATCTTGATTCTTCAGGAGCTTCCGTTCCATGGCGTAAAATCTTTGAAGAGCTACGTCCTTGGAGTCGCAGAAGGTCATTGTTTATGTCCTCTTCTATTTGGAAGTATGCATCGAAATCATACGTGTTTATATCGATGGTATCCAGCGATTCCCAAATGGTCTTGTGTAGATCCTGTGCCGCTTGCCAATGCTGTCCTATGCTTTTAGCATGCATAGAATAGTAATTGGACGGATGAGATGTTTCATCACTTAACAGTTTTTTCAACGACAGCATTACAGTTTCGATGATTTTACGTTGCTTCTGTATTCGAGCTAATATTGATGGTGCTGTTTTGTCTGACACCGCTGCTCCAGAAGCTGCTTTACTTGTTGATGGCGTGTGTTGCGCCCAATTTATAACAGATTGTACCTTTACCGAAGTGCAGCGAAGTCACTAGCAAAGCAAGGCACAAAATGCTTAGTTGCATATTGCCTTCAAGTGCACTGACACTTTGTATCACCTTGAGTGGTGGTATCATGTGTCCGTCACTTGAACTGCAGAAAACGCCTAAAGCCAGGCAGCCAGAATGCTTAGCTGCAATTCGGTATTTTGTGAAAATATAACAAACTTAACAAAAAATATAAATGAAATCAGGGACTCCCAAACAGTTCTAATAAAATTTGTATGCCTTTATTTAATAAAAAATTATTTTAAAGCAAATTTGGATATAGAAGGCTGAAACCGATCGGAAAATGGGTCTGCGAGTGCAGGCATTTAAATTGAATATAGTTAAAATGTTTTTAAAGTGCTTTTTGTAAAAAAAAATTTTTCTTTAGAATATTTAACTATTTAATTTAACTTTTAACGAAGTTATCTTTATAACGAAATTAACTTTTCAATTTAACGAAGTTAAATTTTTGATTAACTATTACCGCGTTAACGAAGTTAAATTTTCGATTAACTTTGCCCAGCTTTGCATGCGACGTCTTAAAATATTTACGAATTTTACCCTTTAACTTCCCCAAGAGTCCCAACGCTTCTTAGCACAAAAAAACAACAACAACATAAAACGCTGCCTGATGTAGAACAATTTCACAATATATTCTGATTTGACACAATCCTTCACAAGCGAATCTTGAATTTTATTCTTTTCCAAAATACTATACCAATTACTGATGCTACCTTGGTTTTATCCATTGCTGAGTTTTTGTTATCCTTTAAAAAAGGTTTTATTTAGCTCGAGAATTTAATTTATTTTACAAATTGTCTTGATTCTTAAAAAACGAGCTGCGCACTTGCCTAGATTATTCTCGAATGCCGGTCGGCCGTTTTTGTCTTTTCCTTTATTGTATCTTCTCTCTTTTCCACTCAGCAATATGGGTATGGCAGCATCAGCGATCAATTTCTTTCCTATTTACCTATTACACAACTTTCCAATGGCTTTGCCACACTTTCCCTTTACTTCCCGATTTCAAATTACACATGTAATACATCTTTATTTCCAAATTTTCAGCTATCCGGTTCGAATGCGACCATAATGTTCAGGATCCGTGAGAAATAACACTCCAAATATTTTAGTGTTGGGAAAAATTCAATAAAAAACCCAACATAAATGTCTTTTCGTTTTGTATAAAAAAATCTTGAACACTACTTATAATTTTATCGTTCGTGTGCCAATGCTGCCACCCGGTTCCAGTTCACTCGAATGGCCACAGAGTCGCCATACGATACAGTCGGCTCGGGGATCATCACATCATTAATTTTGCATTGGCCGACTTGAATGTCCTTGTAGTTCTCCTCTTCCAGAATAGTATTCTCCTTCTCGACGTTGGCCTCTTTTTCGACACCATATTTTGCTGGTATCAATTCACACTCTTCGAAGCATTCGGTTTTATTCCACCGCTTGTTGCTTCCTGTCGCGTTATCTGCAGACTTCTCAGCCATTTACATATTCTGGCTTTGGCCGATGCAGAAAAGCTTGTTTTTCCTAAAAATGGACGAAGTTTTGGCAGAAGCTTTTCAAAAATGTTTTTTATTTTTGAGACACCGAAAACCAAAAACCGCAACACATGGAATTAAAACGGAATTTTTTATTTCGTTAAACGGGTCGAATATGGGAATAATTGGACAGGAGGTGTAGCCTATACGAGTTTCTAGCCCACATCACGATTGAACGGTCTTACTGATTTTCTTGAAACTTTTATGTAAAATTGTATAAGTGATGGAATTTGCAATGGGACATAAGAAGCCCATAAAACAAAAAAATATGGTTAAAATTTAACTTAGTAACCATGGAATATTGAGTGAATTAAGCCTCAAATTGCGTAGCATGGGATTACAGTTGCCACAAAGTACGTCCTTGGACATTTTCTGGGAGGATTACCGAATTTGAAGAACCGATCTAAATTTTCCAATAATAAAATTTTTTGCATTGAATATTTTTAAATTGACCGTCAATTTGACTAATTTTTTACGCGTTAAATTTAACGCTAAAAATGTCAAATTAATTTGTTGACGCGTCAAATGCCATCACTTATTTATTAAGAATCAAAATCTTTGATTTTAAAATTTTGAAAAATAAATCTAATTTACGCCTTTGAAACGTTTTTTGCTTCTCCTGAACAATTTGGAAAATGCGTGTAGGACCTTTACAAATTATGGCAGTGAGAAGTTGCATCTAGAAGTTAGGCAAAAATCCCAAATATGTACTATTTTTAATCCTTTCGAAATACACTTTCAATATAACGGCGAACTTTTCCATTTTTTTTTCATGACCCGCCTTACAATAAAAAGAAAACTGGCCATACTTTGAAATTTTTAATCAATACAATATTATTGGATTTTGTCACTTTAATAAAATTGTAAACATCCAAAACTATTGATTTGTCAACGTGTGTTACATAAAAAGTGAAACATTTTCAGGGGTGGACATAACTTCTTTTATGTGTCGACTTATGATATTATTGTTTAAAAGATTTAACAGTGCCTACTTCAATATGCCTATAGGGCTTTGCACGTATTCGTTTTGAAAATGCTTTGATGTAATGTTTTTCTTTAATATATTCCACTGGTCTGTACAGTGGAGCTTCCGTTTCTAGAAAAATGTCGAAACTGTACATAGTGCGGATCAATTGATACGAAAGTAACGCCATCTTATTTTTTAGCTGAGATTGTGTAAAAGAATTAGTCCAATACTCCATTAACTGCAAGACACAAATTTAGTATGATAAAAAAACGATCTATATGTATTTGAATAGATGTACCTTAATTGCAGCATTATTCAATGCATTGTGTTGACCATTCCAGTATATGCATATCACCCACACAGGGCTGTCCGAGGGGAATTTGCTCGAAATGCTTACTAGGCATTCCATTTTGGCCGATGCCCGTACTACTACTGCACGATACAAATCACAGCTAACGTCAACTAAGCTTGAGTTAATATATTCTGCGGTACAACCATTGGCAATGTATTCATCCCATCCAACAAACGTCCATTGGACCAAGCTGCATGAAGGTTTGGTTAGCGGAAGTTTTTCTTCATTCAGATACAGCCCAACATTTTTATTTATGAGTGCCCGTATTTGTTTTATAAGACTCAATCGTGAGTCCCAAATAAGTTGTATTCTTTTTACTACCTCTGGTACTAGTTTCTGTATCTTATCTTCGTTATTAATCTCTTTATAGACGTCAATGCAACACATTCTTTGCAGCCAACGATATGGCTTGCCCAATCCCTTGGCATGTAATTGTTGTAGACATTCCTCATCAGAAATATTATTTTTTTTAAGCTGAAAACAAACTAAATTACTAATTTGCAAATTATCATTACGTTTAATCATACATAGGGAAATTCAATTACAAAAAATTACCTGTAATTGTAATTGATTTTTTCAATTTGAGAGAAAAATTACTTTTTCTTTGTATTGACTTAAAAAAATACAGGAAAACTGTAACAATACTACCGCACATACGTGTTCCGACAAACATTACCAAAATGGGGAAAATGTAAGAGACTTGCAATTGGTGACCAAAAAACAGATTATAACCACTTAATATAAAAAAAACTTTGAGTGCTAAAGGACAAGTTAAAGTTATTGAACGAGAGATGTCTGCATTATGCACTATCGCCACAATGCAAAATAGTGGTAGTGGTCCAGTGGCTTTCTTGGAGAGAGGACCTTGGCCCGGTGGAAATTGGTGGTAGTAGTCAAGTGGATCAACAAGAGAATCGTCTATTTTATGTTTATCGGAACACGTATGTACACGTTGTTGTTGTTGTAACAGTAGAGCAAATCAAAAATGTATGTGTAAATGTTGTTATTGTTGTTGTTTTTGTATGTTGTTGATAATTGTAGAGCAGCGGTTAGAGTTCCAGGTCCAAAAACCTTGCTGCATCTAAAGGGTTGGACCATAAGTCAATGGGCTTCAATGTGGTGGGGCGTCTTGGACAGTTAAAAAGGTGAACAGTGTCGTGTGGTGTTGCTTGACATACTGGACAGTTGTTGGTGAAGTAGTTGCTATTCACCCTTGCCATGTAACTGTTGAGCAGTCTGCAGTGGCCTGAACGTAGCTGTGCCAGAGTAGTACGTGTCGAGCGAGGGAGTTGTCTTTCGTCTTCGCTGACGGGCGGAGGACGACCATCCAGGACCACATTGTGACGGCGAGACGCGATTGCTTCTGACACAGCTCCCTGATGTATGCTGTCCAGTGCGATCAGGTAATTGGGCCTAGAAATTGAGCCTCCTTCGATAAAAGGTTCCACTGCTTCACGATGCGAGGCGAAGTTTTCTCTTATGCAGCGTGGAGGTGACGAACAACTCAACAGCCAGTGGTTGGGGTGGTCGGCTTGATGTGCAGCAAGAAGGAACTGATTTTTTAAGAGGAGGTTGTGTTCCTTGACCATAAGTAGGCTGGTCTCATCGTGGAGGTGATGTTCATGAGCCATCAGATGACACCCGGTGACTACGCGGAGCGCACGGTTTTGAGCTATCTGAAGCTGTCGCCATTGTGTTTCGCTGAGCTGTGTGGACCAGACCGGGGCCGCATAATCAAGTAGCGATCTGCCAATCGCCCTGTATGTGACGAGCAATGTTTCACGATCCTTGCCCCATGTGGAACCGGCAATCGACTTAAGGACATTGTTTCTTCCTCTAACGCGGTTTCTTATGTTTGCGGCGTGAGACGCAAAGTTGAGCAATACTTACGTATGTACACGTAAGTATTGCTGCAGTTTTCCTGTATTTCATTTTTTTTTGTAATTCAATGCAACAAAAGTCATTTTTTAAATTTGTTCTTCAATTAAATTTTTAATTTTAATTTTCGAATACAAATGTAATTAAACGAAATTGAAAAAAAAAGTTCAATTACAATTACTTTTAATTGTAATTGAGCATATCTTTAATTACAAAATGTAATTGATGCGCCCATATCTGGTCTGTATACTTAGAACGGGGATACCTCATATTCAGCACCAGAAACGGGAATTTTATCTCCAACGTCGTTTTCATAAAGATATTTCAAAATATTCTGGGAAGCACACTCTCTAAAAGAAAAAAACGGGTTAGCTATTTGCGTAAACTAAATTAAAAATAGTTTTGACGTATAACTATGTTCAAAATAAAGTTATGCGAAGTGGTTTTTTTATATTTTAGCAATTTATGTTAATTAACGAGTGAATGGGCGCATTCAGCGAAGACAACAGTTGTGTGATTATTCACTGAATGGCTCTAATTTGATAGCGCAATTTTTTCAGTCAGTTAAAAATATTCGAAATATCGGTAGTTTCCAGATTTTTTATCTCCCCTCCCTACAGGTATATCCATATCAAGTCCAGTGTCCATAAACAAATCAAAACAAAAAATTCCATTACCAAAAAAAATATTTGTCTCAAAACAAAACTTTATTGTTAATTTTGAGTTGTTGTTCTGAAGTTTGATGTAAGCGCTGAGAGAGGTAGCGCTACGACAACTGTTGTCTCCGCTGAATGCGGCCAATGATTACACAACCCAACAAGATTTTGCTCCATAAATCAAAGTCAGTTATTCTTATTGATTTTTGGATGCTGAACAGGATGGCGTTCTCAGAATTTTTCCATCACGGCAGGTTTCTGAGGAATTCAGGATCAAAGAGTCAAAATATGGCAGATTTTGAAATATTTATTATAAAGACCGACCGAAACCGCTTTTTTAAATTTCGGCCGAAACCGAAATGGCCGAAATTTTTCTTCTTTTGTTTTTGTCCGAAACCGAAATGGCCGAAATTATTATTTTTAAATTTCGGCCGAAACCGAAATTAAGCCGAAACCGAAAAAACCAGATCAAATATTATAAAATAGTACGTTTCAGCAGGCTGAAATTGTTCATTTCAAGTTGATATCATGAATTAGATGAATTTAACAGCAAAATGGAATTTAACACTTAAGATTACAAACAAGCAATACATATATATGGGAGGGATTACACTCGGTGTTGCTCTTATTTTAATGATAACTTTAGAAGCGTAAAATAGATGTGCAAAAACTATAGCTTGTTGAAAAGAATGGAAACAGACGCTTCAATCGGTGTATAACTTTCATTTGTATGATGAAAAAAACAGAAGTTATTACTGTAAACATCGCGCAGACACCATTTTTCGACATTTATTTAACGGTTTTTATCGATCTAAGAATTTTTTTTATATAGCACCATACTAATTGTATTATACAATACATCCAATTCCGCGTTCAACGAGACAAAACTAGTTTAAACCCGTTAAAAACTGACTGCAGTATTTAATTTTTCGCTGGAGCATTTTTGCTGATTTGGGTACAAAATGTTAAAAATTAAAAGAAAAAATTTTTTTTCGATTTTTGACTTTTTTTTTAAACTTGGATTTTTTTAAGCTAAATACTTTTCTATACCTTTTACGTCTCCTTTTAAGCATCTTAAAAGATGAACCAGCGATAAAGTGTACAAAAAAAAAGATAATTTTTAAAAATTTTTTACCCAAATCAGCAAAAATGTTCCAGCGTCGGCTACCTCCCCTCGCTGTCCCATCTCCTCCAGGGCAACAACCGCATGGTTCTTGGCAATTTCAACGCGCATCACAAGACCTGGCGTTCAAAACTCGCTAACGACCTGTCCGGGTTGATCGCAGCCTCCAATTTTGGCGTTATCAACACAACAGCCCACACTAGGGATACCGGGGGCTGCACGAGTTCTCCTGACATAACGATCATCAGCTCACCGCTGATGGCTTGCATGTCGTAGCAAACTGATACTGCGCTCAGTTCCGATCACCTACCCATAACCATCACGGTAAACAGACGACTGACGACTTCCTGGTGGACAAACACACGTTTAAGGCGAACTGTAACGGCTTCCGTCACTAACAGTAAGTTTCTAAACCTAACACCTCCTGTGAACACATCTGCAGGAGAACGAATTTTCCGTGCCATGCTAACCAAGGCCGCTGCCAGATTCGTCCCTGCAGGCAGAATTCCCATCGTGCGGCCAAATTTTCCCGCGTACGCTGCACGCCTAGCAAATGAACGTGACAGTATCCGCCGCCATGACCATTGCGGCGCGCGCATTGGAAAGCTCAACGCAAGCGCAACAAGTGGATGGAGCATCTCGACAGCTGCGACAATGGCTCCAAAAAACTGTGGCCCACCGTTAAGTCCCTGTCTAACCCCACGCGAGCCAAGGATTTCGTCGCCATAACATTCAACGGCAGTTTTTTATACACCCGCCGAAACCTGACAAAGCCACACAGTCGGTTATCAGGAAAATCCATCAACTAAAAGGTCGAGCGGTAAGTGACTTCACAACAACAGAAGTCGCCAATGCAATCAAAAATGCTAAGCCCTCCAAAGCATTAGGGCCGGATGGCATCTCGATGGCAATGCTCAAGAAGCTTGACCTACCAAGTCTGTCTTACCTAACTGATGTTCTCAACTCATAGCTGTAATCCCTCTCCTGAAACCAAATGAAACCAGCCGACCAGAGTAACTCCTACCGCCCCATATCACTTCTGTCGCCCGTTGTCAAGATTCTGGAATCGCTCCTGCTACCGGTACTAACCCAGCACTTACCGCTAGCCGAACACCAACACGGTTTCAGGAAACTCCATAGGACCAAAACCGCTCTCAACAGAATCCAACAACAAATCAACCAGGGCTTAAATCAACCGAAACCATGGGACAGGACGGTACTGGTGGCGCTGGATCTTACCAAAGCCTTCGCTATGCCACACTGCTCGATGACCACCACTCATCTACTCTTCCAGACAGCGTCAAACGGTGCCTGGCGACCTATCTGCGAGGCAGACAATACTTCATCAAATTCAGGAATTCCAAATCACGCTATTGACGAGTGAAACAGGGAGTTCCACAGGGTGTCGTTCTCTCGCCACTCCTGTTTAATGTCTCCATCGCGAAACTTCCACACCCTCCCGCCGGTATTAACATCACTACCTACTCAGGCGGTATTACCATCACTACCTACGCAGACCATAAAAATGATTTATGTGAAGTTTGGAGCCAATCGAGTAAAGAATAGTCGGCGCGGAATGCACTTCTTTTTCCCCATACAAAAATGAAAAATATGTGCTAGGATTTTGATGACACTAGTTAATTGGGGGTCGCTGATCTTAAATACTTCACATAAATAATTTTTATATGCAAAGGAACCAAACTAGCACTGATTTTGAAGAAAGCTCCATACGATTCTGAACAGGTCTACTGAACACATACCTGAATTCAGTGGCTTTGTTCTTTAGCAACCGCGATCTAAAGCTTTCGCCCGAGAAGTCAACTGCCACGCTTTTCACCACCTGGTAGAGGGCAATTTCGGGGGCGGTTGCCAGCACCATATTTTGAGAATTAAAACTAGAGACCGACCGAAATTCGGTTTCGGTTTTTCGGCCAAAAAAAGCTGTTTCGGTCGTGTTTCGGATTCGGCCGAAAAATAAAATATCGTTTTCGGCCGAAATTTCGATATTTCCGCCGAAAATTTCGGTTTGATACGAAAAATGTAACAAATAAATAACAAAGATCTACAAAACTGAACATTTTGTGTGTTTAATATACTTGATAGACAAATTCTTATGTATTTTACAGTACGCACTAAAAATTAAATTTTGTGCAATTTTCATTATTATTTTTGGAATTGGCGTGGCAAAATACATAAGGAACAACCAAGTGGATAAAAGCGGTATGTAACACAAATTTAAGTATTGATCATAGTTTTGAAAATCAGAAGCGACAAAGAAGACAAGTCCCCAATTTGTATTGAAAAAAGAAAAATAAAAAACTTTGAAACTTATTTTCTTGAAAGAATGTTACATACAGCCTTCATCCATTCACCCCTTCACAGCGTTCTCACTCTTCTCATATCAGAGCAGATCTATTACTCTCGCGATGATTTTTAAATTTCTACTCCTCTACTACTATTGTAAGAAATCTTCTCCTCAAAATATTATGTGAGTTTCATACAATGCTACTACTCTTTCTACAAATCTACTACCATGACAGAAATTTTTACTACTATTGTAGAATCTCTACTACTCTACGCGGAAACCCTAATCTACTCCCCTCTCTTGAAATCTGCTACCTTGACAGCAATTTCTACTACTCTCGTAGAATTTCTACTACTATACGTAAAAAAATTAAATCTACTCCCCTTTCTTGAAATCTACTCCCCTAAAATCGAATATCTACAACTCTCGCCTTAGCAAAAAGTGAGAACCCCTGTCCCTTCAATTGATTTCCACGCATTTGATAGTTTGCTTCTAAATTCATCTAATTCATGATCTGAACTTAAAATGATTGATTTCAGATTACTGATACGCTTAATTATGTACAACTTTATTACATTTATATTCACAATTTTTTCTTTTATTTTTTCGGTTTCGGCTTCGGTTTCGGCCGAAATTAAAAAAATGAGAATTCGGCCATTTCGGTTTCGGCCGAAATTAAAAAAAGCGATTTCGGTCGGTCTCTAATTAAAACATTTACTTTTTGTTGAAATTCAGTTAAGCGAGCTGGTGGTTTTTCCCATATACCGCGCAACGTGCATGCAAGTTTTGACCAACACGTGCTAAGCGGCACTCAACATGGCACTTGGAACTGCGAAAGTGGTATCTGCGAACCGAATTTATTATTCGCCGCTCGTAGTATGCCTTTCAATCGCTACTCGACACCGGCGCATTTGTTTTAAAGAGTAGAACGTGACCAAATTTCACGGGGCCAAGGGCAAGAGCGGGCGGGCTTTTCGGCACCCTGGTTACATACCGCTTTTATCCACTTGCTTGTTCCTTGTGTATTTTGCCACGCTAAATCCGAAAATAACGCCACAAAAAAATGCATTTTTGGTGCGTGCTGTAAAAATCTCATTATTATTTTCGTATTCAGCGTGGCAAAATATATGAGAATTTGTTGTTGTTTCGGCCGAAAACGATATTTTATTTTTCGGCCGAATCCAAAACACGGCCGAAACAGCCTTTTTTGGCCGAAAAGCCGAAACCAAATTTCGGTCGGTCTCTAATTTATTAAGCTACTAGCTTATAGCCACAGCTTCGCTCGCAATAATTTTGTGATTTCATGTTAACGTAGAAATGTTATATGTATTATTTAAGGAACTGAAATAAAAATAGATTTTGCAAGTCCCTCTGCCCATTCACCTCCCAGCACCAAATCCAAAATTTCACCGAAATCCCTTGAATAGGACCCGAGGGTCAGAGCTTAAAATTTGTTAGGGCGTGGCAGTGGGCGGACCGCAAATTTTCAAAGTCAACCCTCTGCACATTCACTACCCAGCACGAAATCCAAAATTTAAGCGAAATCCCTTGAATAGGACCCGAGTTACAGAGCATTACAAATTTTAGTGCGTGGCAGTGGGCGGACCGCAAATTTTCAGAATCAATATGCTACCCATTCATATCCCAAAATCACATATAAAATTTCACCGAAATCGGTTAAACACTGCATAAATTATAGCCTTTTAGAATAATATTTGCCACGCCCACCTCGAACGCCCAAATAATGAAATGATGAGATCAATGAAATAACCTACATTCTGGTATGTGTTTCATTAAAATCGGTCAAGTATTTCTTGAGTTATAAGGGAACAAACATACATACATACATACAAACCTACAAACCTACAAACTCACAAAGAATTTTATATAAGAAAGAGATTACGATATTTTGGATTTATGCTCAAAGTTTATGTAGTAGTTTAGAGTTATGATACGCTGATGTAATTTTCCGATACAGGTGGGTAAGAAGCTAAGGAAGTGAATTGAATTGTAAATTTGAAGTGATAGTTAAAAAAAGTGAACACACCTATTTAGTTTTCAGAACCTTTACTTAAATTTTAATTCAATTAAATATAAAAGCCGATCTTAAAAAAAATGTTCATCAAGAGCAAGTGGGGTAAAATTGACCTTACATAAATTTTTGTTATAAGAGCTGAAGTTGGTAGCAAACGTTAGTTTATAATGCCAAACCGTTGTTAGATACATATTGTTACACACTGTGAATTCATCTTGCTCAATTATGCACTTTAGCTTTTTTCATTATAAATATATCACATATTATTACTTACATATATTTACTTACAAGCGGCACGCACCATATCCTGATCTATTTCGTCCCAAATCTGTATGAGCCTACCTTTGAATTGGCCTTTCGTGTTGCCAGTTTTGCTACGCATATAGCCCCATATACAATAAACTGCCTCACGTTGTATGGACGAAAAAAGTGGCCCGGGTCACCCCCTGGAAATGTACTTTGGTCTATTTTATGGTGATTCTCAAAATATTTCGGCTCTAGTAACTGTAATCCGTGAGCTGGACAATTTAAAAAAACATCTATAAATAATGTTTTTTACATGCACGTATTTCTATATATTGCTTTGGGTCAAATAAACTTTATGAAATAATAGAAATCGACAAACTACACAAACTACACAAGTCCCTTATTTTTGCGATTTTTTTTAGCATTTTATTGAATTTTTTTATAGTTTTTTTGCATTTTTGGTTCTGAAAAATAGTACATAAAAACCCACAAAGTATTCTTGACAAATTTAAAAAATAGAATTATATCAGAACTTTGTAGCTATTTCATCAACCTCGACATACAATATTCAAAATTCAGAACCAATAATTGTGAATTTACTTTAAGTTTGTGGATTGAATAATAAATATTCACAATCAACTTTATATCTCAAATCTAAGAAGACGCAAAAAAAACGTTATAACATGAGAAACAGACATATTTGGTGTTTCGTGTATTCAGTGACCTATAGTAAAATTTTACGGGGAACATTTTTCTTGAACACATTGACCCTCTAATTCCCTTATTTCTGTTACTTTTTAACCAAAACCAAAAAAAAAATTGCAAAAATATCGGACTTGTCCTGGTTTGTGCAGTTTTTCAATGTCTATTATTTCATAAAATTTATTTCACCCTAAACAATATAAAGAAATACGTGCATGTAAAAAACATGATTTATAGAGGTTTTTTGTAAATTGTCCAGCTCACGGATTACAGTTGCTAGAGCAATTTTTTTTTTCGAGGCGGTTTAATATACAGCAGTCGAGAGGATTAAGGTCTGGCGACACAGCTGGCCATTCTTTGCTTGATATGAAATCAGGCAAATTTTGCTGACACCAGTCTTGAGATCGTTTTGCCTTGTGTGATGGAGCAGAATCTTGCTGGAAGCAAAAATATTCATTGCCATATAACTCTTGACCATGAAGTATCAGATGGGCTTCCAAAACGTGTTCAATATAGTATTTCGTATCAATTTTGACCCCTTGATCGATGAAAAGCAGCGGCAACTTCCATTTTTCTGATACTGCTCCCCCGACCATCACTTTGGATACATTCTGGTACCGCTCCACAGCCAATCCCTGGGAGCTTCTGCGAGACTAGCTGAGTACACGCGATTGTTTTTATGGTTCTGGCTATCTTGTAGGAGAAACATTTTTTCATCCGAAAATATAATTTCATCTCCATCGTGCCAACTGAGTAGCTCTCTGCTTTTTTAATTCTAAATTTTTCTTGAACTTCCGTAAGTCCGTGCACACTTTGCTTCTATAGGCTGTGAACCATAAATTTCTCAATATTCGCTGTATTGATGTTCTGGATATCTGCATTTCCTTTGCCATTAATCGACCCGATTGACCTAGATTTTTCTCTGACGCATTTAACGATCGATTTTGTCCGCTTAAGTCCAGATTTCATCCGAATTTTAAAATCTCATGTTTCATTAAACCGTTTTATTGTCCTATATATAAATCTTTTCCCGATATCGAGCGGTTTTAGCTTCGCGATAATCTCAGTATATTATTTTTTAGATATAAATTTATTACTAGCTCTCGTTTAGCTTCCATTTCGATACTGAGCTTAAAATGACACATATCGCGAAATTTTTACATTTGTTACTTTTGGAATGAAATTTGAAAAAGCATGGCGAACTCAAAAAAAAATGCAAACTAATTTCCTAAAGTTGTGGCAAGTAAAAAAAGAGTGAAAGTTATTTCGGATCACACTGTATATTTTCGGTTTCCAGAACAGAAGGAAAATTTAAGTGTTTAAAGTCAAATAAGCACTCACACATTTTAGAATCGGTCTGAAGTAATGAAACTTTGCAAAAAAGGTGTCACAGCTACCCCAGCTTACCCTACTGGACGAGATAGAGCAATTCTGTGGACACCATCTTGTTGAGCATCTAAAATCCTTTATGAAGCAAAAGGTTTGCTTTTTGGAGTACGTAAATTTAAAAGGACTTTGGCAAATCCTTTGAGCATTACACCCCATATGATCAAAGTGAACTATCTACGGCTATGCCGAAGCTGAAATACCCCGACACAATATGACCCATATGGAAGTATCTTGAATATACTTTTGTATTTGGTCTGAGGACGCCTTATATGTGGGTTTAGAATATCCAACCTTGTCTAAAATTTATTTTTAATCGAATCCAATAAAAAAAATTTTTGTCTCAAGACCCCATTTTGACCCATTTATATTTTATATGTGGTTTTGAAACCTCGGCCCATGTCAAAAATCTGTTACTCAACATTTCCAATCGAATACTGCAATAAAAAAATTTGATTTTTTTGGTAGGAATGGGCTGATTCTCGAACTTGTTTTGAGTTTCGAGGAGAAAAACATGTACCCACAGTCAAGTCAATATCACCAAAATTGCGACCACTATCGTGATGACAGACAGACGGAGATGGTGAAATCGACTCAGGAGGTGATGCTGATCAAGAATATATATACTTTTTCATACCGGACACGCAGAAAAGCGATGCAGAAAAAGGTGCGGCATAAATTCGCGACAGAATTTTGTTTGTTGTTATTGTTTGTTTGTTCCTGTTTTTATGTTTCCCTTTTGTTCGGGGCGACGGGCGATCAAAATCCGGAAGGACGCACTGAACAATTTTATTAATTGTTATTATTTTATTTTATATATATATTTGTTTTGCTTAATTTGTTAAGCAAAACAAATTTGCCACTCGCGGGTGGAATGACAGAAGAAGACAACTGAATATTTTGTTTGAACTGTCAAAGTTCTCTTGCTTTCTTTCGCTTTGGCTTTCGTTAAGTTAGCCAAGTGAGCAGCGGCGATCCGATGAAGGTATTGCCAGCCTAGCCATTACAATAGGAGAATGTCAAAACCTGGACTAAAGCTTTTGTACTCTTTGAACCAGTTTGAGGGAGGGGAATGTGTCGAAATTTATACTTTCGCCTATACTTACATGAGTGCCGCCAAAGTGAGTATTTTCATTTTGGTGGTGCGGGGGTGTATATGTAAATTTACCAAACACTCTAGAAAAATCTGAGAAGATCTTTCACATATAGATGTGGGTAAAGCCCCGACTGCGAATACTGGCTTCTGCGTAGGTCGCACTCATGTGTGGGTGGGGGAGATGTTAGAGAAATGTAAAGTGAGCGCCATGTATGCGTTCATATAGACAGGTTCTTTACTTCTTTTTGAGCAGGGACAAAGGAAAGTGCAACAGTTTGGGATTTTTGAATAAATTTGATTTTGAATAATTTGTTTGGAAAACTTTTGATAATTTCCTTTCTTTTTTTTTAATTGTATTTTTGAGTGGTGAAGTGGAGCGGTTGCCATCGTTGGATTGTGGATGGAGGACAAGTGTTCCACAGGGAGTATTTTTCCGCGCTGGTTTTGTTTTGCCAGCTAGTGTTTTTTGCTTTATTTTATTTGTGGCAGTCGGCCATTTAGTTTTTTTGAATTTGAGAAATTTAATAGAGTTGGACAGGTTGTGTTCGGTCGTAATTTGTTTTGTTTCCGTCCTGGGAATTTCAAGTTGTTTGCTTGGAATTGGTTTGGCCGTTTTTCCCTCCTCCTTATTCCTTTTTTTTTGTTTGTGTCGTCCCTCATCTGAGCCAAGTGGTTGCTGGACATCGATTTTATCGAAGTCCAGTGCCTCTAGCCTTTGCGAGTTTATATTCACTCGTCAATAAGCTGTATTCGTGCGAGGAGCCGAAACAGACGAATAAACCACTATATACCGTACAAATTAACGCCTATTAATTTACAAGTTTATTCCATGGCTAGAAAATACAGCTTACAACAATATATATACTTATATATATCGCGGCAGTTTCGGTGTAGTTTTTAAAAAGTTTATTTATCGGGTTTTCGCTTGTTCGTATTATTCGTTCGGCCGGGGATACCATACCGCGACGGTCGGCTCTAATCCCACGCTTCTCGACTGTGCTATTCGGGCATTTAGGGATTTTAATTATCGCGTGGGGATTTTTGATTTTAGAGTTTTGAATAAAAGTTTAGCAGGCGCCCAACGCACAGTGATTTGTCTCCATATGAGCGTGGGACAAAAATCGAAAGAGTATTCTGAATTAATTGAAACTAAGTTTCTAAATGTGTTTTGGCCCGCTGATTTCAAAAATCGGTTTTTCTGTAACCCTTATAGTTTTTGAATAAATCCAGAATAGTATGCTTGATTTTCTTATTTAATTATTATGCATATAATACAACTCTACAATTGTATTTCGAAAAAGGTTTCTTAGCTTTAATAACGGATTCTAGTGGTTCTTGATTAGCTGATTTCAAATTAGGGGTATTCACGGTTTGGTGTACTTGATAGAGTACTTTTGTCGAAGTGACATGTGCATTGCTTAGTAAAGTAACAAACCCCAAGAAATCCTGAAAAATCTGGAGAACCCGGGATTGCCAAAACCATTCGGTATTGACCGCCTTAGTCAATAGGAAGAATAGAGAAGAGTAAAATAGAGAAAAATGAAATCACATTGGATCAACAATATTTCAATTGAGCTTTTAGTTGCTATACATACATTAATATCAATATATTAATAATAGAACATACATTCATCACATTTTACCATTTTATTTACATTATGAACTTTTTGAAAAGTTTTTTTGATATAAAATCGTAATTTTAGGCATTTACAAAATAACATTTTTTTCAAAAAGTTGGTAAAAATAGTGCATTTTTTTCTTTTTTCTGAAAAAAAACACATTAAACTTTAAAAAAAAAAATGTTCACTAACTTTTACGCACTTTTTTTTACAATCTAATTTTTTGGGTTTTTTTTGTTTTTTACTTGAAAAACTTTTTTTTTCATGGTACTCACAAATTTTTACATCGAAGTTTAATGACAACTATTTTATTTTTCATTTTTTAATACAATAATAACATTTATAAAAAAGGCAAGTTTGTATCACAAAATGCCTTTTGTGCAATTTTTTTCGCCAAGTTATCCAAAATAAATTTTTTTTGTTCCAGCATTTGTTATCAAATTTCCCTAATTTGAAAATAGTCCACGGACGTCAAAAAAATGTTAATCAAATAAAAAAGTTCATATTCTTTTTCCAAAAATACCATATTTTATATAATTGATGACATCAAACTTTCTGAATTTTGTCTATGGGACAAATCAATGTGCAACGTAAGCCTTTTTTTTTTTTTAATAATAATTTTTTTTGATAAAAAAAAAATTTTTTTTGTGTTGTTTGTATGATTTCTGGTTTTTTTTTATATTAATTAATTTGTTTTTTTATTTAGTTTTTTAAAATGTTTCGGCAGTGACGGCAAAGCTAGCTGCAGAGTTTGGGTATATCCGGTGAGTCCGTTCCGATTTTTATTGGTGCAACAGTAGTAACTTTTTTTAAATTAAATTAAAAGTTTTTTTAATATTTTTTTTAAATAAAATTTTTTTTAATTTTAATTTTATTTTATTACAATTTTTTTTTCAATGAATTAAATTAAATTTTTGAAGTGTTGCATTTGGGGTTTTTTTTTATTATTTACTAGCTGGGCCCGGTCCGCTTCGCTGGGCCTAAATAATTTTTTGTTGTTGCATTGTCTGCAATACCAATGGATGAATGGATGAAAGTAATTTTTAAATATATATGTTTAATTGGTGTTTATACTGTGGAGTTAATTTTGTACAATGTTATAGAGAGGAAAATTGATGTAGCGATCGGTATTGAAATAGGTTTTGATAGGTTTTTGCTGTGTTTTTGTAAATTTTTCTTGTGGGAAGAAAGTGATTTCTATAACTTGTTGGGACAATTTTGCAGTGCTTATTTGCCGAAAAGGCCAATTGCAGTGTGTGCATTTAAGTCAAGTTTAATTTAATTTTCATTCGAAATGGACGTCTTCTCGTAATATTAATGGCGGTTTGCCTGCATTAAGGTCCCCATAAGCCAACGCGAAATTACGCAGCCGGTACGGAACTTGAACAAAAATGTTGCTTGAATATGCGATACTGCGTTTTTTAAAAGAAAATTTATAAATGGTACACATTTTTAGTTGTAGCTTTGAAATTTTTCACCGCAAACAAATTTTTTATTCCAATATCTTTGCTGGAAGAATTTTCGAGAAAGTACCGCGGCGGCGGAATTTTGGGGTATTTTAAGTTGTAATGAAGTACTGTGTGTAGGGTTACTGTGAAAGTGGGCGACTTTCGCAGTGCGCATTTAAGGACGCCACACATGAATGCAAAATTTCGTTGGTGTCGTGGTACTTTTTCTTGAAAATACGATAGTGCGCTCTAGAATGATATGCATTTGTTTTTGTTTTTGTGAAATTTTTCAGCACGAAAAAATTTGTCCGAGCCGAATATCGCCTTGCAATTTTTGGGGAAATTTCGCGGCATTGTGTGGGAGCTTTAAGTTGGGTATAATTTAATTTCCATTTACAATAGACATTTTTCCGTAGTTATTTGGAATGTAAATGGCAAATGCATTTAAGTGGAAATGAAGTACTGTGAAAGTGGGCGTAAAATGTGCACTGGGAGATTGGGCCAAATTATGGAATTGTGAATATGTAATACTCAAGGAGAAGCCGTGTTATTTTGGCATTGCCTTAGGTTTTTTCCATTGTTGAAAAGTTACATGCAATCAAATGGAAATAACCTTAATTATTACTCCCTGCTGCATTTAATGTTGAAAATACACGAAGTTGTTGAAATTTGTGATCGGTACATCGACTTGAAATACTTTAGCAAATCGATTTCATACTTTGAAAGAAACCGAAAGGTAAAAAACCCGCAGATATGGTAACACTGCTTGGGTGGGGAAAAATTAAGTCCTAGGTGGCAACCAAGTTGATTGTTGATCATATGGTATTTGCTTTAAAAGATTCACAAATGTGTGAGAAATACGTATTTTCTAACTTGTGGGCGGTAAAAGTGGACGTGTCAAAACCTATCCTATGTCACGACTCACGACCCCTCGAACACATATATAAATTTTGGTGAGAATCGGTGCTGTAGTTTTCGCGTCTACTGGTGACAAACATACACGTCTCTTTTATATATATAGATTATTCGATACTTTTTGTTATTATTAATTTTTTTTTTGAATGTCTTTTAATATTATTTTTTTTAAATATTTTGCGTGCGTTTTTTTATGTTTTTTTGATTATCAGTTTTTGATTTCCGATTTTTTTTTTAATTCTGAGAGCGTGTAATGCTGGTTTGTTTTGTGGTTTATTTTTTGAGGTTTCTTTTTGAGTGAGGGAATGTTAGGGTTCCAGGGATTTGTAAATTTGTCGAAGTGGGATTTAAAGTTTACCGGTCAGAGAAAAGATATATCTCTGCATGTCTTCCTGGAGCGAGTAGACAAGCTTTGTGGTGCTCGTGGGGTCAGTGAGGGGCGGTAGATTTATTTTCGGATAGGGCTTTGATTTGGTTCCGTGATGCCCGAAGGTATGTTTCCAGCTGGCAAGAATTGGTCGTTGATCTGAAGTTGGAGTTTCTGCCCCATAACTACGATGACCTCTTGTTAGATGAGATTAGGCGTAGAACTCAGGGTGGGACTGAGTCTATAGGGATCTATGTAGCGGTGATGAGGGCGCTGTTTCGTCGTCTGTCCGAGTGCGTGCCGGAGAAGCGTACGCTGAGTCTTGTCGGAGGCTGTGCGGGCGAATGTGGAAGCATTCGTGCCGCCACCCAGCAGCCGGTCCAAGAACTTACTGGAGCCAGACTTGGCATACGGTTTGGCCGAGCCGGAAGTGGTTGCAGTCAGGGCCCCGCTGCTCGATCTTAGATTGGAGCGGAGAATTAAGGCACCTCAACGGGCTAGGCGTCCGTTCAGGTGCTTTAACAGCAAGAAGTCAGAGGCAATATCCTTCCGAAGTTTGTCTGAGTTTTACGTTGTTAGGTAGAGAATCAGAGAATAGGCCATATTTAGGGTGTTAAAATTTTTGGAGTGCGTATGTTAGGGCTTTTAGATTCTGGGGCCACCAGGACGATTCTTGGTAGGCCGGGCTGGGACACGTTGAAGTCCTGGGGGTTGAGTTTGGTAGCGTCTGCGGTCAGCAAGGTCGCGCTTGCTGATGGTGAACAAGTTCCGGTTAGGGGAATAGTTTCGGTCCCTTTCGAGGTAGAGGGCAAGTCGGTCTCCGTCGAATGCCTCGTAATACCTGATTTGCCCCAATCATTGATTTTTGGAGTAGACTTTTGGTCTAAGGCCGGTGTAGTGCCAGATTTGGCCAAGAATCAATAGAGGTTTTCCGACCAAGTTGGAGTCTCGTCAGTAGCGGCGGTAGTCTTCGTTGTCAACTAGGGAAAAATCGGTTCTTGAGGAGTTAATCGTTGAAGTTTTTAGAGCTATGCCTGAGGGACTTGGTTGTACACATTTGGTCGAACATCGGATTCGTATAAAGCCAAATGTGGAACCAGTCAAGCAGCGATACTATCCGGTATCGCCCGCTATTCAGAGGCACATGATGAAGAGATAGAAATATGTTAGATAAGGGTGTGATTGAGATTTCTCACATCCCTTGAGCATCACCGGTTGTGATGATTAGGAACAAGTGAGCAAGTTTCAGTCGGGCAAGCCGACTTATATATACCCTACACCCAATGGGCCATATTGTATCCGCCATCTTGAATTTTGAAAATGCGACATCAAATTCGAAATCAGCGACCCCGAAAACCCCACTATACAAAATTTCATACTGTTTTGATGAAATCTTAAAATTTCGGTAAAAACACGATTTTCACGTAGGCGTGGCAGTCGACCGATTTCGCCCATTTGCAATACCAACTCCATCTAGGGCCTAAAAAGGATAAATCCAACATTTGGGAACCCTTGCTTTCTTCTAGCTCCTCCAATCGTGTTTACAAGAAAAGAGGACGGACAGACAAAGAGGTAGGCGTGGCAGTCGATCGATTCCGCCCATTTTCAATACCAACTCCTTCTAGGGCCTAAGAAGGATAAATACAAAATTTCATCTAGCTCCTGCAATCGTGTTTACAAGAAGAGAGGACGGACAGACGGATAGACGGACAAACGGATAGGGCTAAATCGACTCAGGAGGTGACGCTGATCAAGAATATATATACTTTTCCATACCGGACACTTCTCCTTCTTGGTGTTACAAACATCAGACCAAAGTGAATATACCCATACCTCATGAGGTGTAGGGTATAAAAAGGATGAAAGTTATAGGTTTTGCGTTGATTATATTAAATAAAAATACGAATCGTGATAGTTACCCCCTCCCTTATATTTCGTCTACTTTAGATAAGCTAAAGGACGCCAAATATCTGTCTAGTTTGGATATAAAATTCGCTTATTGGCAGATTCCAGTAGAGAAGAAGTCTAGGGCCTGCACGGCATTTACAGTACCGGGTAGGGGGCTCTACCAGTTCAAGCGCATGCCTTATGGCCTGCACAATGCGCCTGCAACTTGGCAGAGATTTATAGATGAGGTCCTTGGGGCTGACTTGGAACCTCATTTTTTCGTGCATTTGATAAGCATGTTGAGATTCTAAAGGAGGTCCTGGGGAGGATTTGTTCGGCAGGGCTTAGATTCAATAGAGAAAAATTTAATTTTTGTCTTTCTTCGCTACGGTACTTAGGTTATGTTGTTGATCGACAGGGCTTGCACGTTGAGGCAATGCTGAAAATTCCAGCGCCCGTTTGTTAGCACCATTTCTTGGTATCGTAGGTTTGTTTCGAATTTCGCTGATTTGGTTAAGCCTCTAACTGATCTTCTAAAGAAGAAGAACAGGTTTAGATGGTCGCCGGAGTGCGAGGACAGCTTTTTGAAGGCCAAGGAGCGCCTAGTGACGGCGCCGGTCCTGAGCTGTCCTGATTTCGAACGACCATTCGTAGTTCAGACTGATGCTTCCGATTTTGGAATAGGTGCCATTTTGACACAGCAGTTTGATGAAGGGGAGAAGGTCAATTCATATTTGAGCAGGTCGTTAAGTAGGTGCGAGAGGAATTATTCCACTACCGAGAAGGAGTGTTTGGCTGTTTTGTGGGCAGTTGAGAAGTTGAAGCCATACATCGAAGGGGTTAGGTTCACAGTGGTGACCGACCATTATTCGTTGGTATGGCTCAACAATTTGAAAGATCCTTGCGGTAGGTTGGCTAGGTGGGCTTTAAAGCTCCAGCAGTATGATTATGAAATCATTCATCGGAAAGGGAAAGATGATGTTGTGCCCGACATGCTTTCCAGAAGTGTCCCAGTCGTAGGGGAGGTAGATGGGCGTGTAGAAAATCCATGGCTGAGAGCATGGTTCGGAAAGTGGAGGATAAAATACTCGATTATCCAGCTTGGAGAATTGAAAATGAGGTGTTATATAAACACATAAAGGCAGGGACAAATAGTTTGTTTAGCGCTGGGTACGAGTGGAAGAGAGTTGTGGGCAGGAGTGATAGGCGCAGTATTTTATTCGAGTGTCACGATAATCCATTATCGGGGCACATGGGCGTTAGGAAAACATACGCAAGGGTAGTTGAGAAATATTATTGACCAAAAATGAAGGAAGAGATAGCTAGATATGTTAAAGGTTGTCAGGTTTGCCATAGGGTGAAACCAGGCAACAATAAGCCAGCTGGTTGTATGGTAGAGAGAAGAATGAAGTTAAAACCTTGGGAAATGATCTGCGTAGATCTGTTGGGATCCTTGGTGAAGTCTAGTCGGGGATTTTGTTATATTTTAACGGTGGTTGACTACTTTACCAAATCCCCCTTGTTGTTTCCGTTGCGAAATGCAACGGCAAAGAGTGTTTGCAAGGAGTTGGAAGATAATGTCTTCCTGCTCTTTGGAGTTCCGAGGTCCATGGTATGCGACAATGGGCCACAGTTTCGCAGCAAGGAGCTGCAAAGTTTATTCGCGGCATGAGGTTTTGGGAGCGTCTCCATACTTCGTGAATTTTGGCCGAAATATGGCGATCAGGGGTGATAGAGATTATAGACGAGAGGGATCAACCGGACAGTAGTAGTGAGGACCGGGCCAAGTTAATGGCAGACTTGAGGGAAGACATACGGAAAAAGTTAGAAATGGCAAGTGCCAAGACAGCGAAAACGTACAATCTCAGACATAGAGATGTACAGTATTTAACGCACGAGTTAGTATGGAGACGTAATTTTGTTTTGTCCGATGCAGCAAACTATTTTGCAGCGAAGTTAGCTCCGAAATTTGTTGGACCGTTTAGGGTTAAAAAGAGGGTGTCTCCGTGGACATATGTTTTGGAAGATGAAGACGGACGAGAAAAGGGGACATGGCATGTGCAGGACCTTAGGCCACTCAGGGTGATTTTTCTCCGGTTAGATTCGAAAGTTTGTTGGTCTCAGGAGACCAAGTAACTTTGGAGATACCGTCTTGAAACTTTGGGTACATGTTTTTCTCGTGAATACTGAGATCAAGTTCGAGAAGCAGGCAAACTGGGCGTGGCTCCCATACACCGAAAAAAAGGTCAACATTTTTCAAGTCTTTTTTTATTGCTGCATTTGAGTGGAAATGTTTAGAAACGTATTTTTGACATGGTGCGAGGTTCCGAAACACCATATATAAAGGTCAAAATGGGGTCTTGAGACCAATTTTTTTTTTTGGTCGATTTGATTGGAAATTTTTAGAAACGGATTTTGGACATGGTCCAGGCTCCAAAACTATTTATAGGTGGTTCAAAATGGGGTCTTGAGACCACATAATTTTATGTTCGAGGTACTTCATCCTACTGTGTGGGGGTATTTCAGCTTCGGTATAGCCGAAGATAGTTCACTCTCTAGTTTTTATAAATATATTTATTATGCTTAATTGGTGAAGCAAATTGAACACCGATTTTATCGAAGCCCAGCTGGTGAATTTATTCTGCAAATAATCGTGCGAGAGATTTCAGACAGGTCGGTCTGGTCCCGCAAATCAATTGCGTTTAAAAAAAAAAAATTTTTGGGGAACAAATAATTTATTTTGGTTATTTGTCGTTTTGTGTCAATTTTGGAAAGGGTTCCGTTTGTGTTCGGTATTATTTTCGTTGTGTCGGGAAAGTTTCACATTCTTTTTATACATAAATATATATACTTATATATATATCGCGGCAGTTTCGGTGTAGTTTTTAAAAAGTTTATTTATCGGGTTTTCGCGTGTTCGTGTTATTCGTTCGGCCGGGGATACCATACCGCGAGGGTCGGCTCTAATCTCACGCTTCGCGACTGTGCTGTTCGGGCAATTCGGGATTTTAATTATAGCGTAGGGATTGAAAAAATCCCAACAATGTGACTTCATACCGCCCCATAAGTTTGCTCTCTATGTTATCGAAACTCTTAAGCTACGGTCAGATTAGGCAAATATTTGCGCAAATACTGGGAAAATACATTCAGAAAAATAAAATACTTGATCATCAGTTTGGCTTCCGCGAAAAGCATGGCACTATCGAACAAGTGCCCCGTATTGTAGACTCAATAATAAGAACTTTCGAAAAGAAACAGTACTGCTCCGCTGTTTTCCTCGATATTACCCAGGCCTTCGATAAAGTCTGGCACGACTTATTTACAAATTCCAGGATATTCTCCCCGCTAATATGCACTGCCTACTTAAAAACTATCTCACGAATAGAAAATTTGTAGTAAAATATAAAGGCTTTGACTCCCGAAAATACGAGATACTGGTCGGTGTACCACAAGGCGAAAAGCATTGTATATATTCTCTATACTGTAGATAGGCCCAAAAGCGATAGAACTCTGATATCGACTTTTGCTGACGACACTGCTATCCTGTGCTCTCACTCAAACCCAGACATGGCCTGCTCTGAAGATAAACGGCCAAGTTGTCCCTGAAAGTTCCGAAACAAAGTATCATGGAATGTACCTCGATCGCCGACTTACATGGCATAAGCACATTCAATCCAAAATCGTCCAGATTAAACTGAAACAATTGGAACTAAATCGGCTAATCTCAAAGGCATCTAAGCTAAATCTCACATACAAAGTCCAAATATACAAAAGTGTAATAAAACCCACATGGACAAATGGAATTGAGCTCTGGGGCACTGCCTCTCCCTCGAACGTGGAAAAAATCCAGAGTCCAATCTAAAATCCTGAGACAATTTGCCAGAGCCCCTTAGTATATAAAAAACGCAAACATCCACAGAGATCTGCATATACCGGTAGTCAAAGATGAAATTCCGAAACTTACCTCGAAGTACAATCAGAAGCTTATGTCTCATCCAAACATTCTAGCTAGAAACCTGCTAAGACCGCTAATTTATTCCCTATATATTAGCTACGACAACACCAAACTCAATGGACAAAGGGCAAAACTAAATTAATAAATTGAATAAGTTGAAATCTGGCAACGCCATGAGAAAAGAGTAGACGCAAAAAAACTGATGTTGGCTAAAAATTCACAAAATTTCTACAAATAATTAATACAAAATTATAAATGTTAATTTAATTGATTGCGGAGGCGTTTCCTGTGTGTTCACTTTATCATTTGCGGACTGAACTTCAATATTGTCGGCGTTTGGCTTAAAAATCCTAATCTGCTACTTCACACGCGCTATTTGCACAGCCGCCATTTTGGAAAATCGCCAATTCGGTCAAATAATTACATTTATTTTTATATTTCTGGACTTTTCCGCTTGCTACTGTGCTGTAATTTGCTGCTCCAAGTGTGCTATCTGCTGTTCCTGCTATTTGTAAAAGCAATAATACGAACTCTGAGAGAACTTGTCACGCTGTGTGCCGACGCCATTGAATTTGACTTAATTGCTGTGCCACCTGTTGCGCTGTCTGCTACTCCTGCTGTTATATTTGCATATTGTTCTCAGTCAAGTACGATCATACAATGACTCCAGCATCTGACACCCATATTCCGTGTTCGTTGCAAACATGTAGCAAGAACATAACTAAGAGCCAAAGTAGCGTTGGCTGTGCTGTATGCGGAAAGTGGTTCCATGCGTCATGTGCCGAAGTCAGCAGTGACCAACTTGCATTTTTAAAGAAGAATAAATTACACTTTGGATTCACTTGTGCCGCCTGTGGGAGCAATCCGCCAAGTTCGTCTAACGAGCTAAGTCTCCGTGAAGAAATACGTAAAGGACAAGCTGATGTCCAGACGAAGTTTGACGCCATTCTCGCAGAAGTTCGCAACGAGTTGTCGGCCCAATTAGGAGATATTCGTAATGATCTGCTAAATTGCAATAAAATGATTAAATTTGTTGATGACACGACAAATGCCAAAATTGCAAATCTTGAATACGAAAACAACGCACTCATGAGACGGATTAACAGAGCGGATGTCTTGGTGGATGGGCTTCCGGAAGGCCAATCGAATTTGGTGGAGTGTTCTATTAATATCTGCAAAGCGCTTAAAGTGGATGCTTGTACATCAGACTTCAATCAATGCAGTTACATTAGAAGGAAGAAAGCGGTGCTTATTAAATTCGTGCATAAGCGTGATGAAGTTATGAGGAGCTACTTCTCCACCAGAAACCTTAAACTATGTGATGTCATCGACTGAGAAGTGCAGTCGCGGATTTTTCTCAATGACCACCTTACGCCTGCTATGAGCAAGCTTCATAATTTCTGCCGCACTCTAAAGAAGCAAGGTCGGATCAAGAAGTTTAAAATCCTTAATACTGATGCCGTTAAGGTAAATGTGTCAATTGATGGCGGTGTGGATAAAACTCTTACCATGCAAGATTGTCTTAATTACTTTAGTGATTCTGCTATATCTGCTGATGCCGTTTGATATCTCTTATCAAATAATAAATACTCCTGTTTTTTAAAATCATTTTGTCAATTTCTTTTTCAATAAGAGTTTTGTGAATATAGCCAACTAGTTATTGGTTTTGAATTTAATTATAAATTTGTAATTCTTTAAATATTTTAGATTTTAGATTAGTATGTATAAGTGTAAAACTTTTTTCAACTTGCAAAGCATTAACCCAATGACTTCCTTTGATGTCCATTAACTTAAACTTGGGACCGATTGTTAGCGGCAATTCTGAGCTACACTCCAATCTCTCCAATAGAAGGCAACTTTTAAACATTGGTCATGTTAATGCGCAAAGTATAAGACCGTCTGTACAGTCGTCTAAATTTGATGAGTTAAAGTCTGTGTTGAATGGTGGTTACCTGGATGTTTTTGGGGTTTCAGAAACTTGGCTAAAACCGTACGTTTCTAATGATGCAGTTGCAATCCCCGGCTACTATTTGTATAGAAATGATCGCTCTGACACGAGGGGTGGTGGAGTTTGTATTTACTTGTCGAATAAGATAAAATCCAAGCTGGTCTTTGAGATTTGTCAAGCAGGTGCTGTTGAGGCCTTGTTTATTGAAATTGAAATAGCGAATGGGACCGTGTTGGTTGGATGCATTTATCTGCCTCATGGTAATATCTCTGGTCTTAATAGTTCTCTGTGTGATTTGTGCTGTAGATACCAGAATGTCATTTGTATGGGTGACTTCAATAGCAATCTTTTCAATTCATCTATCGCGGATTCTGTTAGGGAGCTGATGAGCTGTGCGAACATGTCTTATATTCATAATTCCTTACCCACTCATTTTGATCGCCAGTGGAGTTCTGTTTCTCTTCTTGATTATTTCCTTGTGGATGATACCAGTAAGGTTAAATTCTCTGGTCAATTCCAGTGCCCAGGCATCTCTCATCATGCGTTTATTTACTTAAGTGTTGAGTTCTCAATACATGCGGAGCAAAGAATTATTGAGTATCGTGACTATAATGCTATTAACTTTCCTCGTCTTGAGCTGCGCCTGCGTAATGCGAACTTTAATACAATTTTCGATACCAACAATGTTGATTGTCAACTTAAAGTACTCAATGATATCATTATTGATGCTTTTTCAGAAGTCCCTTTTCGTAAAAAATATTCTAAAAAAACCGATATTGATCCATACATGAAAGCTCCTCAAGTTATTTATGCTATTAGCATGCGCAATTTGGCTTACAAGGTATTTACTGAAAATAGCTGCGAACTCAACTGGAAAGTTTACTGCAAATATCGCAACAAGGCCAAGTCAGTTATACGTAAGGCGAAGAATAAGTATGGATCTATGCGTTTTAAAAATCTAAATGGTAAACAACTTTGGAATGTGTTGCAAAGTAGTGGTTGTGGGAATCAGAATAGTGGCTTTGAAGACCTTAATCCGGACGACTTGAACTCATTTTTCATCTCTACTCAAGCGAATTCTAGCATTTCCTCACCTGATCTTGACTATGAATCTGTCAATGGCTTCATGTTTAGAAACATAACACTAGATGACCTTTACGTTGCCACGTTTCGCATTAATCCAATGCTCTTGGCTCCGACAATATTCCAATCAAATTTGTTAAATAAATTTATCCATTTATTGAGGATTACTTACTTCACTTTGTTAATACAGTAATAACAACATCAACATTTCCATCGGCTTGAAAGACGGCCCGAGTTGTACCAATTAAAAAACAGGGAAATTCGTGTGCCTTGGACAATTTTCGACCAATAAGTATACTTCCATCGCTTTCAAAAATTGTTGAAAATATTCTTAATAATCAAATTTATGAATATATAAATACCAACAATCTTCTCAGTCCATGTCAGTCTGGTTTTCGTAAATCTTTTAGTACGACCACTATGTTGCTTGGTCTAACTGAAGCAATACGTAAAAACTTTAATAATGACAGATTAAGTGTACTGCTTTCACTTGACTTATCTAAAGCGTTCGATTTAGTGAATCATAGCCTTCTTATACACAAATTAAAGAATAATTATTCGTTATCTAGTAGTGCCTGTAGATTTATACTCTCTTTTTTAAGTAATCGTCAGCAATATGTATCTTGCAATAATCGGTGCTCAGTTATTCGGAACTGTCTGAGTGGAGTTCCTCAGGGCTCTGTTTTGGGTCCATTGTTGTTCATGATTTATGTCAATGATTTCGTTGATCATTTGGGTATGGACGCATCCAACGTTTTCTTGTATGCTGACGACATATATCTATTATTCAGTTCTGACTTTGTATTTGTTGACTCTATGCAGGCAGTTATTGACTTCACGGTGGATCAGATTTTGGAGTGGATGGACGTGAATAAGCTAGTAGTGAATTTAGACAAAACAAAAGCAATGATTTTCAATAAACCGCGTAACACTGTTAGGCCTATAACTATTCATTTTGGTGATTGTGAAATTGAAATTGTTGATCAGATGAGGTGTCTGGGCGTTATAGTTGACTCGAATTTATCTTTCAAAGCGCATATTAATCGCATAAGCTCTAAGGTGGGTTTTTCTCTAAGAAAGCTGTATAGTATGAATCTGCATCTACCGCTATATGTTAAACATGTTGTCGCTCATTCGTTATTAATGACTAATATTGTTTATGGTTTGGAGGTGTACTCGTGTACCACCATGTCCAATCTAAGTCATTTACGACTTATCTTCAACAGAATAATTATATATGTTTTCAATATTCGCGTCCGTGAGCATGTTACTGAGTATGTGTTTAAATTCATAAACTCAAGTTTTTTCAATTATATCAAACTACGAACTTTGACACTGTTCTACAAAGTAATTAGAAGCGCAACTCCTCCATACCTTTTCAGTTTATTCAGCTTCACCAGATCTCAGAGAAATAGGCAGGTACTAATTCCCAGAATCAACAAGTCTATGTTTGAGCGATCTTTTCAAATTAAATCTGCTAGAATGTGGAACCGTTTGCCAAATGATCTCAAAACCTTCTCTGAGGCTCTTGGAACCTTTCAGGTGAGATGCCAACAACATTTACATGAAACTCTAAATTAGTTCTCGATGCCGGAGTATTAGTAGCAAATACAAATTAAAAGTAAACCAGCGTTGACAAGTGGGTCCAAGTTTTGTAACTTTGTTATCATTGGGTGTGCTTTGCATTTGAATTTAGTTTGTAATTTTTATTGTTAAGAAAAACAGTTTTTTTCTCTATAATTAGCGTTTACTGATATACTCCATGTAATAATTTTTGGCCCTTGATGGCTTTGGATTATTAAATAAATACAAAATGAAATGAATGAAATGAATGAAAAAGCAACAACATTTTTATGACTATTGTATATTTATACAACAATGTGTTATTTCTACATCAATCAGGTGATCGCAAAAATAAAGCAAGGAAAATTAAAGCTGATCGCAAAAATAAATAAATAAATTTGACAGCTGATTCAATACAACCTTCAAAAACACAGGTTACAGAATTGTATTTTTTTGTTTGGAAAAAAGTAACAACATTTTTATGACTATTGTATATTTTTACAACAATATGACTTTATGACCAATATGAGACCTTTGTGAACTCCCTTATAGTAAAAACATTGTAATGTTGTATTGTGTTATTTCAATTTTGATTAAACCGATACCAAATATGAAATTTTGAAATTTCAGACCAAATTTTTGGGGTTTTTCTTAAATTAAATTTACATAGGTTTGTAGAAGAAATAGGTATGTCAACCATGTAACCAAATTAAACGAAATTTATCAAGGTGGTTGCAACTAATCGATGCCTTAATCGCCTAAAATTAACCCATTAAGAGCTAAACAAAAATTAAAATTCCTGTAACTGATAAAGTTTATAAGATAACGGTAATTAAATGTTATTGAAATACCTTTCCAATGAGCCCATGAACGTTTATGGTCAATAAAATTTTAAACTTTCAAGTCGGACTGTCCCCCCAAGTGCAATTCCCGGAAAACGAAAATTTGAGAATTCGTTTTCTATCAAACTCTAACATTTCTATCGTACCCACACTAAAAAAACTATTTTTTTTATTTTTGATTTAAAAACCCACGTCCAAATCTATTTATTTATTTATTTATTTAAACTTAGTCTATGAACAAAAGGTTCTTACAGACTAATTAGTCAAAAAATTAAGGAAATATATACATTTAAAAAAAGAATTTCTTTACATAGCTAAGAAATAAATGAATTTAGCTTAAGTTTAAAAACAGGCTTAGAATTAGAAAAGTCAAAAACTATAGAATTTGAGAATAAGTTGAATTCAGTTAAAGCTCTCACAATTGGCGCATTGAGAGCATAATTCGTACTGAATCGACCAACAAAAAAAAAGATCAAAACGTCTGAGTCTCCTGATCGGGACATTAAAACGAATTCGCTCCAGAAGGGACGGACAATCAATGTCACCACGAGTAATATCAGCAATAAACGATAATGACAGAACTGATCTTCTAGATTGAAGGGATTTTAGATTTAAAAGTAAACAACGAGCATTCTACGAAGGAATAGGGTCCGTGAATTTTAAAGACCGTAGTGCGCTGCGAATAAAAACATTCTGTAGGCGTTCTAGGCGATAGATATGACAAGTATGATAAGGTCTCCAAATGAAAGCAGCGTACTCTAATGTGGAACGTACAAAGGAAGTAAAAAGTAACTTAAGCGTATAGGCATCAATGAATTCATCACTATTTCGACAAACGAATGCTAACATAGCGTAGGATTTAGATATGGTGCAATTGAGGTGAGTAACGAATGTAAACTTTGAATCGAAAAAAACTCCCAAATCTTTAATTTGAGTAACTGAAAAGAGAGCTAGAAATATTGTAAGATGTAGTGACCACATTCCGAACTTTGGAGAAAGAAATATGTAAACATTTCTTAATGTTTAAGGCAATCCTATTATTAGTTCGGATTGAAGATTGATAGAATCTAAGGAGTTTCTGCATAGAGTAGGAATTTAGACGATAAAAAGCAAGTACTAATGTCATTAATAAAAAGGATGAAAAACAAAGGCCCCAAAATACTGCCTTGTGGAACCCCAGAAGAGGGTTTAAAAGGCCGAGACGATGTATTATCAACGACGACAACGCAGCGTCGGTTGCAAAGATACGATTTTATCCACTCCAGAAAGACAGAATGAAAAAAAATACTAGCCAATTTGGATATTAAGGTCTTATGTGATACCTGATCGAAAGCTTTCGAGAAGTCAGTGTAAATGGAAACCATCATGAAAAGCTGTGATACAGTCTTCGGAAAAAATGGCAAGATTGGATACAGTAGATCGACCTTGCACAATCCCATGGTAATTGGACAGATTAGCCTTTTTACAACAAAATATAGTTTTGCTTTAATAATACATTCAAAAAGCTTAGAGACAGTAGATAATTTGGAAATTTGTCTATAGTTAGCAACATTATTCCTATTGCCACTTTTAATAAAAAAAGAGTAAAAAAACAAAGTTTTTTAAAATATAACCCTTTAACCGACTAAAAAGCAGAAAATAAATTAGTTCACTATTGGACGCAGTGCATATCCCGTTCAATAATAATAATTGTCACCGGAGTTCTATCAGTGTTCCAGCTCTCTAGCTCATGTGGAAGTGTATGAAAAAGCTCGCCGCAGATTTCAGGATATATATACACCCTGCGAAATAATTATAAAGACAACATAGATTTGGTTGATTTAAATAAAGTCTACAAACATTTTCAAAATTTCATTTAATATTTTGATTATTTAATTAATTTAAACATAAAATAAAGTATTAAAGTCAACTTGAAATTAAAAAAAAATTTTTTTTTAATAAATAAAGAAATTTTTAACAGGACAACGCTACAATTCATTGCTCCAAGAAAACAATGGAGTTCCTAAAGTCTCGAGGCACTCCAGTTCTCGATTGGCCGGAACTTAGTACCGATCTAAACCCTATCGAGAACTTGTGCTCTATACTCTTAACCAAAGTTTTCCCATCATGACCACCAATTTAAAGACGTGAAGTAGCTGAAAGTTGCGATCCAAGAAGAGCGGAGGAAAATTGATCCCACGCACATTCACTCGTTGAATAATTCAATGCAAAGTCCTAAGCAATAACGGAGGTCATACGTCTTTTTAAAATTTTTTTTTTTAATAGTAATTTTATTCAATTGAATCACCTAATAATAACTTATGATTTTTCAAAAATTCACTAATTCAGCTTATTTTTATAATATTTAGATTAAAACTATTTGCCTTATATCCATTGATTTAGGCAATGTAGAGTTATCGTAACTAATATATGGGGAATATATTAGTTTCGTTTGAGACGTGAGGGATTCAGAGGTCTCAGTAAATTTCTAGGTAGAATATTTGGGTGAAACATGAGATTCTGCTTGTACTTCGAGGTAAATTTCGGAATTTCGTCTTTTACTGCAGGTATATTCAGGTCTCTGTGGATGTTAGTATTTTTTATATACCAAGGGGCTCTGGCAATTTGTCTCAGGATTTTAGATTGGACTCTCTGGAGTTTTTCCACGTTCGAGGGAGAGGCAGTGCCCCAGAGTTCAATTCCATAAGTGCATATGGGTTTTATTATACTTTTGTATATTTGGACTTTGTATGTGAGATTTAGCTTTGATGCCCTTGAGATTAGCCAATTTAGTTCCAATTGCTTTAATTTGATCTGAGTGATTTTGGATTCAATATGTTTATGCCATGTGAGTCGGCGATCGAGATGCATTCCAAGATACTTGGTTTCGGAACTTTCAGGGACGACTTGGCCGTTTATCTTCAGAGCAGGACACGTGCCCCTTCTTAGAGTGAAGGTTAAGTGACAGCTTTTGGATTCATTGACCTTGATTTTCCATCGATGTAGCCAATTACTTAGAGTGTCCAAGTGTTTTTGCACGTATAGAGATGCCATGTCTGGGTTTGAGTGAGAGCACATGATAGCAGTGTCATCAGCATATGAGAGCGATATGAGAGTTCTATCACTTTTGGGCATATCTGCAGTATAGAGAATATATAGCAGGGGCGCGAAGACACTGCCTTGTGGTACTCCGGCCAGTATTTCATAGTTTCGGGAGACAAAGCTTTTGTATTTTACTACAAATTTTCTATTCGTGAGGTAGTTTTTGAGTAGACAGTGCATATTAGCGGGAAGAATATGCTGTAGTTTGTAAATAAGTCCTTCGTGCCAGACTTTATCGAAGGCCTGGGTGATATCGAGAAAAACAGCGGAGCAGTACTGTTTGTTTTCGAAAGTGCTTTTTATTGAATCTACAATGCGGTGCACTTGCTCTATAGTACCATGCTTTCCGCGGAAGCCAAACTGGTGATCGGGAATCACTTGTTTTTCTGTTATTTTGGGTAAAATAACTTTTATTTAGAAGTTTTTCGAAGAGTTTCGATAGCACAGAGACCAAACTTATGGGACGGTATGAAGTCATATTGTTGGGATTTTTTCCAGGTTTGGGAATCATTGTAACTTGGGAAAGTTTCCAATTATCTGGGTAGCGACATTTTCTAAGGATTGCGTTTAATATGTGCAATAAATGGTTTATTGCAACTGATGGCAGTTCTTTTATCATTGTGGGCGTTATCAAGTCCGGTCCTGGTGCTTTTTTCAGGTCCAAGCTTTTGTTTATTGCCTCCATAAGTTCGTTTTTTTTAATCGCGATTGTACAAGAGGTATTATGTGGGATTAATGTTGGTATTGGGATATCACCAGCTGTCGTGTTCGGGGTGAACACGGTTTTTAGGTGGTTGGCAAAAGCTGCACCCTTTTCTGCATCGCTTCTGGCCCAGTTTCCATTTGGCAGCCTTAGAGGGGGTTCTGTCAGTATTGGTTTTTTCATATTTTTTGCAGCTCGCCAGAACGAGTAGTTTGTTGATTTTGTGGGTGCGAGATGTTCAACAAATAGCTGGAATTCTCTTTCGGATTTCCTCTCAAGCTGCTTTTTTTAGAATTCGAGAGACATAATTAAGCTGTTTTTTCAGATTTGGGGATCTGTTGTTTTGCCAATCGCGACGTATTTTCCTTTTATTTTTTATTAACTGCTCTATGTCCTTTGGAGTACACTTTGCATAGCTGCGAGTTGAGCTTTTTGGGATTTGGGCGGGAGTGGCCGCTGCAGCTGCTTGGGAAAGCAAGAGTGTGAAATTTCTAACAGCTGTGTGTATTTCAACTTTCGTTTTTAGTGACGCGTTAGGGATAATGTGGGAGCTTATATACTTTCGATATTTGAGCCAGTTTGTGAGTTTGCTGGTCAGTTTATCTGGTGGATTGGCCTCAGAACTTGGCGCATACTTTATTGTGATAATAGTAGGCGTATGATCTGATGAGAGATCTAGAGAGGATTCAATAAACAATTGGCTCCTTTTTACAGTTTTGAAGACTGCAAAGTCAATGACATCGGGGGTTTTGCGACTGTCAGTTGGCCAGTAAGTTGGCGTGCCAGAAGAGATCACGTCAAGACCGAGTCTGTTGACAGTGTTCAACAGGAGCCTGCCCTTTGGCGATATAAGGCGAGAACCCCAATATGTATGTTTGGCGTTGAAATCGCCGGCAACGAGATACTTTTGTCCAAGAGAATGGAAAAAGTCTGGAATTGTTGCTCAGATATTTTGTGTCTGGGCGGGCAGTATATAGCTGTTAATGTTAGGCCTTTTAAGTATTCATCGAGAGAAATACTTGTCGCTTGGATATATTCTGTGCAATGATTCTGGAGAGCGTAATGTTTTATACGACTTTTAATGAGAATGGCGGTTCCACCTCTAGCGTTTCCGCTTGGATGCTTTGTGTCATAGAGTCTGTATCCTGGTAAATTGAAAATGATGTGTATAAAAAAAAACATAGTGCCTTTATACAAATTTCGCACCATTTTTAATGTTTTTTTCTTAATTTATTTAAAAAAAAAAATTTTTTAAATGTCACTTTAATACTTTATTTTATGTTTAAATTAATTAAATAATCAAATGATGAAATTAAATTTTGAAAATGTTTGTAAACTTTATTTAAACCAACCAAATCTATGTTGCCTTTATAATAATTTCGCAGGGTGTATATATATTCCACCCAAAGCAAATTAATATAAGGGTTATAAAAAATAGGGGTAATTCAAGCATCAATAAAAAAAAGCTCACAAGCTTTGGCAGTTATCGTTGCGAAATGAGGGGGTTCCATATTTTTTTGAAATGTTATAATTCATGCAGTGTTTATCCGATTTCGCTGAAATTTTATATGTGGTTTTGGGTAATGGATTGGTACATGTTGATTCTGAAAATTTGCAGTCCACCCGGTTCCTATTCAAAGGATTTCACTGAAATTTTGGACTTTGAAAATTTGCGGTCCGCTCACTGCCACTCCTTAACATTTTTAAAGCTCTGTAACTCGGGTCATATTCAAAAGATTTCGCTGAAATTTTGGAATTTGGTGCTGGGTGGTGAATGGGCAGAGTTGACTATGAGAATTTAAGACCCGTCCACTACCACGCCCTTTAAAGCTCTCTAACTCGGGTTCTACTCAAGGGATTTCGCTGAAATTTGGGATTTGGTGCTGGGTGGTGATTGGTGAATGGGCAGAAGGTTGACTATGAAAATTTAAGATCCGCCCACTCGAGTACTATTTAAGGGATTTCGGTGAAATTTTGTATTTGGTGCTGGGTGGTGAATGGGCAGAGGGGTGATTGTGAAAATGTGTGCTATTTCAACCTCCGGGAACGAACAGGTGTGACCACTACTAATTCCTTTTCTAATTTTTTTCTTGTTGCAAAGCATATTTAAATATTTTTTATATATATGAGGTAAAGGGGTTACCATACTTTAGATTTACATTTTTGGGTCTTAGAAGCAGTTGCTATTGCAAATGAAGTTGATCTACTACCTCGCCTAGCTGCCATATAAGTAAAAAATCAAATTTTTAACATGTCATGTTAACATATCATGTTTTTCGGCCCACTCTAGTATTCATAGATACATCTTCCAGTTTACTTTCAGATTACATGAACTATATTTGTTCGCACAAGTAAGAAAACAAGGATTGTAATTTTAATTTCTGACGAATAAAAGCAAAATTTTATAAACTGAGTTTGCAGAAACATGGCGGAGCATAAGACACCCTCAGATTGAAAAAACCCTGAACAAAATGTGTTTGCGAAAAAGCCATGGAAAAAATTTTGCATGAAGAAGCCATGCAAAGTGAACGAGAAAGAAAGCTTAGTATGATAAACTGATGGAGCGGTCATCAGACTTTTACGCTAAAAAGCTTTTTATTAATTTTCTGTGAAAAATTTTGTTATGCATATTTTTTTCAAAAAGCACTTTTCATAAGAATTTTGTACAAAACATTATTTTGAAGAAATTTTGAGCTAAATATTTGTTTATAATTTTACGGCTTAATTTTATTTCGAAGCATATTTAAAATTTAGATATATTAATATTATCGCTTCTGTGAAAAATGTAAATGCAATTTGTTTTGTATTGTTCGCAGTGAATTTGGGTAAACATTTTTTAATTTTGGGTTTTTTTAGTAAGTATGAGTTTTGTAATTTGTGTTATGTTCGTTATTTATGTACACATACTGAATTATGTACGCATACTTCATATGCGCCACTAACCCAAAACAACTTAAAAAATCATCGCAAAGAATTTCTTAGACAACAAAACACACACGTGAATTCCCACGCAACAAGAAAATTGGAGCCCACTTATCTGTTCTACATGCACGCACGCGACATGGTCGCCGAGATCAAGTCGCGCCGCAGCAAGAAAGTACCTCCTAATTGCTCACAAAAATAAGGGTGGTTTTCAGACCCCACACATTTTTAGTTCGCGCATTGTTTTCCTTCTGAAATTCGCTGCGCCAGCGAAGGAATTTAAAATTCACAATTTATTGTTAAATGGTTGTGATCACATGAAATGCTATTTGCAAGAAGTTTAAAAATTATATAAATACATCGATACACCTTAAAACACAAACATGCTCCCAAAATTGAAAAAAATAAAAAAAACCAAACAGCTTCTGTATTTTACGTAAAAAACAAAAAAAAAATTTCAATTAATTTTTTTAAATGAAATTTTTACGAAAATTATATGTTCTTAATAGTCAAATTTAGTTGATCAACACAAATTTTTTTTAAATTAAAATTTTATTGACAGAATTTTTGTTCTTAAATTTCGTCACCTTGTGTACATAAATAACGAACATAGCACAAATTACAAACTCCTACTTACTAAAAAAACTAAAAAATGTTTACCCAAATTTTTTGCATGGCTTTTTCGCAAACACATTTTGTTCAGGGTTTTTTCAATCTGAGGGTGTCATATTAAGATGTCAAAAGTGAATAAAAACCATTTTCGAAAAAAACTGTTGGTTACGACGTTTTGCCTGTAAGGTATCGATATATTTCACATAAAACTTCAATAAAAATACTAAAATGTGAATTTTTTTAAATTTTAATAATTACTTTTGACCAGGGACGTAACCAGGAATAAATTTCGGGGGGGGTTTTAATAAATTTTTTTTTACTTATACTGTGAAAAAAACTAGGAAATGCAAACCAAATTAAAATCAACAACACATCGCTTTTTTTCAAAATATATCTTTTGATTTTTCTTAAAAAATGTAGATTAAAAAAATTTGCAAAACACTCGAAGGGGAGTTTATGAAAATCGACGTATTGTGTTCATATATTTTGTTCATACCCTAAAGCCCTCCAAACCCCCCCTCCCCTTCATGGGTACTTCCCTGCTTTCATTTTAAAAACAATTTCATTTGATTCACAGCAAAATTTCGAATAACTATAAACTTTCATAAGGGGTTTCACTTAATAACGAATGCTAGAACTGGAATTTTCCAGTTCTTGGTACACAAAAAAAAATATCAAGGAGTATACGGAAGTTTCTCTTAAATTCTGTTGAATTTCATAACAATTCCATACATTTTTCTATTACTTCATAGATTTCGGGGGGGTTCGAACACCCCAAACCCCCCCCCTGGTTACGTCCCTGCTTTTGACTAAACTAAATTACCCAGCAAACAATATGAGTCCGAAAAGAGTCATAAACCACTCTTTTTTCTGAGCTTTTACCCTCATAATGAATACTAAAAAGAGTCTGGAAGGAGCATGTTTTCCCATGAAACTGTCCCCTCTTCATGAGTTCAATTATGAACCATAAAATATTCTTATAAGTCTTAATTAACTCACAAAAGATTCAGAAAAGATTCCGAAAATATCAAAAAATTAAGAAAAATCAAATATTAAATAATAACTTTTTTTGTCGGGGTTCGAGCACGGAACATCTTGTTTCGGAGATCTGAGCTCTATCTAGTGTCCGACCGATTATTCGGCTTCGGCCACATTCGGCCCATAATCGGCTTCGGCCAATATTAAGGAGTACCACGTTATTTTTCACTGTAACTTAGAGTTAAAATATAATTCAAAAAATTTAATGGTACTAAAAAAACCATTCACATATTCAAAACAAACAATCGTAAAAATATGAGAAATAGCTTCTTTTAAATATACATATATGTTAGCACTAAACATTACGTAAGTATTTTTTTTTTTAATTTTTTTACCTTTGATAAATTACTGAATTTAATTAGAAAATGTTGAATTCTTGATCCTGAATTTCTCAGAAACCTGACGTGATAGAACGCCATCTTGTTCAGCGTTAAAATATATAAGAATGCTACGTTTGGTTTATGGAGTATCAAAACGTTTGATTAAGTTATTGATATATTTCAGACTTGTAAAGTAATGAAATTTTCATTACGCATTACCATTACCATTACAAATAATGAAATTTTATTTCATTACCATTACCATTACTGCAATGGTAATTGTAATGGTAATGGTAATGAAGTAATGAAAATTTCATTGCAATGGTAATGAAATTACCATTATTTCATTGCGATAGTAATGATAATGAAGTAATGAAATTTCCATTACTTCATTACTTCATTACCTATCTGCCCCAATTGCGTTTTTGCCCTTTTTTGGGCGAATCATGCCAAGTTTAATTGTAGCTTGTATGATTCATGTCAGTTGGGATTAGGACAGTTTCTGAGTGCGTCCTTGGACATTTTATGGAAAAATCATGTCAGGTGGGATTAGGACAGCTTCTGAGTGCGTCCTTGGAAATTTTTTGGGTGAATCATGTGAGGTGGGATTAGGACAGTTTCTGAGTGCGTCCTTGGACATTTTTTGGGTGATTCATGTCAGTTGGGATTATAACAACTTTTGAGTGTGTCCTTGGACATTTTATGGATGAATCATGTCAGGTGGGATTAGGACAGCTTTTGAGTGCGTCCTTGGACATTTTATGGATGAATCATGTCAGGTGGGATTAGGCCAGCTTTTGAGTGCGTCCTAGGACATTTTTTGGATGAATCGCGTCAGGTGGGATTAGGACAGCTTCTGAGTGCGTCCTTGGACATTTTTTGGGTGAATCATGTCAGTTGGGATTATAACAGCTTTTGAGTGCGTCCTTGGACATTTTATGGATGAATCATGTCAGGTGGGATTAGGACAGCTTTTGAGTGCGTCCTTGGACATTTTATGGATGAATCATGTCAGGTGGGATTAGGCCAGCTTCTGAGTGCGTCCTTGGACATTTTTTGGATGAATCGCGTTAGGTGGGATTAGGACAGCTTCTGAGTGCGTCCTTGGACATTTTATGGATGATTGATATCAGGTGGGATTAGGACAGCTTCTGAGTGCGTCCTTGGACATTTTTTGGGTGAATCATGTCAGTTGGGATTATAACAGCTTCTGAGTGCGTCCTTGGTCTTGGTGGGATTAAGATAACAACATATACATTTGGTATAACTTTTATTTGATTGCCTGACATGATGCATCCATAAAATGTCCAAGGACGCACTTAGAAACTGTCCTAATCCCACCTGACATGATTCACCCAAAAAATGTCCAAGGACGCACTCAGAAGCTGTCCTAATCCCACCTGACGCGATTCACCCAAAAAATGTCCAAGGACGCACTCAAAAGCTGGTCTAATCCCACCTGACATGATTCATCCATAAAATGTCCAAGGACGCACTCAAAAGCTGGTCTAATCCCACCTGACATGATTCATCCAAAAAATGTCCAAGGACGCACTCAAAAGCTGTTATAATCCCAACTGACATGATTCATCCATAAAATGTCCAAGGACGCACTCAAAAGCTGTTATAATCCCAACTGACATGATTCACCCAAAAAATGTCCAAGGACGCACTCAGAAACTGTCCTAATCCCACCTTACATGATTCACCCAAAAAATGTCCAAGGACGCACTCAGAAGCTGTCCTAATCCCACCTGACCCAAAAAATGTCCAAGGACGCACTCAGAAACTGTCCTGATCCCACCTGACATAATTCACCCAAAAAATGTCCAAGGACGCACTCAGAAGCTGGCATAATCCCACCTGACATGATTCATCCAAAAAATGTCCAAGGACGCACTCAGAAGCTGTCCTAATCGCAACTGACATTAATCATCCATAAAATGACCATGGACACACTTGATGGTAGCTACAATTAAACTTGGCATGATTTGCCCAAAAAGTGGCAAAAACGCAATTGGGGCAGATAGGTAATGAAGTAATGAAGTAATGGAAATTTCATTACTTCATTATCATTACTATCGCAATGAAATAATGGTAATTTCATTACCATTGCAATGAAATTTTCATTACTTCACTACCATTACCATTACAATTACCATTGCAGTAATGGTAATGGTAATGAATTAAATTTCATTACCTGTAATGATAATGGTAATGGTAATGGTCGCTCAATTTCCCAAGTCTGATATATTTAAATATTAATTTACTTAGTGAATAAATATTTTACATAATCACTCACTTACTAAGGGTTCATTAAGATATAAACCATTTTCAATAAATGTTTTGGAAAAATGTTTTAATATTTTTTTTTATTTTGTCTTTATATTGAGCTTCGGTTTTAGCCAAATGTTAGTGCAAATGTCGCTTTGAGAAAGGTCAAAATCAATTTGTTGTGACAATTTCATTCGGCAAATGAAAGTGTTTTATTTTTATAAATAAACCTCTGAAAACTTTTTACAGAAGTTAAGATAAATCCCGTGTTGTTTTTGAAGCTCCTCAGAACGCGAATGCAATTTAGTGCGGGTACGAAAACAACTTCGCGATAAAAGCAATCCTCTGTCATTGGCGGCAGCAGCGTGTAGTGAAATTTCGCAGTATTTAATACAATTTATTAGTGAAACGGCTCAGGCCAACATAAGAGGCATTTAATTATGTCTTGCGAGAACTCCAATTCAAGCGCTCATAAAATCATCAGAAACAAGTCTCTTTTCGTAGTCATAATTCTTAGCGCTCATAATATTGCTTGCTGGGCAGTGTCGGGCAAACCTATACATAAAAATGCTTACTTGGCTGTGTGCCTGAGACAGCGGCACACACACGTTTCGCGCGTGATTCGAGCGAAAAAGGGCAAAAACGCAATTGGGGCAGATAGGTAATGAAGTAATGGAAATTTCATTACTTCATTATCATTACTATCGCAATGAAATAATGGCAATTGCATTACCATTGCAATGAAATTTTCATTACTTCATTACCATTACCATTACAATTACCATTGCAGTAATGGTAATGGTAATGAAATAAAATTTCATTACCTGTAATGGTAATGGTAATGCGTAATGAAAATTTCATTACTTTACAAGTCTGATAATTACTTTGTACTTTTGAACAAGTGTAGTGAGGGCCTTGAAACTTTTTGCACTTTTTTATTCCTATGTATTTTCACGTCCTAAATCGAAATCCGGAAGAATTTTGCCCTGGTCGCCTTTAGTTTCCGAGATATTTGCATTTTAATTTCCGAAATTCCTCACACAAAAAAGTGCAAAAAGTTTCAAGGCCCTAAACTACACTTATGCTTAAACTAGACTTAAGTCATTATTCCAATTATATTTTTATAATTACCCTGCTGTTTCATCCGATTTATTTAAATTTATTGTTGCTGATGCCGTAACAAATCCCAAATGTTGAAAGTATCGCAAACTTATAATAATATAATCACATTGTATAGTTTGGTTTCCAATCTGAAAATATGTTGTTAACGACAACCACATAAATTGGAATTTGAAACTTACGGACAACCGTACTACTAAAGGATGTGGCTCCAAAACTTGTCTTGGCATATGTAGCAATTCCATTTTTTCATCGTACTCTTTACGTTTCATTGAATTTTTTTCCATTTCGTCAGAATTAGAAGTAAAATTTTCTACGAATTCCATCTGCGTTTCAACTTCGAGGTGCGGAAATTCCTCATCGGCACCAACAAAAGAGATGCATACTTCAGTATCCATTACAGCCTCTAAAGCGTGGAGATTTATATATGCCAGGTAAAGTGGCTGTGGTAACAAATTAACCTGTTGGGAAAGCTTCCATTTGCGATCCATTTGCAATTCCAGAGCATCCTGTAACGGACGAGATGCTTTAAGCAAAGTCCGTAACGAAGGAGCGAACGATGTAAGAAGTTCCATTTTCAAAACGATTTCTTTAAAAACTTGCTTCTTTGAGCTTACTAGGTGTCGATAGTAAGTGGATAATTGTTTTCTCATGTTCAGCTCCCATTCAAGGCGTCCTAGGCGCTTGGCATGTGCAGAAACACCAGTTTGTTCAGGGTAGACCAAAGCTAAGTATTCCTGTTCAGGTAACACGTCAATATCTTCATCGTGGCTTTTAAATTGATGACAATGGCGTATCTCGCGTTTCAGATGGTTAACTTCATAAAGAAGATTTTGCAACTGCAACCTGTTACTATCTACAAGAGCCTTTCCACGGTGTAATTCTTCACGCCCCGTCCTGGCCCTGTACTTGACCAAACGATTGATCTTCTTTAGCAATACAAACAATAGGGAAATAAACTTCCGCTTTTCAGCTAGTTCGGCGCTCTAAAAATCCATTTTAAAATATTAAAAATTCCAATTAGACGTTATACACTATATTTACCCGATCAGAGAAAGCATTTTTCAGTTTTAAAACTTCTGCGAATATTGATCGTAAGCTTTCGAAATGCCGATTTAAAAAATCTGCCATTATGTTGGTCACGATACATAAAATTGTAAAACACATGTGATGGTAAAAAAAACTCATCGAAGGTATTCGATGAGTATTTTATGGTCCATTACCATTCGATACTTGAAGCATTAAGGTCCCCACACACCGACGCGAAATTTCGCAGACGCCGCGGAACTTGCTCTAAAATTGTTCTTAAAAATACGATAGTGAGTTCCTTTTAACAAAATTTATAAAGAATATACATTTTTATTTGATTTTAAGAAATTTTTCACCACAAACAAATCTATTTTATTCGAATATCGCCTTTTCAAGAAACGCTGCGAAACTTGCTGAAAAATGGTTTTTGATAAGGCGATATAGTTGTGCAGATGAGCAATCAAAATATGTGAAATTTGACAGTTCTTTTAAGCAACTGCGCGTTTTCGAGGGGGTTCCCACTTTATGCATAAGGGTATGTGTTCTTTTTAACAAAATTTATAAATGACACATTTTTATTTGTTTTTATGAAATTTTTCACCTCTAAGAGCCTATTTACACTATCATTTCCATGACGAAAAATCTGACAAAGAGCTAATAAGTACTGCGGTAGTGAAAACGGGATAGACAATTTTGCACCGAAATTCCATACAAAAAACATAAAAGGTGGCAAGTCCATGCTTTGTTTGATTACATTTTCATATAAAAACTGTCAAATTTCGTCATGCCCATGTCAATGTAAATTCTAAAAACGGCATGCCCATGCGTCATGGGAATGACTGTGTAAATAGGCTCAAACAAATCTTTTTTATTCGGATATCGCCTTGAGCAAGTTTCGCGGCGTCTGCGGAATCTCCGCTTAGAACGCGGAAGCGAAACGGCTACGAAAATATTTCTCCACACTGACGCGAAACAGTCCGTCGCGACCCAGATACAACGCTGAAAATTTGTTTAATAATAGTGATGCCAGCAGAAAAAAAAATTAAGAAAAGTTAAAAGAATATTCTTGAAAATAGTGATAGTGCGTTCTTTTTAATAAAATCTAAAAACTATATAAATCTCTTCTAGGTTTTATAAAATTTTTCGCTGCAAACAAATATTTATCATTAGAATATACCAAAATCATTTGCCAAATCCATATACAAATCATTTTTGAATGGGGTGGCCACACTAATCAAAAGCAAATTGCAACCAGCTGATAAAAGTAAACACAGAAATACACAAATTATAACAAAATTATACAAAAACCGTAAGAAGTAAAACCATAACAAACTAAACAAAGGAAAAATGAGTAGCGACGAAGAGAAGGAATCACACCATTGAGTTAAATTGAAGATTTCATTCCTCCTATTCTTACAGGAAATGGACATGGATTCACAAAATCAAACAATTGCGGAGGAGTTATGGGGAGTACCACACATTGACGGCACAGTTGCGGGAAGATCCGAGACATTTTTATATTTATTTTAGGATGATGCCGGCTAGCTTGTCGATATTAAGTCTCATAGAAGAAACAATAAAAAAAAGAAGCTACAAACTATCGCAAAGCCATAAGTACTGAGGAGCGTTTGTCAATATATTTAAGGTTAATAAATAAACAAGTGTTGTTGATAAATGTTAATGAATGTTTAATGAATTAGTAATTTGTTAGGAGTAGAAACAAGTTGGACAATAATCAGTAATATTTGCTCGATTCGTTTTGTGAAAATTCGTTTAAGGTATCTTGATATTCATCATCAATTCTTATAAATTCAGCAATTCGGGATGGTTTCCAATTTGCTGCGACGGTTTCCTTCCGTTCTGAACTGGAATTTGGTGAAACAATTTCGTTCCGTATTGCATTGTAAGTTGGTGCGTGATCGGGCAGTAAATATACGCCCCTGTTAGCCAGTTAGCTGTCTTCATGCGCGCGGTGGAAACTTTGATGGTGGAAAATATTCGTGACGGTTGAAGGTATGAGTTGAAGCGCTAGTTCGCGGAGGTCGACAATTGTACTGCTTCAACCATTGTTCTTCTTCATGGTCACTATCCCAATCATCATGCCCTAAATCGTATAAAATTCGGTGGCATTTAACTACTTCTATGAGTTTTTCGGTCATTTTAACTTTCTCCTGTGCGAGTGCGAAACTTTTAAATATGGTTCCCACACTCTGGCGCCGACGCCGGAGCTTGAGCGGCGCAGTGTGAATGTCATTGGAACTTTTTATCGATAATCACGCCGTTGGTCTAATGTTAACTGACGAGATTCATCAAAAAATTTGCAATGACGCACTTAGGAGGTGATCCCATCCCAAGTGAGCTTATTCACCCAAAAAAGTGCCAATAACGCACTTGGGAGTTGTGCGTTATTGGCACGTGACGTGACGTGATTCACCCAACAAATTTCCAAAGACGCATTCGGTGGCAGCTGTAATCCGAACGAGACGTGAATCACTGGGCCTTTTCCCGGTTTCGGGATCATCGTGATCTGCGACAGCTTCCAGTCAGTTGGGTAATGACCTATTCCTAATGTATCATTATATATGTGTAATAAGTGAGTAACAGCAATTGATGGGAGCTCTTTCGCCATTTTAGCCGATATTGAGTCATGACCTGGAGCTTTTTTTGGGTTCAACTTGGCAATATCAACCATAAGTGATTTGCTTCTGATGAGTAGTTGGTTAAAATTTGACCTGGTTTCGAGCTGTGGTAACGGATAATTTGCAGTTGGGGGGTTCGGAGTAAATACATTTTGTAGGTGACTTTCGAAAGCAGTACCTTTTTCGGCATCACTTCTAGCCCAGTCTCCGTTGGCCTCGTTTGGGAAGAAACCTTATTTTTAAGGGTTTTATAGACTATAAATCCTCTATAATTTGCAGTGTGATTTTTACCACAGTTACTACAATGTCTAACGGCTGCATCGTTCCTAGATTTCGGGCACAATTGGGTCTGATGCAAGTCACCGCAAATAACACAAACACTGGGAAGTGAACAATATTTTTTTGGGTGGCCAAATTCCTGGCAATTTTGGCATTGTATTGGACCACGGCAGTTACGCGGCTCCTCAACACTGACTTGACGGTGTTACAAATACCGCAGATTATATAATTATCAATAACTTTTCGAAAATCTACCTCATTATAAATTTGAATTTTAGTTTCATGGATAGCACCCTTGAGAATGGGCATCACATGAAATCTGTTGGCACCAGCAAGCTGTGTTATCAGATTGACAAGAGAATTTGAGTTTTTTTATCTCAAGTAAATTTGCGGCGGCCTCGACGTTTTGGGTTGTGATGTCGTCTTCGTTTGAAGCCATCTTTGTGTGGTTTTGTCGAAGGCTGAGGTATGACTCACGGTTATCCAGAATTCGTCGAAGGACCAATTACCTTCAGCAGGAAAAGAATGCGATATTCGGGTATATGGATAATAATATATGTATTTATTCAGATTTCTTTTCCTTACACACTAGTTAGCTGATAGATATATATAGATATAAGTATAAGTAGGTGGATAGGCGACTGCTGCGCTGGTAGAAGGTATTCGGCTGCCTACGTTCAGGGGTGCCTTCGTGCGGCACAAATGGTATACTTTGATGCGGCGATGGTAGACGACGATGATACAAGCGTCGGCGAATGGTTTTCTGCGGTCGGTTATGACTGTTGATAAGGCCTCGGTGATTTGAGTATTTGGGATACCTCGGGGAATTGAGCGGTGGCTAATGATGATGCCTTGGTGATTTTAGATATACGGCGGATTATGGCTACTGATGAAGCCTCGGTGATTTGGATATGCGGCTGATTATGGCTATTGATGAAGCCTCGGTGAGTTAGATATACGGTCGATTATGGCCATTGATAAAGCCTTGGTGATTTGAGTATTCGGGATACCTTGGTGAATTAAGCGGTGGCTAATGATGATGCCTTGGTGATTTTAGATATGCGGCTGATTATGGCTATTGATGAAGCCTCGGTGAGTTAGATATACGGTCGATTATGGCTATGGATCAAGCCTGTCGATTTCAGTATTCGGGATATCTTGGTGAATTAAGCGGTGGCTAATGATAATTTACTGTCGACTAATCGGTTTATATTCGTTTCTTTATCTTATTATTTTGTCTTCGGCTACCTTTCGGGTTTTCGGCAATCGTGTTGTCGTACTCGGCTGACTTCAGCTATAGTTCGGCTTCTAGTGCTCCTATTCAGCGTTCGGCTGACTTTGGCGTTCGTAGTAATCGTTCGGCGGTCTTCGGCTACATTCGGGTTTTCGGCAATCGTGTTGTCGTACTCGGCTGACTTCAGCTATAGTTCGGCTTCTGGTACTCGTATTCAGCGCTCGGCTGACTTCGGCGTTCGTAGTAATCGTTCGGCTGACTTCGGAGAATTATTATTCATAATACTTAGCGATTACTACTATACTCAGAATACTTATAATATACAATGAAGCACAATGCCCGAAGGCCAGTTGAAGCACAAAGCCCCAAGGCGAGTTGAAGCACAATTCCCGAAGGACAGTTGAAGCCCGAAGAACAGTTGAAGCACAATTCCCGAAGGACAGTTGAAGCACAATTCCCGAAGGATAGTTGAAGCACAAAGCCCGAAGGCGAGTTGAAGCACAATTCCCGAAGGACAGTTGAAGCACAAAGCCCGAAGGCCAGTTGAAGCACAATTCCCGAAGGACAGTTGAAGCACAAAGCCCGAAGGACAGTTGAAGCACAATTCCCGAAGGACAGTTGAAGCACAATTCCCGAAGTATAGTTGAAGCACAAAGCCCGAAGGCGAGTTGAAGCACAATGCCCGAAGGCCAGTAAATGTATTCAAGCAAGTCCGAGGACTCCAAAATTTGCCTTGTATAAAACAAGGGCTTTTCGTACCCCTAGGGTATGGATGCGCAAAATTGACTTGTAGTTGTATTAGTGAGCAAGAGAGAGAATTGCATTGGGTGAAAAAAGTAAGCGAATTTAAAAAGATGTCGTTTACATATTTAGACATATTTTTAAAAGTCTTAAATAAAATCTTCTATATTTAGATTTTTATGGCAGTTATGGCAGTGTTAGTGTCTACAATAGAAAGAAGTTTTTCGTTGACAACGTCGAACAACGACTTACCTGTTAAAAGGTTTCAAGAGAAAACATTGTTTCAAAAACATTGTAATCGCTATCTACGCATCGAACACAAATTACTAGTTGACAGGGGTCATTAATGTCAGTGCATTCATCTAAACAAAAAGACAAAAATTCGCAATAACTTAATCGCAAATTCCACAGAAGTTCCTATATTAACCGCACGCCGGACTACAGTATCACGGGACATGGGAAGCGATTCCATAAAATTGGTGTTATAATTAAGCTATTGCAAAACTTTCTTCAACATTTCTTTAGTAAAAATCCCATCGGAAAATGGTCTGCCTTGCCTGACAATATCCAAGCTTATTAAACTTGGAATCCCCATATTTAATTTATGATTTTTTTTGGTTTCGTTGATGTCCTGTCCTAACAACCATCCATTTAATTTTTCCAAAACAATTTTTTTATTTTTTTGAAAGTACCTTTTTCTTTCCTCATCATTAAATTTATTCATATTACTATGAAAAGAATCATAATGCCTTTTAATAACATATATATTCCATTTCTGGAATGTTTTATAACATAAAAGGCTTGTAAAGTAATGAAATTTTCATTACGCATTACCAAAAAATGTCCAAGGACGCACTTAGAAGCTGGCCTAATCCCAACTGACATGAATCATACAAGCTACAATTAAACTTGGCATGATTCGCCCAAAAAAGGGCAAAAACGCAATTGGGGCAGATAGGTAATGAAGTAATGAAGTAATGGAAATTTCATTACTTCATTATCATTACAATCGCAATGAAATAATGGTAATTTCATTACCATTGCAATGAAATTTTCATTACTTCATTACCATTACCATTACAATTACCATTGCAGTAATGGTAATGGTAATGAAATAAAATTTCATTACCTGTAATGATAATGGTAATGGTCGCTCAATTTCCCAAGTCTGTTTTTATCATATAGTATTCTTTGAATGCCATCATTATTTTTTTCAGTGCCCTTGAATAAAAATGTTAAAATCATCCGGTAGGTAGTCAACGTGTGCACTCGTCGCTGTCTGTTTGACGACTAAAAGAAAGAGCATAAGAATATGTGTGAAATAGAGAACGCACAATTGTGCTATGAAATGCGCATCTATGCCCTAGGGTTACGACTTACTTTTCATATGAATCACAACAGATATCATGAAGTGATCGTATTACTACGTAAGTGGCAGAAGGCAACAACACCTTACTACAAGGTCCATATATAACAGGTCACGCAATCGATGGAACAAAAATTGCCTCTCTCTGCGCATGACGTCACAAGGCTGAAAGCTAATACGAAAAAAATGTCTGTGTAAAACGAAAAAAGTTGTAGCATTTTTTAAGGCATTCTACAAAATAAACAAAAGACCAAATATTAAACGTTTTATTTGTAATATTTTTATTAATTTTTTTAATAACGCATATATGTAAAATAAGTTTTAAATTGGCAGAATTCGTTGTCCGGAGTCGAAGCTGCTGCGCTTGGTTCTGCGTGTCCTGTGGCTGATGTGGAAGTTCTTGCATCCCGTAGAAGGGAATTAACAATTTTCCTACGCTTTTTCACCTGCAGCTTTTCCAAGAGTTTTTTAGCTTTGGGCGAGGGCGAACGCGGTGACGAAGCATTTTTATTTATGCAAGGAACAGCACCAGGCCGCAGAAACCTCCTTTCTTTTAAACCTAAACAAGAGATTTTACTTTACTGTCTTTTTTCACTAACTGGGGCTTATGAACAGACTTTACGTTCTCTCTACTTGCCAAAGTCGATTTTGATGTTGAGGCTGCCTCCATTTCAGTTTTCTGCTGGGTGAACGGTGTTGGGGTTTCGCATTGTTCTCGCCAAGGAACAGATGGTGTTGCAAGAGAGCTTGCGAAGAACCGCTCTCTTCAAAATAGTATTTTCGGCTAGAATAGCATTGTTAGCAGGAAACACAAGAGTAAGTTGCGATGCATTCTCAGAGAGTACAGAGGCAATTTGTATAGTTAAGATACCGTGTCTATTTGTTTATTCAGCAGACTTTGGCAATTTTAGAGCATTAAAATGCACTACTTTGAGTGAATATACAGCAGGTTTGGTTGCCAGTATAACACTAAAGATTCTTTATTTTCTCCGCCTTATTTATATCATTCTAACATACTTAAAACTACCTTTATACAAACCAAATTATGCTTAGAACTGCAATATTGCAACCTAGATACATGTGTGCAACATGCCCTACTCGCAATATGACCCTTTCGGTCATTTGCCAGCACAAATCAATGTAAACAAAACGCTGACCCAAATGCCACACACATTGCACTACTTGAACTACGATCGACGCCGCTGAATGTAATGTGACACTCTGCAAGCAATTACGATCGCCCTTGAAATAGTATGGCATATTGTGACACATTAGTTGGCGATTGCATGCATTGCTGAGGCATGCACTACACCCTTACCCTTAAAAAAAATGATATTTGTTTACAATTTTTTTTTACAATTTAAATAAATGTCATTTCTGGTTTGCTAGAATGCATCTAAAATATTGGTACACTTATTATGCGTACATCTTAGACTCATTATGCGTAAAATAGATATTTAACTCTCTTAATTTGATTATTTTATGGTTCTAAACTTATAAATATTTTTCTTAATATATTGGCCAATAACTACTTAATTATGTCTAGCTTTAATTAGATTATTATTATGAATTTCATAAAACTTGTTCTCTAATAAAATGGTACTATTTGAACCAGATTGTGATACTCGGGCGATTCATTTAAAGGGGAAACCCTTCGGAAACGGTTCAGTTGTGCAGATGAGCAGTCAAAATATATGAAATTTGATAGTTCTTTTAAGCAACTGCGCGTTTTCGAGGGGTTTCCCACTTTTTTCATTATTTGTTAAAATTTCGCAAGGTAATGAACAAACTTTTCCAAAAATTAATTCAAACGGAGAGTACTGTGTGCCACTATGTGGAGTAGAGTTGTAGCAATACGTGTAGTATGGCTGTCAATCCTCCCAAGTTTCTTTTCCTCCTAAACTCATCAAATATTCATTTAACACCCTGTGATTTCTTTCAATTGACCCTAGAGTTTCATGGTGAAACCGTGTTGATACTACTTTTTCTATATTCAATAATCTGCATATATTTTTGAGTAACTCATTTGTAAATTCAGTTTTCAATTTTCTGAAACAGCCATATTTTAAAATGAATTTTTCAACTATGGTTTTTGCTACACTGACAGCATCTTTTGTTTCCAAAGGTTATGCTTAAACAAATTTTGTTAACTCGCATTGTATTGTCAATATATATCTGTATCCATTCGATGGGCACAACGGACCAACAGTGTCTATAGAAATTGTGTCAAACGACGTACTCGGTGTATCTGTTATAAAAAATTTTTCCTTAGTGTACCTCGTAACCTTGACTTTGTGACATGTTTGACAGTTATTTATGAACGTTTTCACCATCTTATTCATTCCTTTCCAAACGTATTTTTGCTTTAACTTCCCTATGCATCTTTTGATACCACAATGTCCTCCTAACTTCGAGCTATGATACTCCTCAATTAACTTATGCATGATTTTTTAGCCCATAATTTGTTTTGGAGGCTCATACAAAATTATCTTTAAACATTCTTCTTCTTTTCTTCCGCCCTGCAGCTTATTAAAAATACATTTGAACTTATACATGTTCACTATTTCAAAAATCTTACTATTTCTTGCTAGCGCTAGCTTATCGACACCTGCATCATTCATCCTGAATATTAGCTTCTTCAAAATCAATTTTATCTCTGATAACGAATCATCACTAAATTCTACAACTACAGTGTCTGCTGCCATTATTATAGTCGGGTCAACCTTATTATCTTCAACTTTCTTGAATGCAAGTTTCTTTATATGTCTAGTATCCGTTAATGATGTACAGTCTAGGGCTTTCGATCCCGGGATCCCGGGATCCTGGTCCATTTTTAGTCCCGAAAATCCCGGGATATTTTTTCCTAAATCCCAGGATTTTCGGGACTACATTTTAAATAAATTAGTCCATAAAAAAAGTTTAATTCAAGAAAAATACAACTTTTCTTCGCTCATAAAATAAAAAAAAATCGTGTAAGCGTGTAAGTTTTTGACAACATTTATACAACCCCAAAATGAAAAAATAGTTAGTTAGAAAACTCAAATCTTGAAAATTTTTAATTTATTGAAAAAAATTACGAATAAAATTTTTTGTGCTTGAAATTTTTTCTTTAAGAAAAAATAAATTTATGTTTATTTCAGAAGAAAATTGGTATTTTCAGTCTTAGCGAACGCACAAAAATGAATTACTTAATAAAAATAATTAAGTAAAACTGAAAACTGATACAAAAGTAATTTCAGAAACCTTACTTAAGCATATTTTGAATTGTGTCTTTCCTAAAGAAACGGAAACTCAATAACAGAAAAAAAAATCCATTTAATAAATTTAAATTAATGTTAATGTGTATTTATTTAAGCTAAAACTATCAGTTTTCCAATAAAACATATAAAAAACATTTTTTTTATTTTTAAAAATGCATTTTGTTTGTAAAATCCCGCGATTGCAATTTTCAGTCCCGAAAATCCCGGGATTGCGAAAAGCCTTCGGGATCGAATGCCCTAGTCCCAAATGCATAGGTGATCAATCCCAACATCTGAGCCCAAGACTCTTGCACTATTCTCTTCAATTTGCTCAACTTCTTTAATGTTCTTCTCATTCTTTTTCATAACTCTCGTAATTACATTTACATTGTATTTCGGTATCATTTTTTTTTAAGTCATCTGAGTCTAACTTTATCCTAGACAGTGCATCTGCATTAGTGTTCATTTTCCCTTGTTTGAAGACTATCTCGAAATTGTAATCCATCAGGTCCACTCGAATCCTTGTTAGTTTAGATGAAGGATCCTTATGTGTGTATAAACTTACTGAAGGTCTGTGATCAGTGTAAACTATAAACTTTCTCCCAAATAATTACGGTCAGAAATATTTTATACCCCAATGGATAGCTAACAATTCTTCCTCTATTATGGGTTTATTTAATGCATGTTTATTCAAAGATTTGCTCGCATATGCTATTGGTTTGTCCAAAACAATTTCCCCTTGAGACAATACTTCTCCCAATGCAAAATTCGAAGCATCCGTCGTTAAAACAAACGGCCTTGAGAAATCTGGATAACTCAAAACTGGTGGTGATACCAACTTCTGCATCAAAGTATTAAATGCATTCAGACATTCGCCTGTCTGAATTGTCTCTTTTTTAGCAAATGATTCAAAGGTTTTGCTATCTCCGCAAAATCTTGTATAAACCTCCTATAATAGTTACAGAAAGCAACAAATCGTCTGACTTCATCAGCATCCTTGGGTACAGGATATGATTTTATTTTCCTGGATCTGTACAAACCCCTTCAGAAGTAATCAAGTGACCTAGGTATACTACTTCTGGCTTTAAGAAATTACACTTCCCTGGATTTAACTTCAAATTGTATTCTCTCAATCTTTCAAATACCTTCACTGAATTGTTATTGTGCTCCTTTAAGCTTGAACCAAAAACTATCACATCATCAACATACAAGAACGCTGATGATTCCAAACCACTCAAAGCTATCGATAACATACGTTGGAAACTATTCGTGGAGATTTAAGGTCCAAATGGTAGTCTTTTAAAATGATAATGTCCTTCATTAGTTGAAAATGCCGTCAAAGGTCTGGACTCCGGATGCAATGGAATCTGGTGAAAAGAGCTAGTCATATCTAATGTTGAAAAGTATTTAGCTTTTCCCAGTTTGTCCAGTACATCATCCAGTCTTGTGAGAGGGAATTTGTCATCCACCACTTTTTTGTTTAAAGATCTAAAATCTACTAATCTCCATTTTTCTTCGCCACTGTTACTTTTTTTGGAACTATCAATAACGGTGAATTGTACTGGCTTACTGATGCCTCTATTAAAGCATCCTGTAATAGCTTGTCTACCTGTTTATCTACTTCTTGCAAATGCACATGTGGCATCCCGTAGTTTTTTATGTATACCGGGGTTCTTTCTGCTATGGTTATTTCCTGTTCATAAAAATTATTTACTGAAAGGGTTTCTCCTTCCACACTGTCTTCTGATAATTGCAAATATAAAGTCTTAATCATATCGGTACGTGGCGGAATGACTACATCCATAATGCTCCGAAAATCCATATTCATTAGCAGTATCAGCTCTTCTTCATTATCTGATAATGTCAACGTGCATGTCTCATAGTCAATTTTACAATCATACTTCATCAGGAAATCTCTGCCCAGAATACCATCAGTCATTACATTTGTCTCATTGTTCACTATATGGAATTTGTGTTTTATTTTGCTCCCTTCTATCAAAAATTCTAATTCCGCTACGCCCCTCGAATGCCCTATCAGTGATACCATTTATCTGGCCATTTTCTTTTGTTATTCTCTGCCCACATGGTATTCCATCCCTCTTACAAATAGATATGTCTGCACCCGTATCCACAAGTAACGTTATCGGCTTCTTTGTACCAACAACCTGTAACCTCACAAAATTAGTAAGGGATTCCTTTTTATTTAGCTGAACTATTGTCTTTGTTGGTATTGCCCCGGGTTTTGGCCGGGGACAGTCATGTTTCCCGCATTATAATCTCCCCTTTGATTTCCATGCCTATCATTATTTGCCTGGAATCTTACCCTGAAAGGATTTTGACCCCTTCTTTGGCCATCATAACCTCGCTGGGTATCCTCTTGGTCATTGTTCCTAAATTCATTGTGTCTGTTGGAGCCTTCAAATGCACGGCTGGTATTTCCTCTATATGCGAATGCACCCCTCGTGGTGTTATTTGGACGTCGCCTAACACCTTCACCTGCAGCTATTCTCACTGCCTCGTCAAACTTCTTGGCAGTAGATGTGGACAGTGGTGTTAGCCCATTCTTGAATGCATTCAGTGCTAACTGATCATTGAGTCTCACAATATATTCTCTACCTGCTTCTCCCTGCTCTGATATTTGGATATCGTTCAACGTGGCTACCAATGTTTCTATCCTTTTAGCAAAAGCATCCACACTTAAATTGCCTTGATACACTCTGGCCAATTCGTTGTGAACCTTCAGAGGATTTCTATTCGCTTTATACACGATTTGCAGCATATCTTTGAACGACTGAACTGTATCTGGCTTGGGTTCAGTCAATAGCCTTGTAAATTTTAAACAACGCGCGACGTTGACTGATGTTAGTTTACTACTACCACTTCTTTTTACGGCAGTCCTTTATTTATACTATTATTTAAACCTACTTACAATACAAAAAATATCTTAAAAACTGCCTACAATATATATAAAGATATCCTAAAAACTGCCTAGTTACATGAAGTGTGTGCAGTCCACGACATGTGCATATCCTACTGCTAGTTGCCCGACCCAAGCGACCACATGTTTGCCGACAGGCACCTTAGACCGAGTGCATTGGTAATTTAAATACCATGCAGCTCCTTTTGAAGTGATACCAGATGTATTTGTTTTATGACTAGCCAATTAATAGTCCATTTGCATCTGGGAAATCCACTTTATTGATTCAAGGGAAAACGACAGTTTCCATTGTCTCGCTTGGCTCAGATTTTGGGTTTTCTAAACGGCACCAACCATTTGTTGGTACAGTTTAGTAAATTATTCATACTGCTGCGTTGAAATATTCAAATATTTTAAAATATATTTCTTATTAGTGATAATTTATAATGGGCATATTATTGTTTCCTTAATTTATTAACATTTCGTTTCTATTTTAAAGTATCGTAAAATCATAAATAATTAATTCATATGCTTAACTAATTTTATGCATATATACATTTTGAATAGTATTCTTTCAAACCTAACCTATACGTGGAAAGGAAATATTGGGCAGTAGGGTCATGTTGCACAGTTTTCGAAAGATGATGATGACTGCTAAGATGATCAGACTCATGACAATCCACAATGTGAGACTCATTCCGTAGTGCGCAAAATGATGAACATCTATGTCAATTGGAAAACCCCAAATTGTCTTCTGGGTTGGAATGTTCTGAATTTGGAATGCTTCCAGTTTTCCCTTTAATTCGAGATGTTTTAGTTCTGGTAGCTGTGTGGAGATGTTGATACCAGGAATGATGAATGCCGCTTTAGAAGTATATGCCTCGTACGCCCAAAAGGTCACATCAGCGGTTTGAAGATAGCAATCTGGGTTCAGGTTGATTATCCCTTGTTCTTCAAGTACAATGGTGTGATGCATCTCATTACATATTACGTCAGCCGAACTAGTTTCGGTCATCGAGAAGATCCAAGAATTCGTAGCATGTAGCTGACGCCAAAAATTTTGCAATGGCATTATGTGTATTTCGCAGTCACGAGGACATGGAACGTCGGATATGAATTTACCGCATACGCTTGCATTCGTTCTTTGTTGATCAGCGGGACGCGGATGTTGAATAGGACGAATTCTGTTGTTGTTCTTGTCGTTGTCTTTGCTATTTTTGACAGCTAAATTGGATCGTTATCAGGCAGCATCAAATTCTCGCTCAGATTCAACACCATTAACTTGATTTGCTTCCTAAACTTGTGCAATGGCAAGATCTTCAACAGCAACAGTTCATTATCCGCTTCCTTGTTTATAGCTTCAATAAGTTTGTGCATAGAGTTATTTATGAACAGGCAATTTTTCCACACGACCTCGTGCTGTTGTTTTAGTATTTCAGCTGTCATATCCTGAAGTGAAGATTGATTTTGCGCTAAACTTACCAAGTAGTCTTGATTTAATTGACTTTGCTCAATTTTTTCCACTAATATTTCGGCGTGTTCTTCATCCATTATCCCAAACACTGAATGCAACACTCCACCAACAAATGTCAACGGAGATCTTGGAATTCTTTTATTTTTCGAATTGGTCAGGGCGATATATTTTGTTTGATGTGAATGTCGTATTATTAGTTGACCGATCGTTGCCGCAGTGTAGACGTCGTCCATTAGTGACTTATGCATCGCTTGTATTGTCGTCATTGCCTGATCCAGTTTTCCATTGTATTCCCAATAGTCCGTCATGTTGACATGAACAAAAATCCCTGACTTATCTTTAAATTTATTTATCTCTTCTGAATTAATTGACGGTAACAATATTAAATATGACAACAACGTTAGCAAACAATTCTTATTTTTTATTCTTTTTGATCTTCTAACGTTGCTTTTATTTCTTTATTACAATTTTTTTTTCTTTTTGACTTTCTTGATTTTTATCTTCATTTTCTGTAGGAAAAGGACAAACATTGTGTGTCGACCTCTTCGACATACCACTGCTGGTCCTTACGTCTACCATACAGCACAATCCATCCTTGCCTTTTATTACATTCTCGATCCTACCCCTTCTCCAATTCATTGGCCCGATATTATACTCTTTTAACAACACCAAAGCCCTAGGTTTAATATTTTCAATGGAATTGTGCCATTTATACCTCTTTTGTAGTTTAGATAGATATTCACTGGACCATCGTTTCCAGAACTGCTGGCTATTTTTCTCCACTGCTTTCCAGTGGTCCCGCAGCCCGTGATAACATTGATTATCACCAGAATCTACAATTGTTGTCAAAGGTTCCACAATTAAAAAATGTCCCGGTGTTAAAATTTGAAAGTCATTTGGATCTTCCGATAAAGGAGTTAGTGGTCTAGAATTTAATATGGCTTCAATCTTACTCATTAGAGTGCACATTTCTTCAAACGTCATTACTCCTTCAATAACCCTATAGAAGTGTTTTTTTAACAGATTTTACCGCTACTTCCCATAAGTAAAATTGGGTGTTTTGCCTCATATGACAATCTACTTTCTTGAATTCTTCCCCCCACCCTTATCAAACCATTATTATCCATTATTGGCGACAATGTTCGTAATTTTGAGGTTTTATGTACACTATTATTATCCTGAAGACATCTGATTTCTTTTGAAAAATGTCTCCATTGCATATCTTTCGCTAATACTAGCAGAGCTTCAGTTGTGTACTCCTTCCAAACTTTTATTGACCTTTTCATAGTCAAATCTCTAAATTTAATTATAACCGCAATCACATTTAAAAGGTATTTAAAATTATTTTTGTGATTTATTCTAGTTAAAAATTATTCGTGAATTATTCCTGTCAATACAACTTTAGTTTTCTTCACCCCCGGAAGCACTTCAATTCTCTGCCAAATTGGTTCGTAGTTTTCCGTGGATGTTAGAAATCCAGCTCCCTCGTGCCACAGTTTCGATCCTAACCGGCGCTACACGAGATTTTGCCACTGCAATATTTATGTAACTATCACCTGCATTGTTTACTGATTTAACATATACGACTGCCCCATAAGCTTCCATTAAAGCATCGCAAAATCCATGTAACTCAATATTTACAGGGTTTCTAATAACCAGTGTCCTTTTAATTTTTAAACCACTCAACTGTGGTAATTGGTTTTTTATCTTATTCCAAATTTCTAAAAGCTCATTGGGAACCTTCAGATCATAATCAATTTTTAGCTTCCATAACTTTTGCAACAACATTTTTGCCTTCACCGTCACTGGACTAACAATGCCCAGTGGATCAAACAGTTTCGAAATATCTGACAACATACTTCTTTTAGTCATTTTCTCATCATCAACCCAATTACACTTAATCCCCAACATGTCACTAGACGGATTTCATACCACACCTAGTGCTTTAACCGTGCTTGCATTATCCAAATCAAGTTGTACTTCACAATCTTGAACTAGTATATTTTTGAGCAAATCTGGATGGTTTGCACACCACTTCCTTAATGGCAATCCGTATTTATTTAGCATATTATTTACCGTTTCTTGTACGTGTATAAGTTTTTTAAGGCAATCCCCACCGGTCATCAAATCATCCATGTAGAAATCTCTACGTATAACTTCAGCAGCTTCCTTGCAGTTTTCTTGTTCAATATTTTGCAAATATTTAACGGCAAGATATGGAGCGGCTGATGTCCCATATGTAACTGTCTTATGTGCATATGTTTTCAATTTATCTTTTGGGTTCCAACCCCAATATATCAGCTGATATTTTTGGCCATCGTCCTTAACCCATATCTTCCTATATATTTTTTCAGTATCTGAAGAAAAAACATATGCATGTTTCCTAAATCTTAACAAGATATTGAACAAATCCTCCTGTAATCGTGGTCCCGTAAATAAAATCTCATTTAAGGATATATTATTATATGTCTTACAAGATGCATCGAACACTACTCGTAATTTTGTGGTTGAACTTTCTTATTACACAATGATGGGGTAAATAATATTTATAATTAAATTCATTCACATTCTTTACCTCCCTCATATGACCTAGTTCTAAATATTGTTGTAGAAATTCATTATATTGCAATCGTAATGAATCGTTTGCCTTTAATTTTCTTTCCAAAGAGTAAAACCTTCTTTCAGCTTGAATTGCTGAATTTCCTAAATTACTTACATTTTCTTTAAAAGGTAACGCCATCCTCACCTAGCTTAAAATTGTCTTCAAAATGTTTTTCACATTTCATTTCATCACGAGTTTGCAATTTGGCCGCTGTAATTTCTTCCAATTCCCAAAATTTTTTCAATTGCTCATCCAAGCTTTCTTTGCAAGTTATCATTCCACAATACCTTGATGATGACTCTTCAATTACGTTTCCACAAGCCACCCAACCAAAAACAGTGTCTTGAAGTACAACATCCTGGCCGGTCAAATTTATTCTCCCATTTTTTAATAACGGATAAAATACTTCCGCTCCTAGCAGAATATCAATTTTTCCAGGAATATTAAAATTTGAATCAACTAATTTGATGTTCTCCGGAATCTTTCTGTTGTACTTAGAGGTTATGTGGAAATAATAGACAACGATGTTACCAGCTTAAGCTACGATTTTATTCAAGGGCCTTGTTCAATGTTGCCTTTCTTTATATATGTCGAGATTTGCCAATGTTGTAATGTTGACAGAAGTATTCGAGTGATGGTTACTTATGTATACAACATGCCCCTTTGATATAAACGTTTCAACGCAATTAAATAATAGGTAGAATATATAAATTTCATGATAACAATATTCAATTCAATAATACAATATTAGAGGCATGGCAGTATAATAATTAAGTTCAATATGTTTTAATTATCAATCCAATAATTATAGACAATAGCAGTACAATAATTAATTTCAGTATGGCAGTACAATAATTAAGTTCTATATGTTTTAATTCTCAATCCAATAATTATAGATAATAAATGCTTCTTTTTTTTTTTTTTTTTTTTTTAATTTAAGTATAAATTTCTTAGTAACTAGGTAGCATGCTTAAAATATTTCATTATGCTATAGACACGAAGCAAAAGGAAAAGTTATTTATTGACATGCTTGCCCGATCTTAAAAGCATAGGTTTATTATAATTATTTTGTTCAATTAAATCGATTTCTTCTTTAACATTCGGTGATTTGTCAACCCTTACATGAATCTCATTTCTTCTGAATTTGTTGCCATTTTTGTCTTCAACTATTACTGACCTGGGTTCTTTCGACCTTTCTCCCATTTTTTTTCTGTTGGTGATTTATTGAAAAATATTGGAATATTTAGTTCCAAGTTGCGTTTTAATTGTACTAATCTTTCATTTTCAATTCGTAATTTTTATGGTATTCTTTGTATGAAAATTTATCTATAACATTTGGTATTAAACTATGATTTGTTGTAGGGATTCTTGTTCGTACGTTTCTTGACATCAGAAGTTGCAATGGTGAATATTTAAAAAATTTTTCAGATCTAAGGCTAAGTAACCCTAAATATGGATCAGTTCCCGATTCATAACACTTAGTTAGCATTTTTTTTATTGTACCTATTGATCTTTCTGCGAGTCCATTCGACTGAGGATATTTGGGACTGCTTTTTACATGTTCAATACCCCATTGGGAACAAGTTTACTTTAGGGCCTGGAAATTTTTTGCACTTTTTTTTTTTTTTTTTTATGTATTTTCAGGTCCTAAATCGAAATCCGGAAGAATTTTGCCCCGGACGCTTATAGTTTCCGAGATATTTGCGTTTAAAGTTCCGAATTATCCCATATAAAATAACCACTTATTCTTGTTTATGAATTCTTCTTCTTCTTGAAAGTGTCATTCAGAATGAAAGTGGTGATACTTGCACCACGAAACTAATGTTCATGTGTTCATGGGAGCATAAAGTAGGTACTTATTTTAATAAATTTATGGCAATGAAGTATTTAGTTACTTATTTTAAAGAATTTATGGAAATATATTTTGGAAATAGGCAAATGAATTTAAAGAAGGATTGAAACAATGTATTTAATTGAAAATATCGTAATTTTTGGGTCATTTTCAACTTTACAACAATAACAGTAACACGAAGCGCCGCAGGCGAAAAATTTTAACAAAAAATCGCGCGATTTTTTGTTAAAATTTTTCATTTTCAACTTTACAGCAATAACAATAACACAAAACGCCGGAGGCGAAAAATTTTAACAAAAAATCGCGCGATTTTTTGTTAAAATTTTTCATTTTCAACTTTACAGCAATAACAATAACACAAAACGCCGGAGGCGAAAAATTTTAACAAAAAATCGCGCGATTTTTTGTTAAAATTTTTCATTTTTAGAGTTATGTAATGTTGTTGTGTTTGTAATAGTTGCAATGTTTTTAAGGGCTGTTCCAACAACAAATTACAAAATCAACATTACAACAACAACAACAACATTACGACAACAACATTGTCATAGCAATATTACAACAACAAGAACCATACAACAGCATTGCAATAACATTATTACAGCAACAAAAACAAAATTAACAAAATTACTGCAATAGCAATAATACAACTGTATTGTTGTAGTTGTGGTGTTGTTGTAGTGTTTGAAAATTGCAAATGACAAAAATTGTGCCTAAAACGAATGAACAAATACATTCAAGGAAGAAGAAGAATTCATTCAATGACGAATAAGTGAATATTTTATATGGGAAAATTCGGAACTTTAAACGCAAATATCTCGGAAACTATAAGCGTCCGGGGCAAAACTCTTCCGGATTTCGATTTAGGACGTGAAAATACATAGGAATAAAAAAAAAAAAGTCCAAAAAGTTTCCAGGCCCTAAAGTAAACTTATGCCTCATTTTATACCAATAAAATAACCGCCTTGTGCGACTTTTACTTTTTTCCATACCAAAATGACCATCATGAATAAAGTCAAGCATTAATTGTCTCATGTTTTTAGGAATAACAATGGCCTGATTTTTGAAGACTACTTCATCAATTACGTGTAACTCATGTCGAAAATTCCAAAATGGTTTTATCTCATCAGAATCTTGCCTTATGTGTTCAGGCCAACCACGACAAATTTGTGTTTTTAATTTTTTGATTTGAACGTCGCTCTCTGTTTCAATTTTGATTAATTCAAGTATTGAATCAGAGACTGACAAATTGAGTTTAAACATACCAACGTGTATTTGTATATTTTTATCTACAAGACTTTCTTCTCGGTATTCTAGAGGTGCCCTCGACAAAGCGTCGGCAACTACTAAGTCCTTGCCGGGCTTATAAGTGGCATTTAAATTATATGTTTGAAGGGATAGCATCATCCTTTGCAAACGTGGAGGGACAGAATTGAGTGGCTTTTTGAACAATGGAATTAATGGCTTATGGTCACTTTCGACGGTAATGTCTTACCCATATACGAACTGATGGAATTTGGTAACTGCAAACAGAATGGCATATAATTCCTTCTCTATTTGCGCATTGTTGCGTTTGAGTCAGAGTCTTTGAAGCAAAAGCAACTGGTCTATTCTGCTGAATTAAGACTGCCCCTACTGCAAACTGTGAAGAATTACATGACATTGTTATTGGTTTTTTAGGGTCAAAAAATGCAAGACATGGGGGACTAACCATAGCCATTTTTAATTCTTTTAATACTTTTTTGTATGTCTCGTTCCATTCAAATATAACATTTTTTTTTAACAAGTTTCGTAAAAGTACTGATTTCTCAGATAAGTTTTGAATGAAAGGTCCAAAATAATTTATTAACCCCAGAAATCGTTGAACATCTTTTATATTCTTAGGTGTGGGCATATAGACCCTCGACTTTCGTTATATCGGGTCTTATGCCATCAGCATTAAAAATATGCCCGAAAAACTTGACTTGGCTGAGACCCAGATGGCATTTCTTTTCATTTAATTTTACATTCGCATATTTACATTTTTCTAATACTGCTTTCAACTTTCTGTTGTGTTCTTCTACCGTGTCTCCATATACTAGTATGTCATCAAGATACGTAATGGCGTCACATTCAGAAAAAATTTCGGACATTACTCTGTGAAAAATTTCAGGTGCTACGTTAATACCGTAAGGCATTCTTAGAAACCTAAACCTTCCAAAAGGCGTCTGGAACGCACACAAATTAGAACTCTTTTCGTCTAACTTCAGCATCCAAAAGCCATTACTGGCGTCTAGAGTAGTGTAGGGAAATGTGTTGGTGTTTTGAAGATTTAAGCTTCTTCAAGCATGTAAAGGATTGGCGCTAGGCACCACAATTAATTGAGAATGTACAAGAACAGAGTTCCAATTCAATCTCGTTTTATTAGAGGCCAACGCGGCTCTTTTATATCTTTACTTATAACTGTTATATATTAGTTCTTAATCTATCCTACTACAATAATATAATTATACTTATGTTCTGCATTTCATTTCCACCCGTTGCCCTGAGTACGCTAATTTGGTCTTGACGAATGGTGTCGAAGGACGGTCACCGAAATTGAGTGCATTTCAATATACACTCAATTGTTGTTGACAACGTCCAGAACCATTTGTGTATATTGGGTCAGCGTACTCAAAAGTGCTAGCGCTGCATGTCGATACATTGTCGGTGCATTTGTACTAATGAAATGCAGGGGTAGGTAATGTAGACTTGTATGTATACACTACACCCTTACCCTTAAGATGAAAATTATTTGAAGAATAATGATTTTTAAAAGAATTTTCAGAGTAGATTGTAGTGGCTGTAGGAAATATCGCCCAATGAAAAATCGCCCAAAAACAAAAATGAAAAATCGCCCAAAAATTAAAAAGGAAAAATCGCCCAAAAATAAAAGGAAAAATCGCCCAAAAACTGAAATGGAAAAATCACCCAAAAATTTGGAAAAATCGCCCAAAAATATTATATAAAAAATTTTTGGGCGATTTTTCCAAATTTTTGGGTGATTTTTCCTTTAAAATAAAAATGAAAAATCAAACAAAAAAAGTTTTGGGCGACTACATATTTTGTTAAACTTTGTTCTTTTTCTTCTTTGTGTTACCATATGTTAATCAGGTGGTGCATTTGAAAAGGTATGTTCAGAGTTTTGTTTTTTGATTCGACCCTTTTTAGGGCCACCGAGTATATATACAAACAGAGCGATGTTAATTTAATGACATGGGAAATGTATGGAATAGGTGTGATGTACTCTTTGTGGGGAGTTAGCGCCGCGGGCTAAAAATGTTACCAAAAAAATCGTGCGATTTTTTGAGGTAGTGAATAGGAGTTATGTGGTATGCTGTATACTGGTGCTATAAGCGCCGCAGGCAAAAAATTTTAACAAAAAATCGCGCGATTTTTTGTTAACATTTTTTAAGTTTGGATTGATGTGTGCCGTGTTTTTAACAGTTTCAATGTTGCTGAACTCTTTCCATAAGGTTGTTGCGATTTTACCTTTATAATTTTTGGGCGATTTTTAATTTTTGTTTTGGGCGATTTTTCCAAATTTTTGGGTGATTTTTCCATTTTAGTTTTTGGGTGATTTTTCCTTTTTTTTGGGTGATTTTTCCTTTTAAATTTTTGGGCGAAATTTCCTTTTTAGTTTTTGGGCGATTTTTCATTATGAAATATCGCCCAAAAACCAAAAAGGAAATTTCGCCCAAAAATTTGGAAAAACCGCCCAAAAAATTTGGGCGATTTTTCATATGAAAAATCACCCAATTTTGTATGAAAAATTTTTGGGCGATTTTTCATTTTTGCTTTTGGGCGATTTTTCATTGGGCGATATTTCCTACAGCCGATTGTAGTTATAAAATTGTTAGGTGATATGATTAAAAATAATATTTTTATAGAATATTGTTTTATATTATGAAATTCTTAAATAAGCAAATATATGATTATAATTAATAATTTATAGTAAAATACAATTAAAATGTATTTTTCTGTTTTTTTTTTTTTAAATTTGTTTTTAAGTGTAAAATTATAAGTAAAATTATTTTTATGAAATAAACAAGTATGATTTATAATAACATATATGTAAAAAAGTTTTTAAATTTAATAGTTATTTTCTTATTGCTATAGTGCTGCCTTGTAAGGTATCAGCTGATTGTTATGAATAATTTTTGGTTTCCCATTATATTCTATTTTTGTATTAACTCCTAATTTAGCTAATACTATAAATGGTCCCTTATATGGTTTTTCATTTTTCCTTCTATTTTCTACTTTTTAATAACACTAGGTCTCCTATTTCTATATTAAGTTTTTGTATATTATTATACCCCCACACTCACTGTGGCAGGGTATACTAACTTTGTCACAACGTTTGTAACGCCCATAAGGAGGCGTGTCCGGTATGGAAAAGTATATATATTCTTGATCAGTATCACCTCCTGAGTCGATTTAGCGATGTCCGTCTGTCTGTCCGTCCGTCTGTCCGTCCGTCCGTCCGCACGATAGCGGTCGCAGTTTTGGAGATATCGACTTGAAACTTTGGGTACATGTTTTTCTCGTGAATACTGAGATCAAGTTCGAGAATCAGCCAAATCGGACAAAAACTGGGCGTGGCTCCCATACACCGAAAAAAAAGTAAAAATTTTGCAAGTCTTTTTTATTGTTGTATTCCATTGGAAATGTTTAGAAACGTATTTTTGACATGGTCCGAGGTTCCGAAGCCACATATATAAGGGTCTAAATGGGGTCCTGAGACCAATTTTTATACCCACACACTCACTGTGGCAGGGTATACTCACTTTGTCACAACGTTTGTAACGCCCATAAGGAGGCGTGTCCGGTATGGAAAAGTATATATATTCTTGATCAGTATCACCTCCTGAGTCGATTTAGCGATGTCCGTCTGTCTGTCCGTCCGTCTGTCCGTCCGCACGATAGCGGTCGCAGTTTTGGAGATATCGACTTGAAACTTTGGGTACATGTTTTTCTCGTGAATACTGAGATCAAGTTCGAGAATCAGCCAAATCGGACAAAAACTGGGCGTGGCTCCCATACACCGAAAAAAAAGGTAAACATTTTTTATTGTTGTATTTGATTGGAAATGTTTAGAAACGTATTTTTGACATGGTCCGAGGTTCCGAAGCCACATATATAAGGGTCTAAATGGGGTCTTGAGACCAATTTTTTTTTTTGTGGATTTAATTGGAAATTTTTAGAAATGGATTTTGGACATGGTCCGGGCTCCAAAACCACCTATAATTGGCTCAAAATAGGATCTTGAGACCACATTTTTATATGTTCGAGGTACTTCTTCCTACTGTGTGGGGGTATTTCAACTTCGGTATAGCCGAAGATAGTCCACTCTCTAGTTTAAATTTTTGTCAGTTCGTTTCTCCTTAGCCCTAATTAACATTTCTTTGGCTTTATTTAGTGAAAAATTTAGTTTCGTACGCATCTCGCTTCGATAGCTGTCGAGATCATAAGTTTTGGTTTCAGTTTCAAAAATTTGGTTGGGTAAACATGGTAATTTTCCGTATACAAGTTCAAAGGTGGTGTATCCAGTGTCAATGTGTTGAGTCGTGTTGTAAGCAAAAGTAAAATACGGTATCCACTTGTCCCATTCATGGTCATTTGTTGATGTTAATAGAAATCCATTAAGAACTCTGTGGTTCCTTTCAAGTGACCCTATCGTTTGATGATGGTATGGAGTAGAAAATGTTTGTTTTGTTTTTAATAGTTCACATATGCTGTGCATTAAACCATTATTGAGTTCAGTACCATTATCAGATTTTAGTACTTTAAAATGGCCATACTTTAAAATTATTTGTTCTACGAGTGTTCTTGCGACAGTGTCGGCGTCTTTTATTGACATAGGGTATGATATTACAAATTTTGTGAGATCACATTGCATTGTTAGTATGTACCGAAATCCATTGGATATACGTAACGGTCCTACGGTGTCGATTGACAATGTTTGGAAACTATTACTAGGCGTGTCTGTTATCGTTAGTGGTTCAATAGTGTGGCGTGTTTGTTTACTTTTCGCGCATATGTCACATTGCAATACAAATTTTCTTTACCATTTTGTACATGTTTTTCCACACGTACCTTTGTTTTAGTTTTATCACTGTCCTTCTAACTCCTAAGTGTCCTGTTGTGTGGTATTCGTCAATGAGTTTAAATTTCGTAATGTCATCTTGTATTCTTTTTGGTGGGTCATAAATTAAAATTTTGAGTTGAAGACTTTTTCTATTTTGAGGGCTTTGTTGTATGTTTATAAATATGTTTTTGAATTCTTCTTTTGAGATTCTTTGGAATATTTTATCATTGTTGGCTAGCGCTAGCTCTACTATATTCTCATTTTTGATATCAGTTTCTTCATAATCGAATCTAGATTCGTTGAATTATCACTGTATCTCGCATGCGTATTTAAATTATTTTGTTGGGTTAGCTTCTTCGAATACGAAACTGGTTTCGTTGAATTATCGCTAAATCCCACGTGCACTATATTTTTTTCAATATATATTTTATTTTCTTTGGCCATATAAAATTTTAATTTCTTCATATTCCTGACGTCACTAACGGATGTGCAATCCCATATCGGAAGTTGATCAGACTTCTGGGTTTTGTCACTATCCACAATGATTTCTTCATCATTGTTTGCCTCATTATTTTTAATGGCTTCTTTATTTGCCATGCCTCTTGTAATTATAAGTGTTTTCTTCGCATTTTTATCATCTTCTTGCGGTATCATATTTTTTAAAATTTCTGAATTAATTTGTATTCTGGATAATGCATCGGCATTATGTCATAAATTATGTCATAGTCGTAATGACTCAAATCTAGACGAATTCTAGTCATTTTTGATGAAGGATTTTTGTGCGAAAATAATGAGACTAGTGGTCTGTGGTCAGTTACCACTGTAAATTTTCTACCGTATAGGTATGGTTTGAAAAAATTTATCCCCCAGTGAATAGCTAACAGTTCCTTTTCTATTACTGGTTTATTCAAATCATGCATTTGCAGCGATTTACTTGCATACGATATAGGTAAGTCATTGCCTATGTCGCCTTGTGACAGTACTGCGCTTAAAGCATAATTTGAAACATCAGTCGTTAAAATGAAAGGTTTGCTAAGATCTGGATATTGTAGCAAAGGCGGAGTAATTAATTTTTCTTTCAGTGTATCAAAAGCATGTTGACATTCTTCCGTCCAAACAAATTTACAAGATTTCTTCAATAGTGCATTTAGGTTTTTGGCAATATCTGCAAAATTTGGAATAAATTTTCTATAGTAATTACAAAATGCAACAAATCTTCTAACTTCGTCCGCATTTTTCGGGATGGGGTAATTTTTTATAGTGTCATATTTGGCAGTGTCAGTTTTAACACCATCGCCAGTAATTAAGTGTCCCAAATATACTACTTCTGGACGCAAAAAACAACATTTGGCAGCATTTAATTTTAAATTATATCGTTGCAGCCTGTCTAATACTTTAATCAGATTTTCATTCTGGTGATTTATGCTACAACCATGAATGATTATGTCATCCACGTAAAGAAATGCATTTGAATTTAAACCTGCAAGTGCAAATGTTAGCATACGTTGGAAACTGTTTGATGAGATTTTCAGTCCAAAAGGTAATCGTTTGAAGTGAAAATGTCCGTTCGGTGTAGAGAAAGCTGTTAAATTACGTGAGTTTTTGTCGAGTTTGATTTGATGAAATGAACTGGTCATATCGAGTGTTGAGAACCATTTTGCTCTTCCTAACTTGTCCAGAACGTCTTCTAGTCGAGTTAACGGAAATTTGTCATTAACGATTTTATCATTCAGTTTTCTGAAATCCACTACAAGTCTCCATTTTCTTTTGTCATCAATGTTCTTTTTAGGTACTAAAAGTAATGGGAAATTGTAAGGACTAACTGATGGTTCAATAATATCGTCCTCAAGCATTTTCTTGACTTTTTCATTCATTACGTCAGTGTGTGTGTGTGGTAGTCTATAGTTTTTAATGTAAACTGTGGAATACGTCCTGGTATTTCTGGAAAATGTTTGTCAAGTCGTTTTTAATTTTTGTGTCATTACACTGTATGTTTAATGTTTCTAAAATCTTATTCAATCGTTTTTGCGAGTGTTTTGGTTTTGTATTGTCGTAGGTCAAAATGTCGTAATTGTTCAAAGAATCAGTTTCCAACTGAATACCATTTAAAATTATTTCTTTATCTGTTGAGTTTAAAATTTTTATATGTGTCATGCCGTTTTTTGGTGCTATTGAATTACTCAAAAAATGCCTTCTTGTATTTCTTTATTTAGAATAACTGTATCTTCTGTTAGTTTGATACGAATTGGTTGTACGATTTCAGTTCTTGGTGGAACTTTTATTGTCATTGTATTAAAGGATTTTGAATGCATAGGTAAAATGATTAGTGATTCGTTTATCAACACTGAAATTGCAAAAGTTTCGTAATCTATTTTGCAAAGAAATTTCTTCAAAAAGTCTTTACCTAATATACCATCAGTTTCAATTGGAAATTTCGAATTGACATGTTGAAACTCATGTTTGCTGGATTCCTCCCCAAAATTAAGTGTTAGGGTTATGCTACCTAGTGAAAAAAATTTCTTCGTTTGTAATGCCCGTTAATTTGCATTTTTCATCTGGATTATAAAAATCGTTATCTACATGTTTATTAATTTTACAGAGTGAAATGTCTGCGCCAGTGTCGATTAAAAAAGTCATAAAGTTGTTTTTGTACTTAATTTTTATGAAATTGGAATTGTTATCCGAGATTTTATAAATTTTTAGTTTTGGCTGTCCGGAATAACTTTGTTTTCCGAGCCCTGATCGTTTCCCTGATAATTTCCTTCATTGTTTATGATTCTTACATTTCGATTTGTGTTGTTGTTGTTGTATCTGTTTCTGTAGTTGTTGTTGTTTCTGTTTTGGTTTCTGTTAAAACTGTTGTTGTTGTTTTGGTTTTGGTTTCTGTTGAAACTGTTGTTGTATTGGTTTTGGTTTCTGTTGAAACTGTTGTTGTTTTGGTTTCGGTTGAAACTGTTGTTGTGATTTTGGGTTCTATTGTTGTTATTATTTCTGTTAGTGTTATTTCTGTTTTGGTTAAAAGTGTGAGTGTTTTGAGTGGATTCATTGTATCTGTTGTTAAAATTGCGTTGTGTGTTTTGTCTGTAATTGTATGGGGTATTGACATTTCGGTGAAAATGCATAATTGCATTTGGAGAAGTCATTGACTCGTTTTCAAGTTCGATAGCCAATTCTGTTGCTTCCAACAAGTCTTTAGGTCGTGCAGCATATATTGTGGTTTTCAAGTGGTCGTTTAAACCTTTTTTGAATGCGTCAAGAGCAATTTTGTTGTTTCTTTTAATTATCACTTTTTTTTCTGCTTCCGTGGGTTGTTGTCCTAGGCTTTCTATTCCAAGTCTGTTCAATCCCTCTATAATATTTATCAATTGTTCTTTGTACGTATGTACTCGTGAATTTCGTTGTTGTAAATTGGTCAGTTTGATTTGTAACTGTGCCTCGGTCGTATTGTCTTTATATCTAAGTCTAAGTTGTTCTACAAGAGTTTCAAAATTCGATGGTTTTGAATCGCAACCTAACGAGGTGCGCACGATTGCTGTTAACTTTGCGTGGAATACATATTGTAAAAAGTCAGTTTTGCCTTCTTCGTTTAAATTTTTGTTAATTAATTCGGCTGTGATAATGAAACTGTCTAAATCTCTGAAATTGCCAGTAAATGTAGTTAATGCCTTTGAGGCAGTTTCTAAACTAAAAGACGACATTGTGTTTATTTCTGTTGAGTTATTAGCTTCTTCTAATTGTGCCATAGCTGTCTAGTTAGTCGGAGTGTACTATGAAATTCTATTCTAATGCCCTTATGGCTGTCTATATCTTCTAATTGATTTTCTAAAATTTTAAAGTCTTTGTCCAAATTGTCTATTTTTTGTAATTTTTCCACTATAGTATCTTCTTTATAAGGTCTGTTGGAACTCTTCCTAATGTTTATGTGTATTTTATCTAATAATTTTTTCAAATTTTCCATTAGGATTTATTTAAGTACATATTTTTGAAATTTTATACATTAGTGACATAAGGTCTGCTAGTGGTGTGCTTGTGCACATATGATTTGAAATATTTAGTTATTTTATAAAATACAAATATTATAATTATTATGAGTACTATAGTTAATATGTCCTGGGGAATTGCTGGGATGATTATGGTCTCGTTGATGGCGTTGTTGTTGACGGCTGTCTGTTGTTGTTGCGGCTTGCTTTGAGCTTTGCCCATTCTGTCCTTTTTTCCTTAATTTCCTTCAGAAGATTCCCTTTGTTGGCTTTGTCCGTGGTGTCGATGATGCACCTGTAGAGTTGTGCCAGTTCACGTCTGTGAACAACGGCTTTACCTCCACGTGTTCTCGGTGTGCGCCTATTTTTTTCTTCTAACTGTGTGAAGAACGCCTTTTTGTTTTCAATTTGCTGGCCAACTCTTCGCTTGTATTCTTCGATACTTAGCGGCTGTGGTCCCGCGGTCTTGGGTGTTGGTATGAAAGCCTCGAATATTTCTTCAGTTGTGCCCTCTGGCACGTATTCTTCTCCCGACACACCTAACCATCCAGGTGTGTCGGGAGAAGAGAGTTGTGCCAGTTCACGTCTGTGAACAACGGCTTTACCTCCACGTGTTCTCGGTGTGCGCCTATTTTTTTCTTCTAACTGTGTGAAGAACGCCTTTTTGTTTTCAATTTGCTGGCCAACTCTTCGCTTGTATTCTTCGATACTTAGCGGCTGTGGTCCCGCGGTCTTGGGTGTTGGTATGAAAGCCTCGAATATTTCTTCAGTTGTGCCCTCTGGCACGTATTCTTCTCCCGACACACCTGGATGGTTCAACAATTCAAAAAGATGGTCGAGCCCTTTCTTTGAGTAGCTCATTATTAGTTTAATTTTATGATTGAAAAAAAATGTCCTCATCGGTCCGATTTAGCAAGATCGCCATGTAGGGAAATGTGTTGGTGTTTTGAAGATTTAAGCTTCTTCAAGCATGTAAAGGATTGGCGCTAGGCACCACAATTAATTGAGAATGTACAAGAACAGAGTTCCAATTCAATCTCGTTTTATTAGTGGCCAACGCGGCTCTTTTATATCTTTACTTATAACTGTTATACATTAGTTCTTAATCTATCCTACTTGCTTACACTACAATAATATAATTATACTTATGTTCTGCATTTCATTTGCACCCGTTGCCCTGAGTACGCTAATTTGCCCTTGACGAATGGTGTCGAAGGACGGTCACCGAAATTGAGTGCATTTCAATATACACTCAATTGTTGTTGACAACGTCCAGAACCATTTGTGTATATTGGGTCAGCGTACTCAAAAGTGCAGCGCTAGCATGTCGATACATTGTCGGTGCATTTGTACTAATGAAATGCAGGGGTAGGTAATGTAGACTTGTATGTATACACTACAATAGAAAAATATTTCGCACCCGTTAATTTAGATTTAATATACTCTAAGTCCGGTAGTGGATAGTGTTCACGCCGTTATGCCTTGTTGAGATTTCTCGGATCTAGGCATATTCGCAGTGATTTATTTGGGTTTTCCACAACTACAATCGAATTTACCCACTTAGTAGGTTTTGTCCCTTTTTCTATAACATCGATATCTATCTTCCATTCGAGAAAGTTCTTTCTTTTTTTCTTTTTTTTTATTCCAACGGTCCCACTAACCCGCATAACTGACCGAGGGGCACATCGGTCAGTTGAGCGCATGACGCACGGGCGCATGACGCACGGATTTGGTGACCGAACAGCCGTAATCCGGATTACGCTGTGTAACCGATCGCGGGTAAACATATTTGGAAATTCGTTTCAGCTACAGATTAAAATCATCAGCTGACAAAACGCATATTAATAAAACGCGAATTAGGTTATGAATAGAGCCCGACCGATAAGCATTTTCATGCCGAAGCCGATGCCGAAGGTCAATTGGCAGCCTATTACTTCGGCCGACGACGAAGGCCTATACCGAAGCCGAAGCCGATACTTAAATAAAAAACCATTAAAAACTTTTTTTTTGTGTATTTTCATTCAAATTCGAGTGTATAAATACACATTTAGTTTATTTTTTAGTTTAGAACTAAAATTTTATTTAAACAAATAATAAAAGTAACCAAAAGAATTCACAAACAAATTTGGGCCTCCTAGGTCAAAACTAACAGGAGCCTCGGATTATCCCATATATCCCGTGTAAGAAAAATTGTATTTTTTTAAAATCATTTTTAAAAATTTGGAGTAAAGCATAAAATAATGGAAATTTAGTAGAAATGGTAGAGAATTCTTCAAAGAATAAATCCATCTAAGTAGCTGTTTTTTAAGGACTATAGTTGATGGTAAATACCACCTGTGAAGCTTTGAAGTTTTTAATGTAAACTGTGGAATACGTCCTGGTATTTTTGGAAAATGTTTGTCAAGTCGTTTTTAATTTTTGTGTCATTACACTGTATGTTTAATGTTTATAAAATCTTATTCAATCGTTTTTGCGAGTGTTTTGGTTTTGTATTGTCGTAGGTCAAAATGTCGTAATTGTTCAAAGAATCAGGTTCCAACTGAATACCATTTAAAATTATTTCCTTATCTGTTGAGTTTAAAATTTTTATATGTGTCATGCCGTTTTTTGGTGCTATTGAATTACTCAAAAAATGCCTTCTTGTATTTCTTTATTTAGAATAACTGTATCTTCTGTTAGTTTGATACGAATTGGTTGTACGATTTCAGTTCTTGGTGGAACTTTTATTGTCATTGTATTAAAGGATTTTGAATGCATAGGTAAAATGATTAGTGATTCGTTTATCAACACTGAAATTGCAAAAGTTTCGTAACCTATTTTGCAAAGAAATTTCTTCAAAAAGTCTTTACCTAATATACCATCAGTTTCAATTGGAAATTTCGAATTGACATGTTGAAACTCATGTTTGCTGGATTCCTCCCCAAAATTAAGTGTTAGGGTTATGCTACCTTGTGAAAAAAATTTCTTCGTTTGTAATGCCCGTTAATTTGCATTTTTCATCTGGATTATAAAAATCGTTATCTACATGTTTATTAATTTTACAGAGTGAAATGTCTGCGCCAGTGTCGATTAAAAAAGTCATAAAGTTGTTTTTGTACTTAATTTTTATGAAATTGGAATTGTTATCCGAGATTTTATAAATTTTTAGTTTTGGCTGTCCGGAATAACTTTGTTTTCCGAGCCCTGATCGTTTCCCTGATAATTTCCTTCATTGTTTATGATTCTTACATTTCGATTTGTGTTGTTGTTGTTGTATCTGTTTCTGTAGTTGTTGTTGTTTCTGTTTTGGTTTCTGTTAAAACTGTTGTTGTTGTTTTGGTTTTGGTTTCTGTTGAAACTGTTGTTGTTGTATTGGTTTTGGTTTCTGTTGAAACTGTTGTTGTTGTTTTGGTTTCGGTTGAAACTGTTGTTGTGATTTTGGGTTCTATTGTTGTTATTATTTCTGTTAGTGTTATTTCTGTTTTGGTTAAAAGTGTGAGTGTTTTGAGTGGATTCATTGTATCTGTTGTTAAAATTGCGTTGTGTGTTTTGTCTGTAATTGTATGGGGTATTGACATTTCGGTGAAAATGCATAATTGCATTTGGAGAAGTCATTGACTCGTTTTCAAGTTCGATAGCCAATTCTGTTGCTTCCAACAAGTCTTTAGGTCGTGCAGCATATATTGTGGTTTTCAAGTGGTCGTTTAAACCTTTTTTGAATGCGTCAAGAGCAATTTTGTTGTTTCTTTTAATTATCACTTTTTTTTCTGCTTCCGTGGGTTGTTGTCCTAGGCTTTCTATTCCAAGTCTGTTCAATCCCTCTATAATATTTATCAATTGTTCTTTGTACGTATGTACTCGTGAATTTCGTTGTTGTAAATTGGTCAGTTTGATTTGTAACTGTGCCTCGGTCGTATTGTCTTTATATCTAAGTCTAAGTTGTTCTACAAGAGTTTCAAAATTCGATGGTTTTGAATCGCAACCTAACGAGGTGCGCACGATTGCTGTTAACTTTGCGTGGAATACATATTGTAAAAAGTCAGTTTTGCCTTCTTCGTTTAAATTTTTGTTAATTAATTCGGCTGTGATAATGAAACTGTCTAAATCTCTGAAATTGCCAGTAAATGTAGTTAATGCCTTTGAGGCAGTTTCTAAACTTAAAGACGACATTGTGTTTATTTCTGTTGAGTTATTAGCTTCTTCTAATTGTGCCATAGCTGTCTAGTTAGTCGGAGTGTACTATGAAATTCTATTCTAATGCCCTTATGGCTGTCTATATCTTCTAATTGATTTTCTAAAATTTTAAAGTCTTTGTCCAAATTGTCTATTTTTTGTAATTTTTCCACTATAGTATCTTCTTTATAAGGTCTGTTGGAACTCTTCCTAATGTTTATGTGTATTTTATCTAATAATTTTTTCAAATTTTCCATTAGGATTTATTTAAGTACATATTTTTGAAATTTTATACATTAGTGACAGAAGGTCTGCTAGTGGTGTGCTTGTGCACATATGATTTGAAATATTTAGTTATTTTATAAAATACAAATATTATAATTATTATGAGTACTATAGTTAATATGTCCTGGGGAATTGCTGGGATGATTATGGTCTCGTTGATGGCGTTGTTGTTGACGGCTGTCTGTTGTTGTTGCGGCTTGCTTTGAGCTTTGCCCATTCTGTCCTTTTTTCCTTAATTTCCTTCAGAAGATTCCCTTTGTTGGCTTTGTCCGTGGTGTCGATGATGCACCTGTAGAGTTGTGCCAGTTCACGTCTGTGAACAACGGCTTTACCTCCACGTGTTCTCGGTGTGCGCCTATTTTTTTCTTCTAACTGTGTGAAGAACGCCTTTTTGTTTTCAATTTGCTGGCCAACTCTTCGCTTGTATTCTTCGATACTTAGCGGCTGTGGTCCCGCGGTCTTGGGTGTTGGTATGAAAGCCTCGAATATTTCTTCAGTTGTGCCCTCTGGCACGTATTCTTCTCCCGACACACCTAACCATCAAGGTGTGTCGGGAGAAGAGAGTTGTGCCAGTTCACGTCTGTGAACAACGGCTTTACCTCCACGTGTTCTCGGTGTGCGCCTATTTTTTTCTTCTAACTGTGTGAAGAACGCCTTTTTGTTTTCAATTTGCTGGCCAACTCTTCGCTTGTATTCTTCGATACTTAGCGGCTGTGGTCCCGCGGTCTTGGGTGTTGGTATGAAAGCCTCGAATATTTCTTCAGTTGTGCCCTCTGGCACGTATTCTTCTCCCGACACACCTGGATGGTTCAACAATTCAAAAAGATGGTCGAGCCCTTTCTTTGAGTAGCTCATTATTAGTTTAATTTTATGATTGAAAAAAAATGTCCTCATCGGTCCGATTTAGCAAGATCGCCATGTAGGGAAATGTGTTGGTGTTTTGAAGATTTAAGCTTCTTCAAGCATGTAAAGGATTGGCGCTAGGCAACACAATTAATTGAGAATGTACAAGAACAGAGTTCCAATTCAATCTCGTTTTATTAGTGGCCAACGCGGCTCTTTTATATCTTTACTTATAACTGTTATACATTAGTTCTTAATCTATCCTACTTGCTTACACTACAATAATATAATTATACTTATGTTCTGCATTTCATTTGCACCCGTTGCCCTGAGTACGCTAATTTGCCCTTGACGAATGGTGTCGAAGGACGGTCACCGAAATTGAGTGCATTTCAATATACACTCAATTGTTGTTGACAACGTCCAGAACCATTTGTGTATATTGGGTCAGCGTACTCAAAAGTGCAGCGCTAGCATGTCGATACATTGTCGGTGCATTTGTACTAATGAAATGCAGGGGTAGGTAATGTAGACTTGTATGTATACACTACAATAGAAAAATATTTCGCACCCGTTAATTTAGATTTAATATACTCTAAGTCCGGTAGTGGATAGTGTTCACGCCGTTATGCCTTGTTGAGATTTCTCGGATCTAGGCATATTCGCAGTGATTTATTTGGGTTTTCCACAACTACAATCGAATTTACCCACTTAGTAGGTTTTGTCACTTTTTCTATAACATCGATATCTATCTTCCATTCGAGAAAGTTCTTTCTTTTTTTCTTTTTTTTTATTCCAACGGTCCCACTAACCCGCATAACTGACCGAGGGGCACATCGGTCAGTTGGGCGCATGACGCACGGGCGCATGACGCACGGAGTTGGTGACCGAACAGCCGTAATCCGGATTACGCTGTGTAACCGATCGCGGGTAAACATATTTGGAAATTCGTTTCAGCTACAGATTAAAATCATCAGCTGACAAAACGCATATTAATAAAACGCGAATTAGGTTATGAATAGAGCCCGACCGATAAGCATTTTCATGCCGAAGCCGATGCCGAAGGTCAATTGGCAGCCTATTACTTCGGCCGACGACGAAGGCCTATACCGAAGCCGAAGCCGATACTTAAATAAAAAACCATTAAAAACTTTTTTTTTGTGTATTTTCATTCAAATTCGAGTGTATAAATACACATTTAGTTTATTTTTTAGTTTAGAACTAAAATTTTATTTAAACAAATAATAAAAGTAACCAAAAGAATTCACAAACAAATTTGGGCCTCCTAGGTCAAAACTAACAGGAGCCTCGGATTATCCCATATATCCCGTGTAAGAAAAATTGTATTTTTTTAAAATCATTTTTAAAAATTTGGAGTAAAGCATAAAATAATGGAAATTTAGTAGAAATGGTAGAGAATTCTTCAAAGAATAAATCCATCTAAGTAGCTGTTTTTTAAGGACTATAGTTGATGGTAAATACCACCTGTGAAGCTTTGAAGTTTTTAATGTAAACTGTGGAATACGTCCTGGTATTTTTGGAAAATGTTTGTCAAGTCGTTTTTAATTTTTGTGTCATTACACTGTATGTTTAATGTTTATAAAATCTTATTCAATCGTTTTTGCGAGTGTTTTGGTTTTGTATTGTCGTAGGTCAAAATGTCGTAATTGTTCAAAGAATCAGTTTCCAACTGAATACCATTTAAAATTATTTCCTTATCTGTTGAGTTTAAAATTTTTATATGTGTCATGCCGTTTTTTGGTGCTATTGAATTACTCAAAAAATGCCTTCTTGTATTTCTTTATTTAGAATAACTGTATCTTCTGTTAGTTTGATACGAATTGGTTGTACGATTTCAGTTCTTGGTGGAACTTTTATTGTCATTGTATTAAAGGATTTTGAATGCATAGGTAAAATGATTAGTGATTCGTTTATCAACACTGAAATTGCAAAAGTTTCGTAATCTATTTTGCAAAGAAATTTCTTCAAAAAGTCTTTACCTAATATACCATCAGTTTCAATTGGAAATTTCGAATTGACATGTTGAAACTCATGTTTGCTGGATTCCTCCCCAAAATTAAGTGTTAGGGTTATGCTACCTAGTGAAAAAATTTCTTCGTTTGTAATGCCCGTTAATTTGCATTTTTCATCTGGATTATAAAAATCGTTATCTACATGTTTATTAATTTTACAGAGTGAAATGTCTGCGCCAGTGTCGATTAAAAAAGTCATAAAGTTGTTTTTGTACTTAATTTTTATGAAATTGGAATTGTTATCCGAGATTTTATAAATTTTTAGTTTTGGCTGTCCGGAATAACTTTGTTTTCCGAGCCCTGATCGTTTCCCTGATAATTTCCTTCATTGTTTATGAATCTTACATTTCGATTTGTGTGGTTGTTGTTGTATCTGTTTCTGTAGTTGTTGTTGTTTCTGTTTGGGTTTCTGTTAAAACTGTTGTTGTTGTTTTGGTTTTGGTTTCTGTTGAAACTGTTGTTGTTGTATTGGTTTTGGTTTCTGTTGAAACTGTTGTTGTTGTTTTGGTTTCGGTTGAAACTGTTGTTGTGATTTTGGGTTCTATTGTTGTTATTATTTCTGTTAGTGTTATTTCTGTTTTGGTTAAAAGTGTGAGTGTTTTGAGTGGATTCATTGTATCTGTTGTTAAAATTGCGTTGTGTGTTTTGTCTGTAATTGTATGGGGTATTGACATTTCGGTGAAAATGCATAATTGCATTTGGAGAAGTCATTGACTCGTTTTCAAGTTCGATAGCCAATTCTGTTGCTTCCAACAAGTCTTTAGGTCGTGCAGCATATATTGTGGTTTTCAAGTGGTCGTTTAAACCTTTTTTGAATGCGTCAAGAGCAATTTTGTTGTTTCTTTTAATTATCACTTTTTTTTCTGCTTCCGTGGGTTGTTGTCCTAGGCTTTCTATTCCAAGTCTGTTCAATCCCTCTATAATATTTATCAATTGTTCTTTGTACGTATGTACTCGTGAATTTCGTTGTTGTAAATTGGTCAGTTTGATTTGTAACTGTGCCTCGGTCGTATTGTCTTTATATCTAAGTCTAAGTTGTTCTACAAGAGTTTCAAAATTCGATGGTTTTGAATCGCAACCTTACGAGGTGCGCACGATTGCTGTTAACTTTGCGTGGAATACATATTGTAAAAAGTCAGTTTTGCCTTCTTCGTTTAAATTTTTGTTAATTAATTCGGCTGTGATAATGAAACTGTCTAAATCTCTGAAATTGCCAGTAAATGTAGTTAATGCCTTTGAGGCAGTTTCTAAACTTAAAGACGACATTGTGTTTATTTCTGTTGAGTTATTAGCTTCTTCTAATTGTGCCATAGCTGTCTAGTTAGTCGGAGTGTACTATGAAATTCTATTCTAATGCCCTTATGGCTGTCTATATCTTCTAATTGATTTTCTAAAATTTTAAAGTCTTTGTCCAAATTGTCTATTTTTTGTAATTTTTCCACTATAGTATCTTCTTTATAAGGTCTGTTGGAACTCTTCCTAATGTTTATGTTTTATCTAATAATTTTTTCAAATTTTCCATTAGGATTTATTTAAGTACATATTTTTGAAATTTATACATTAGTGACATAAGGTCTGCTAGTGGTGTGCTTGTGCACATATGATTTGAAATATTTAGTTATTTTATAAAATACAAATATTATAATTATTATGAGTACTATAGTTAATATGTCCTGGGGAATTGCTGGGATGATTATGGTCTCGTTGATGGCGTTGTTGTTGACGGCTGTCTGTTGTTGTTGCGGCTTGCTTTGAGCTTTGCCCATTCTGTCCTTTTTTCCTTAATTTCCTTCAGAAGATTCCTTTTGTTGGCTTTGCCCGTGGTGTCGATGATGCACCTGTAGAGTTGTGCCAGTTCACGTCTGTGAACAACGGCTTTACCTCCACGTGTTCTCGGTGTGCGCCTATTTTTTTCTTCTAACTGTGTGAAGAACGCCTTTTTGTTTTCAATTTGCTGGCCAACTCTTCGCTTGTATTCTTCGATACTTAGCGGCTGTGGTCCCGCGGTCTTGGGTGTTGGTATGAAAGCCTCGAATATTTCTTCAGTTGTGCCCTCTGGCACGTATTCTTCTCCCGACACACCTGGATGGTTCAACAATTCAAAAAGATGGTCGAGCCTTTTCTTTGAATAGCTCATTATTAGTTTAATTTTATGATTGAAAAAAAATGTCCTCATCGGTCCGATTTAGCAAGATCGCCATGTAGGGAAATGTGTTGGTGTTTTGAAGATTTAAGCTTCTTCAAGCATGTAAAGGATTGGCGCTAGGCACCACAATTAATTGAGAATGTACAAGAACAGAGTTCCAATTCAATCTCGTTTTATTAGTGGCCAACGCGGCTCTTTTATATCTTTACTTATAACTGTTATACATTAGTTCTTAATCTATCCTACTTGCTTACACTACAATAATATAATGATACTTATGTTCTGCATTTCATTTGCACCCGTTGCCCTGAGTACGCTAATTTGCCCTTGACGAATGGTGTCGAAGGACGGTCACCGAAATTGAGTGCATTTCAATATACACTCAATTGTTGTTGACAACGTCCAGAACCATTTGTGTATATTGGGTCAGCGTACTCAAAAGTGCAGCGCTAGCATGTCGATACATTGTCGGTGCATTTGTACTAATGAAATGCAGGGGTAGGTAATGTAGACTTGTATGTATACACTACAATAGAAAAATATTTCGCACCCGTTAATTTAGATTTAATATACTCTAAGTCCGGTAGTGGATAGTGTTCACGCCGTTATGCCTTGTTGAGATTTCTCGGATCTAGGCATATTCGCAGTGATTTATTTGGGTTTTCCACAACTACAATCGAATTTACCCACTTAGTAGGTTTTGTCACTTTTTCTATAACATCGATATCTATCTTCCATTCGAGAAAGTTCTTTCTTTTTTTCTTTTTTTTTATTCCAACGGTCCCACTAACCCGCATAACTGACCGAGGGGCACATCGGTCAGTTGGGCGCATGACGCACGGGCGCATGACGCACGGATTTGGTGACCGAACAGCCGTAATCCGGATTTCGCTGTGTAACCGATCGCGGGTAAACATATTTGGAAATTCGTTTCAGCTACAGATTAAAATCATCAGCTGACAAAACGCATATTAATAAAACGCGAATTAGGTTATGAATAGAGCCCGACCGATAAGCATTTTCATGCCGAAGCCGAAGCCGATGCCGAAGGTCAATTGGCAGCCTATTACTTCGGCCGACGACGAAGGCCTATACCGAAGCCGAAGCCGATACTTAAATAAAAAACCATTAAAAACTTTTTTTTTGTGTATTTTCATTCAAATTCGAGTGTATAAATACACATTTAGTTTATTTTTTAGTTTAGAACTAAAATTTTATTTAAACAAATAATAAAAGTAACCAAAAGAATTCACAAACAAATTTGGGCCTCCTAGGTCAAAACTAACAGGAGCCTCGGATTATCCCATATATCCCGTGTAAGAAAAATTGTATTTTTTTAAAATCATTTGTAAAAATTTGGAGTAAAGCATAAAAAAATGGAAATTTAGTAGAAATGGTAGAGAATTCTTCAAAGAATAAATCCATCTAAATAGCTGTTTTTTAAGGACTATAGTTGATGGTAAATACCACCTGTGAAGCTTTGAAGTTTTTAATGTAAACTGTGGAATACGTCCTGGTATTTTTGGAAAATGTTTGTCAAGTCGTTTTTAATTTTTGTGTCATTACACTGTATGTTTAATGTTTATAAAATCTTATTCAATCGTTTTTGCGAGTGTTTTGGTTTTGTATTGTCGTAGGTCAAAATGTCGTAATTGTTCAAAGAATCAGTTTCCAACTGAATACCATTTAAAATTATTTCCTTATCTGTTGAGTTTAAAATTTTTATATGTGTCATGCCGTTTTTTGGTGCTATTGAATTACTCAAAAAATGCCTTCTTGTATTTCTTTATTTAGAATAACTGTATCTTCTGTTAGTTTGATACGAATTGGTTGTACGATTTCAGTTCTTGGTGGAACTTTTATTGTCATTGTATTAAAGGATTTTGAATGCATAGGTAAAATGATTAGTGATTCGTTTATCAACACTGAAATTGCAAAAGTTTCGTAATCTATTTTGCAAAGAAATTTCTTCAAAAAGTCTTTACCTAATATACCATCAGTTTCAATTGGAAATTTCGAATTGACATGTTGAAACTCATGTTTGCTGGATTCCTCCCCAAAATTAAGTGTTAGGGTTATGCTACCTAGTGAAAAAATTTCTTCGTTTGTAATGCCCGTTAATTTGCATTTTTCATCTGGATTATAAAAATCGTTATCTACATGTTTATTAATTTTACAGAGTGAAATGTCTGCGCCAGTGTCGATTAAAAAAGTCATAAAGTAGTTTTTGTACTTAATTTTTATGAAATTGGAATTGTTATCCGAGATTTTATAAATTTTTAGTTTTGGCTGTCCGGAATAACTTTGTTTTCCGAGCCCTGATCGTTTCCCTGATAATTTCCTTCATTGTTTATGAATCTTACATTTCGATTTGTGTGGTTGTTGTTGTATCTGTTTCTGTAGTTGTTGTTGTTTCTGTTTTGGTTTCTGTTAAAACTGTTGTTGTTGTTTTGGTTTTGGTTTCTGTTGAAACTGTTGTTGTATTGGTTTTGGTTTCTGTTGAAACTGTTGTTGTTGTTTTGGTTTCGGTTGAAACTGTTGTTGTGATTTTGGGTTCTATTGTTGTTATTATTTCTGTTAGTGTTATTTCTGTTTTGGTTAAAAGTGAGAGTGTTTTGAGTGGATTCATTGTATCTGTTGTTAAAATTGCGTTGTGTGTTTTGTCTGTAATTGTATGGGGTATTGACATTTCGGTGAAAATGCATAATTGCATTTGGAGAAGTCATTGACTCGTTTTCAAGTTCGATAGCCAATTCTGTTGCTTCCAACAAGTCTTTAGGTCGTGCAGCATATATTGTGGTTTTCAAGTGGTCGTTTAAACCTTTTTTGAATGCGTCAAGAGCAATTTTGTTGTTTCTTTTAATTATCACTTTTTTTTCTGCTTCCGTGGGTTGTTGTCCTAGGCTTTCTATTCCAAGTCTGTTCAATCCCTCTATAATATTTATCAATTGTTCTTTGTACGTATGTACTCGTGAATTTCGTTGTTGTAAATTGGTCAGTTTGATTTGTAACTGTGCCTCGGTCGTATTGTCTTTATATCTAAGTCTAAGTTGTTCTACAAGAGTTTCAAAATTCGATGGTTTTGAATCGCAACCTAACGAGGTGCGCACGATTGCGGTTAACTTTGCGTGGAATACATATTGTAAAAAGTCAGTTTTGCCTTCTTCGTTTAAATTTTTGTTAATTAATTCGGCTGTGATAATGAAACTGTCTAAATCTCTGAAATTGCCAGTAAATGTAGTTAATGCCTTTGAGGCAGTTTCTAAACTAAAAGACGACATTGTGTTTATTTATGTTGAGTTATTAGCTTCTTCTAATTGTGCCATAGCTGTATAGTTAGTCGGAGTGTACTATGAAATTCTATTCTAATGCCCTTATGGCTGTCTATATCTTCTAATTGATTTTCTAAAATTTTAAAGTCTTTGTCCAAATTGTCTATTTTTTGTAATTTTTCCACTATAGCATCTTCTTTATAAGGTCTGTTGGAACTCTTCCTAATGTTTATGTGTATTTTATCTAATAATTTTTTCAAATTTTCCATTAGGATTTATTTAAGTACATATTTTTGAAATTTTATACATTAGTGACATAAGGTCTGCTAGTGGTGTGCTTGTGCACATATGATTTGAAATATTTAGTTATTTTATAAAATACAAATATTATAATTATTATGAGTACTATAGTTAATATGTCCTGGGGAATTGCTGGGATGATTATGGTCTCGTTGATGGCGTTGTTGTTGACGGCTGTCTGTTGTTGTTGCGGCTTGCTTTGAGCTTTGCCCATTCTGTCCTTTTTTCCTTAATTTCCTTCAGAAGATTCCTTTTGTTGGCTTTGTCCGTGGTGTCGTTGATGCACCTGTAGAGTTGTGCCAGTTCACGTCTGTGAACAACGGCTTTACCTCCACGTGTTCTCGGTGTGCGCCTATTTTTTTCTTCTAACTGTGTGAAGAACGCCTTTTTGTTTTCAATTTGCTGGCCAACTCTTCGCTTGTATTCTTCGATACTTAGCGGCTGTGGTCCCGCGGTCTTGGGTGTTGGTATGAAAGCCTCGAATATTTCTTCAATTGTGCCCTCTGCACGTATTCTTCTCCCGACACACCTGGATGGTTCAACAATTCAAAAAGATGGTCGAGCCCTTTCTTTGAGTAGCTCATTATTAGTTTAATTTTATGATTGAAAAAAAAAATGTCCTCATCGGTCCGATTTAGGCAAGATCGCCATGTAGGGAAATGTGTTGGTGTTTTGAAGATTTAAGCTTCTTCAAGCATGTAAAGGATTGGCGCTAGGCACCACAATTAATTGAGAATGTACAAGAACAGAGTTCCAATTCAATCTCGTTTTATTAGTGGCCAACGCGGCTCTTTTATATCTTTACTTATAACTGTTATACTTTAGTTCTTAATCTATCCTACTTACTTACACTACAATAATATAATTATACTTATGTTCTGCATTTCATTTGCACCCGTTTCCCTGAGTACGCTAAATTGCCCTTGACGAATGGTGTCGAAGGACGGTCACCGAAATTGAGTGCATTTCAATATACACTCAATTGTTGTTGACAACGTCCAGAACCATTTGTGTATATTGGGTCAGCGTACTCAAAAGTGCAGCGCTAGCATGTCGATACATTGTCGGTGCATTTGTACTAATGAAATGCAGGGGTAGGTAATGTAGACTTGTATGTATACACTACAATAGAAAAATATTTCGCACCCGTTAATTTAGATTTAATATACTCTAAGTCCGGTAGTGGATAGTGTTCACGCCGTTATGCCTTGTTGAGATTTCTCGGATCTAGGCATATTCGCAGTGATTTATCTGGGTTTTCCACAACTACAATCGAATTTACCCACTTAGTAGGTTTTGTCACTTTTTCTATAACATCGATATCTATCTTCCATTCGAGAAAGTTCTTTCTTTTTTTCTTTTTTTTTATTCCAACGGTCCCACTAACCCGCATAACTGACCGAGGGGCACATCGGTCAGTTGGGCGCATGACGCACGGATTTGGTGACCGAACAGCCGTAATCCGGATTACGCTGTGTAACCGATCGCGGGTAAACATATTTGGAAATTCGTTTCAGCTACAGATTAAAATCATCAGCTGACAAAACGCATATTAATAAAACGCGAATTAGGTTATGAATAGAGCCCGACCGATAAGCATTTTCATGCCGAAGCCGAAGCCGATGCCGAAGGTCAATTGGCAGCCTATTACTTCGGCCGACGACGAAGGCCTATACCGAAGCCGAAGCCGATACTTAAATAAAAAACCATTAAAAACTTTTTTTTTGTGTATTTTCATTCAAATTCGAGTGTATAAATACACATTTAGTTTAGTTTTTAGTTTAGAACTAAAATTTTATTTAAACAAATAATAAAAGTAACCAAAAGAATTCACAAACAAATTTGGCCCTCCTAGGTCAAAACTAACAGGAGCCTCGGATTATCCCATATATCCCGTGTAAGAAAAATTGTATTTTTTTAAAATCATTTTTAAAAATTTGGAGTAAAGCATAAAATAATGGAAATTTAGTAGAAATGGTAGAGAATTCTTCAAAGAATAAATCCATCTAAGTAGCTGTTTTTTAAGGACTATAGTTGATGGTAAATACCACCTGTGAAGCTTTGAAGTTTTTAATGTAAACTGTGGAAAACGTCCTGGTATTTTTGGAAAATGTTTGTCAAGTCGTTTTTAATTTTTGTGTCATTACACTGTATGTTTAATGTTTCTAAAATCTTATTCAATCGTTTTTGCGAGTGTTTTGGTTTTGTATTGTCGTAGGTCAAAATGTCGTAATTGTTCAAAGAATCAGTTTCCAACTGAATACCATTTAAAATTATTTCCTTATCTGTTGAGTTTAAAATTTTTATATGTGTCATGCCGTTTTTTGGTGCTATTGAATTACTCAAAAAATGCCTTCTTGTATTTCTTTATTTAGAATAACTGTATCTTCTGTTAGTTTGATACGAATTGGTTGTACGATTTCAGTTCTTGGTGGAACTTTTATTGTCATTGTATTAAAGGATTTTGAATGCATAGGTAAAATGATTAGTGATTCGTTTATCAACACTGAAATTGCAAAAGTTTCGTAATCTATTTTGCAAAGAAATTTCTTCAAAAAGTCTTTACCTAATATACCATCAGTTTCAATTGGAAATTTCGAATTGACATGTTGAAACTCATGTTTGCTGGATTCCTCCCCAAAATTAAGTGTTAGGGTTATGCTACCTAGTGAAAAAATTTCTTCGTTTGTAATGCCCGTTAATTTGCATTTTTCATCTGGATTATAAAAATCGTTATCTACATGTTTATTAATTTTACAGAGTGAAATGTCTGCGCTAGTGTCGATTAAAAAAGTCATAAAGTTGTTTTTGTACTTAATTTTTATGAAATTGGAATTGTTATCCGAGATTTTATAAATTTTTAGTTTTGGCTGTCCGGAATAACTTTGTTTTCCGAGCCCTGATCGTTTCCCTGATAATTTCCTTCATTGTTTATGAATCTTACATTTCGATTTGTGTGGTTGTTGTTGTATCTGTTTCTGTAGTTGTTGTTGTTTCTGTTTTGGTTTCTGTTAAAACTGTTGTTGTTGTTTTGGTTTTGGTTTCTGTTGAAACTGTTGTTGTTGTATTGGTTTTGGTTTCTGTTGAAACTGTTGTTGTTGTTTTGGTTTCGGTTGAAACTGTTGTTGTGATTTTGGGTTCTATTGATGTTATTATTTCTGTTAGTGTTATTTCTGTTTTGGTTAAAAGTGTGAGTGTTTTGAGTGGATTCATTGTATCTGTTGTTAAAATTGCGTTGTGTGTTTTGTCTGTAATTGTATGGGGTATTGACATTTCGGTGAAAATGCATAATTGCATTTGGAGAAGTCATTGACTCGTTTTCAAGTTCGATAGCCAATTCTGTTGCTTCCAACAAGTCTTTAGGTCGTGCAGCATATATTGTGGTTTTCAAGTGGTCGTTTAAACCTTTTTTGAATGCGTCAAGAGCAATTTTGTTGTTTCTTTTAATTATCACTTTTTTTTCTGCTTCCGTGGGTTGTTGTCCTAGGCTTTCTATTCCAAGTCTGTTCAATCCCTCTATAATATTTATCAATTGTTCTTTGTACGTATGTACTCGTGAATTTCGTTGTTGTAAATTGGTCAGTTTGATTTGTAACTGTGCCTCGGTCGTATTGTCTTTATATCTAAGTCTAAGTTGTTCTACAAGAGTTTCAAAATTCGATGGTTTTGAATCGCAACCTTACGAGGTGCGCACGATTGCTGTTAACTTTGCGTGGAATACATATTGTAAAAAGTCAGTTTTGCCTTCTTCGTTTAAATTTTTGTTAATTAATTCGGCTGTGATAATGAAACTGTCTAAATCTCTGAAATTGCCAGTAAATGTAGTTAATGCCTTTGAGGCAGTTTCTAAACTTAAAGACGACATTGTGTTTATTTCTGTTGAGTTATTAGCTTCTTCTAATTGTGCCATAGCTGTCTAGTTAGTCGGAGTGTACTATGAAATTCTATTCTAATGCCCTTATGGCTGTCTATATCTTCTAATTGATTTTCTAAAATTTTAAAGTCTTTGTCCAAATTGTCTATTTTTTGTAATTTTTCCACTATAGTATCTTCTTTATAAGGTCTGTTGGAACTCTTCCTAATGTTTATGTTTTATCTAATAATTTTTTCAAATTTTCCATTAGGATTTATTTAAGTACATATTTTTGAAATTTATACATTAGTGACATAAGGTCTGCTAGTGGTGTGCTTGTGCACATATGATTTGAAATATTTAGTTATTTTATAAAATACAAATATTATAATTATTATGAGTACTATAGTTAATATGTCCTGGGGAATTGCTGGGATGATTATGGTCTCGTTGATGGCGTTGTTGTTGACGGCTGTCTGTTGTTGTTGCGGCTTGCTTTGAGCTTTGCCCATTCTGTCCTTTTTTCCTTAATTTCCTTCAGAAGATTCCTTTTGTTGGCTTTGTCCGTGGTGTCGTTGATGCACCTGTAGAGTTGAGCCAGTTCACGTCTGTGAACAACGGCTTTACCTCCACGTGTTCTCGGTGTGCGCCTATTTTTTTCTTCTAACTGTGTGAAGAACGCCTTTTTGTTTTCAATTTGCTGGCCAACTCTTCGCTTGTATTCTTCGATACTTAGCGGCTGTGGTCCCGCGGTCTTGGGTGTTGGTATGAAAGCCTCGAATATTTCTTCAGTTGTGCCCTCTGGCACGTATTCTTCTCCCGACACACCTGGATGGTTCAACAATTCAAAAAGATGGTCGAGCTCTTTCTTTGAGTAGCTCATTATTAGTTTAATTTTATGATTGAAAAAAAAAATGTCCTCATCGGTCCGATTTAGGCAAGATCGCCATGTAGGGAAATGTGTTGGTGTTTTGAAGATTTAAGCTTCTTCAAGCATGTAAAGGATTGGCGCTAGGCACCACAATTAATTGAGAATGTACAAGAACAGAGTTCCAATTCAATCTCGTTTTATTAGTGGCCAACGCGGCTCTTTTATATCTTTACTTATAACTGTTATACATTAGTTCTTAATCTATCCTACTTACTTACACTACAATAATATAATTATACTTATGTTCTGCATTTCATTTGCACCCGTTTCCCTGAGTACGCTAAATTGCCCTTGACGAATGGTGTCGAAGGACGGTCACCGAAATTGAGTGCATTTCAATATACACTCAATTGTTGTTGACAACGTCCAGAACCATTTGTGTATATTGGGTCAGCGTACTCAAAAGTGCAGCGCTAGCATGTCGATACATTGTCGGTGCATTTGTACTAATGAAATGCAGGGGTAGGTAATGTAGACTTGTATGTATACACTACAATAGAAAAACATTTCGCACCCGTTAATTTAGATTTAATATACTCTAAGTCCGGTAGTGGATAGTGTTCACGCCGTTATGCCTTGTTGAGATTTCTCGGATCTAGGCATATTCGCAGTGATTTATCTGGGTTTTCCACAACTACAATCGAATTTACCCACTTAGTAGGTTTTGTCACTTTTTCTATAACATCGATATCTATCTTCCATTCGAGAAAGTTCTTTCTTTTTTTCTTTTTTTTTATTCCAACGGTCCCACTAACCCGCATAACTGACCGAGGGGCACATCGGTCAGTTGGGCGCATGACGCACGGATTTGGTGACCGAACAGCCGTAATCCGGATTACGCTGTGTAACCGATCGCGGGTAAACATATTTGGAAATTCGTTTCAGCTACAGATTAAAATCATCAGCTGACAAAACGCATATTAATAAAACGCGAATTAGGTTATGAATAGAGCCCGACCGATAAGCATTTTCATGCCGAAGCCGAAGCCGATGCCGAAGGTCAATTGGCAGCCTATTACTTCGGCCGACGACGAAGGCCTATACCGAAGCCGAAGCCGATACTTAAATAAAAAACCATTAAAAACTTTTTTTTGTGTATTTTCATTCAAATTCGAGTGTATAAATACACATTTAGTTTAGTTTTTAGTTTAGAACTAAAATTTTATTTAAACAAATAATAAAAGTAACCAAAAGAATTCACAAACAAATTTGGGCCTCCTAGGTCAAAACTAACAGGAGCCTCGGATTATCCCATATATCCCGTGTAAGAAAAATTGTATTTTTTTAAAATCATTTTTAAAAATTTGGAGTAAAGCATAAAATAATGGAAATTTAGTAGAAATGGTAGAGAATTCTTCAAAGAATAAATCCATCTAAGTAGCTGTTTTTTAAGGACTATAGTTGATGGTAAATACCACCTGTGAAGCTTTGAACTTTAAATGTAAAATTTTACCAAAATCGGTGCCGGATTTGAGCACCAGAACTACTTTTCATATATGTTGGAGCAGCAATTTGGGCTACATTTCTAAAAGGTAGAATCCTTCCGTGAGCCTCCTACCCCTATATTTGAAATTTCATACAGTTTACCAAGACTCCTTTTAACATTGACATCAGGCTGAGTATAAAGCTTCCAAATCTATATTTAAAATTCAGTAATCCACCCAGAAAATGTCCAAGGATGTACTTTGTGGCAGCTGTAACCCCGTGCCACGCAATTTGAGGCGAGATTCACTCAATATTCGATTATTACTAAGTTAAATTTTAATCATATATTTTGTTTTGTGAGCCTCTTATGTCCCATTGGAAATTCCATCAATTACACAATTTTTAGAAAATCGTATCGTAAAAAACTAATTTTGGTTTTCAGTGTCGCAAAAACAAGAAAAAAAAATTTAAAAGCTTCGGCTAAAACTTCGGCCATTTTTTGGAAAAACCGAAGCCGAAGCCGAATGTGCATTTTTGGCCGATAACGGCCGAAGCCGATGCCGATTAATCGGTCGGGCTCTAGTTATGAATGCAAGAGAGAATTCTTATAAACATAACATAATATAAGATTTACGTGATAATAAGCAATAGTATTAAAAGAAAATATTCAAAAGCTTCAGAATTCATGCGACGAATATGAATTTGATCACATATAGTTTTTGTCTACTTTACGATATTAGACTTAACAAAAATACAAAGAGAAAACAATCCAAACAGTTAATTTACGCGACAAAGATTACAAATATTAATTTTAGTATTTTATTTTTTTATACGAAATATAAAAAATCAAATACAAATAGAACAGTTAAGTAAACAGTAACGGAACGATTGTGAATTCGTACTGTATATTGTTTTATTTGTATGCAATATACAGTAAAAAACAAAATTCTGCTGAAATATAAATATAAAATACAACACTTTCAAAAAATCGACAATGCCGATCTTTGTGGAGTTTGGTAACCCTGTCATTTCGTTAGACCCTAAGCGGTCCAAAAACTCAAAGAGCAACAAAGGCTTAAGTGTGATCAAGTGCATTTAAAATAAAAGTTGTAGTTTTATTAAGTGAATCTGACAGGTCAAAGACAGAATACAGGCTATTAATATCAATATTAATATCAAAGGAATGAAAGATCTGGAACGACGGGTTGGGATATTAAAATCAATTTCTTGAAGCAAAAATGTAGAATTCAGAGAACCATTTATCAATTTAATCAAAAATGTTACATCAAGCATCGTTCTTCTATTTTTTAGAGTAGGGATGTCCAAGAGTTTTAAACGATTTTCGTATGGAGGTAGGTTCTGATTCGGATTCCAGCGAAGGTTTCTTAATGCAAATAATAAAAATTGTTTTTGAACCGATTCAATTCTATCAGAGTGGCAGTTGTATTGTGGATTCCACAAGACTGATGCATATTCCAAAATTGGTCTTACAAGTGATATGTAAAGACTTTTGGTAACGAATGGGTCATTAAATTCTTTTGACCATCTTTTAATGAAACCTAGAACACCCCTCGCCTTATTCACACATAAGTCAATATGTAGATGAAAGCGAAGTTTTGGATCCATAGTAACACCCAGGTCCACAAAAGTAAAAACCTTTTCTAGATTACAGTTATTTATATGATACAGCGATGAAAGTTGGTGTCTTCTAGCAAATGTCATAAATTTACATTTTTTCAGGTTCAGTTCCATTAAGTTATTATCACACCAGATAGCTATACTGGTCAGATCTGATTGTAACAACTTATGTTGATCTAAGATGTCATAGGATAGAAACAATTTAACGTCATCAGCATACAACAGTATATTCGAATATTTAATGACAGAGGGAAGGTCATTTATAAAAAGATTAAACAGAATAGGACCTAAGTGACTTCCTTGAGGAACTCCAGAGGTGACATCTATAGTTTTTGATGTTGATGATTCGAATAACACCTGTTTCTTCCGATTTGTCAGATACGATTCTACCCATTTTAAAAGAAGATCTGAGAATCCGTATCTTTTAAGCTTTTCAATCAACAAATAATGATTAACTTTATCAAACCATGCTGTGAAGGAGATATTAATGTTGTGACCGAGTTAACCAATTGCTTTGTGACAACTTGTTCAAATAACTTTGGTATTGTGCTAAGTTTAGCAATACCTCTATAGTTAGATACGAATGATTTGGTTCCACTTTTATAAAGAGGAATAATGTATGACTCTTTCCATGAATTCGGAAAATAACCTCTTTCAATAGCGGCATTAAATATATTTGAAAGTGGAATGTATAAATTTTCTGCACAAACTTTCAAAATACAGCTAGGAATATTATCTGGACCAGTACTATATGAATATTTCAACGATTTTAGGTGTTGTAAGACATCTTCAGATTCTATAACAGGATTGAGAATGGAATTATAAGTGGGGATGTTATATGGATATGATGTGTTGCCATAAGTATTATCAGAATATGTCGTTTTGAAGAAGTCGGCAAACATATTTGAAATCTCAGTAGGATTGTTAGACTCACGATCATTCCATTTCATTGTAGTTGGAAAACCAGTGTTTTTCCTTTTTGAATTTACAAAGTTATAAAAAGTTTTAGAATCGTATTTCATTTTGGATTTCAAATCGTTCAAATATTCATCATAGCATTTTTTATTAAGTACTTGATATTTATGTCTCAGAAGCGAATATTTAGAATAATCTTGAAGGTTTAAAGTTCTTTTATATGTTTTAAATGCCCGAGTTTTCGAAGTTTTAAGTTTCCTCAATTCTTTTGTAAACCATACAGCACCAAGTTCATTCGAATTCTTTTTAATGTTCTTTGGAACACATATCTCGAAGATTTTGCTGAGCGTACAATTGAAAATTGATACACAGTCGTCAACATCTTCAAAGTTCATGTCCCAACTAGTTTCAGATAAGAGTTGGTTCATTTTAACAAAATTTGTATTCTTGAAGCAAAAAAAAGACCTCAACGGTGTAGAAACTGGTTCTAAGTTGTTTTGAACAAATTCGAAAGATAATTCAAGTGTTGGGTGATGGTTATCTTCTGGACATGCAAAAGCATCACAGCGTTGTACTGAAAACTTCGAAGAGTCGTCAACATAAATTAAATCCAAAATTCTACTATTCTTATTTTCAATCCCGTTTACTTGTTGTAAACTCATATCTGAAAATGAATCCAGAAAGTCATTTAAACAGTCACGAGAAGAATACGGAAGAAACTGGTTTGAATCGCTACAAAAATTCCAAGATATATTCGGTAAATTAAAGTCTCCAAAAACAACAATGGAATCGGCAGGTTTAACATTTGAGTAAATCAATGATATAAGCGACACATGTCTTAGATAAACGGTAATATCGGAGTTCGGTGGGATATACGAGCAAATAACGAAAATATCGATACTAAAAACTCGAATTCTTACACAAATAAATTCCAAGTCAGAGACATCTGAAAGTATGATTTCCTCAGATGAAAAAAGGTTTTTTACTGCAATGAGGACTCCACCACCAGTCCTGCATTTACGATCCCTCCGAAAAATTTGATACCCAGCACACAGAATTTCTGAATCAAAAATATTTGGTTTAAGCCAAGTTTCGGTAAATACCAAGACATTATGACTACAATCGAAACTTTTAATATAAATATCGTTCAACTTTGTATTTAGCCCTCGAACATTATGGTACTTCGGGATTTTATTTAGTTTTTTTGATTAGAATTTAATTTTCTTTGAGGAAGTTGAACTGGATTTACTAGATTTGATTTTTCTTTATAAACAAATTCACGAACTAAAGTTTTATCCGGCCAAAAATTTGTATTAACAATCTCATCAAACAATTCTGCAGGAACAGATAATTTGAAAGATGAAATGTTTCTAGCGTATGAAAAGTTGAATTTAAAAGCATTTATATTATTACCGGTTTTATTGAGTTTAGAATCAATATAAAATATAACATCTTCAGTTAATGTGTCTGCTGCAAGTCTGGACACGAAAATAGATTTTTTAGGTTGCACAACAACAAGCCTTTTTGGGGTTCTCGTTTCTTGTACTTCCCGCAAACAATCCTTTGGAGAAATAATATTTATGGAAGGACAAACATTTTTATCAATATTAGAGATTCCATTCATATTTTTCTCAGGAGCGTCATCTACCCTCGTTTCCAAAACCGCAGGATCAGGAGAATAAAATGTAACTGGTGAAGCAAACATATCGGAAAAGGATGGAGTTGTCGGAGTTGAAATTGGCTTTGGGGTACGTGGTAAAAGCCCAACAGAAGTATTTTGTTTCGGAGCTGTTTCATCCAAACATTTATACTTCTGAAAGTTAATTTCGTACTCCTTCAGTTTAGACTGGGCAGCTGCTAAGTCCTTTGATACATCATTAAATCCCTTTCGGGCTTGACGTACCAATTTACAGATGTCCAGCTCTGTATCGCGGCAATCTTCGCAGGACCAACGAAGACCTTTTTTACCCTCGATCAGATCGACTACTCTACCAGTAAGGGATGCACATTTGACGTGATAAAAGATATCACATAGCCAACAGGAGACCATGCGTTCATTATCGACTTTAATGGCACACTTACGGAAAGAGCAAGTCATATTTAAATGCAAAATTTATAAAAAATAAAATACAAAAAGTGTAAAAAAGTGTAAATTGTAACGAGACAAAATGTTGACTGGGAAAAGGCACTTTCAAATTATATTAAAACAAATTAAAAAAAAATTTGCAATTTTTGTTGTAGTGATACTTAGCTGACAGGAATTCACGGAAATATAGCACAAAACTTTGTTATTTGCACAAAACTTATTGCACTTAGCCAGAATTTAATTTATTTAATTTATTTAAAAGGTTTTCAAAATAATTAACACGGTATAACTATTTAAAAATATTTATTCAAATCGCAGCAAAAAATTCACTTATGAACAAGTTGAACAGGGTTGGCAAGGACCTGTTCAACTTGGCAACCCTGTTATAGCGCGTTGATTTGTGTATTTTTCATCAAGTAAATCCCACGCAAGCGCATAATTTGAATTGGTCGCTCGTAAATTCGCTATTGTACTAGCTGCCGATCCTTTTATCTTGGACTTCAACATACACATTTTTTGCGTATTCGAAATGTCCTTACAAATCGCCATACAAATTCGGAATTTCAATTGACGGCATTGTAAAATGCAAATTTCCATTGCTAGATTCTTTTATCGTAGCTTCTTTCGACATATTATTATATTCATCTTACAAAGAATAATATTTTTCTGTCAGTTCGTCGTCATCGACATATTTTTCGATATATTGGAAATATACCTGTTCCACCACATTGGCATAGTCCCGAAGCTCTTCGGATTTTACCCCCTTCTCAATAAAACCCCCTTTTCACTTAAACGTCAGTTCAATCGGTTGTGCGAATAAAAATCTGCTCTCATAAAATCAATTTTTTATATCGGAAGTTCTACTCTAAAAATATTGAAACAGCCCCGAGGCTTCGTGCGATAGTACAGTGACGCGTTTGCATAGGGCTCGCGATCACTTGCTTGGACACTTTTGTGAAATTTAAAAACAAAACGAAAAGTTTTGCCAAATAAAATCCCATCTGTCTGCAGCGATCAGCGAGTACACAAACCGCATCTATATCGCGCCCTCTATGCGTCGCTTTTCTAATTAGGGTGGGCAGAACCTTAAAAACGCGAAATTAGTGCCAGTGTGACCGCTCGTCATGCAACGTACCCCTCAGTCATCAGTAGACAGTGGACGAAATGGTACAGCTCATCAACAACAACAACTTTTGCAACCCCTGCAGCAAAAGCTTCCACAACAAGACGGTGCGCAGCAGCAGCTTCCGCAACAACAACAACAAGCAGCCCCTCGGACAGGCGGTTCTTCGCACCGGGGCTGACCCAGGTTCCCTGGTCAAGACCTGTCCACCCACCAAACCAACAGAACAGGTATGTTCAGGTTCTATCCTACCTTTCCTATTCTTTAATTTATTTTTTCACTGACGATGAAGGCAAAGCCGGCTTGTCTTCATTGTCTCTATTTACTACTTCTTGTTGCCGGAGACATTGAGTCTAATCCAGGCCCCGAGGTATACGTGTGCCCTGTTTGTCGCAGAACAATCACAAATAGAGGGGTGTCTGTATTATGTTATGGGTGTCATGAGTGGCTCCACCTGAAGTGCTCCGGTCTCCGGAGTGCTAAACTTCATCATAGCAATTTCAGGTGTCCACCTTGCTCGATGACACCTACTGACCAGACAGTGACAAGACACGACACAATTGATACGCCGCCCATACGGACTTGGGCGCCATCCATAACGCCCCGGACAGATCCGGACGTAAGACCAGACACGGACGTTCAGACATCCGGACCCCTATGCGTGTCTCCTGCTGGCCCAGCCCAGTCGATGTGCAGGTGCTGTCGGAAGGTCTTGACGGGGACTGCGTGGCCGGTTGTGTGTAATGAGTGTGGATACACCTACCACCTGAGGTGCTCGGGACTACGTAACAAGGGCCAATATGGCCCTAGCTATGTGGGCCCATGCTGCCGCAGGATGGTGACTCCACGCCCAGCATCACCCAACCGTGCCCGGCAGTCTCAGCCGACTGACCGCAGCGCCCGTAACCCGACTGTGCCGACACCAGCCGGTGACGCCATTAACCCAATCACCGTAGATGAGCCCGGGGGTTCCTTGCAAGATAACGCTGAAAGTGGTTTCAAGATCTTGCAATGGAACTGTAACGGACTCAGCAGGAAAGCAACTGAGGTGACCGATTTCATGGGTAGGCATGGCATCCTCATTGCGGCACTCCAAGAGACCAAACTGACGAGCAGGAATCCCCTTTCTTGCTCGTCAAGTTATAGTGTCGTTAGACAAGACCGCGAGAAAAACAAAGGAGGAGGTATTGCCTTTCTTATCCATGACTCGGTCGCCTTTCGCCTGCTAAACATCCCATCTAGCGTCGATCACCTGAGATTTTTAATCTATACATCCCTCCTGTGGCAGCCTGCCGCTCTGGGTACAGTCCTTCAATAGAATTTCTATTGGAGGGCCAGAGTAGGGTTATACTGGGGGACCTAAACGCCCATCATGATGGCTGGTATTCGAATTTAGGATGTGATCGAAGGGGAAATTCGTTGGTTGATCAAATCGATGGGACAGCATTTTGTATCGCCAACGAACAGTACCAGACCCGTATCACAGCAGACTGTCAAAGCTCTCCCGATGTCTCCATAGTCAGTGCTGACTTAATTGCCCATACCTCGTGGAGACGCATATCGCCCTGAGTTCCGACCATGTCCCAATCGTTCTGGAGTTGACAAAGAGTACGGATTTCATAACTTCCGAAAACCGTACCTTTGTTAACTTCAGAAAGGCGGACTGGGAGAGATTCGAGGAGATATGTGAGGCGCAATTCAGTCAGCAGCCCGCACCCGCCAACACATATGCGGGCGAAAAGACTTTTAGAGACATCCTATTGAAGGCTGGGAAACGTTGCATTCCTGCCGGACGCATAGCCAATATGCGTCCAAACTTCCCTCGAGAGGCATCTCTCCTTGCCAACCAAAGAGATGCACTCAGGAGACAGAATGCGGCGGATCCCCGCCTGAAGGAAATGACCACTGAGATTGGTAAACTTGTCAGTGATCATTGTCGGGAGAAATGGCGTAATCACCTGAGGGAGTCGGAGAGAGGTTCCAAAGATCTGTGGACGACACTGAAGAACCTCACGAATCCCCGTAGAAGTGGAAAACCCATACTCTCTTTTGAGGATGGGTATACGCCACTTGACCCCGTCAGGTGTTGCGCTGCTTTGAACAAGCAGTTTGTGGAACACCCTCCTAAACCCGATAAAAACCGAAGCAGCATCAAAAGAAGAATTCGTGCCCTCCACATCCCCAAAGATGAGAAGGTCACGTTCTCCTCGGATGATGTCTCCATAGCCATCAAATCTGCAAAAAACTCGACGGCGTTGGGTCCCGATGGTCTTGCAATAAACATGCTTAAGCACTTGGGGGAGCAGGGAGTTAACTATTTAACAAAGGTCTTCAACCGATGTGTTAACTCCCTGGAGATACCGCAAAAGTGGAAGCTGGAAGCTGGGGAAGATTATTCCCCTTCCCAAACATGGGAAGCCGCTAGACAAGGGCAGCTCCTACAGGCCCATCACACTGCTCTCACCAGTCGTGAAAGTGCTGGAATCTCTGCTACTCCCTACTCTTAGGGAGTGCCTCCCAGTGGCAGATCATCAACACGGCTTCCGCTCGGGCCACAGCACTACCACTGCCCTGTGTGAGGTTACTTCTGCCATCACCGATGGTATCAACAAGAAGAAGCCTCACCATAGGACAGTGGTGGTTGCCTTGGACCTGGCGAAGGCATTTGATACAGTCTGTCACACCAAGTTATTGCAAGATGTGTATAACTCTTCTCTTCCAAACGTCTACAAAAGATGGTTGGCAGTTTACATGGCTGGACGACAATCCTATGTGGAGTTTAGGGGTTCCAAATCGGGGCTGAGGAGAAATAAGCAAGGGGTACCGCAGGGAGGAGTATTATCCCCCCTGCTGTTCAACACTTATCTCTCCTCCGTCCCGGTCCCCCCACCAGATCTGAAACTAATTTTTTACGCCGATGATTGCACTGTGCTAACATCGGGTGAGAAAATCGAAGAACTGGAAGGGAGGTTAAATGCTTATCTGCCAATGCTCTGTAATTTCTTGGCAGAACGGAACCTCAAACTTTCCGCACAAAAATCGACAGCTACGCTTTTCACCAACTGGACCAAGGAGGTAAGGAGGACTCTGGAGGTATACATTGATGCCAACAACAGAGTCCCCACGCATGGTAGCGCCAAGATTCTTGGGGTTACTTTTGATACCATGCATACCTTCTCCAAGCACGTGGAAGGCGTGGTTGCTAGAGTAAAGGGCCGAACTAGGATCCTCAAAGCAATAACGGGCAGTACTTGGGGTAAAGATAAGGAGACGATACTAGACTCTTATAAAGCCATAGGTCGTCCCCTTATCGATTACGCCTCACCAGTATGGGCACCAAGCTTGAGCGATACCCAGTGGAAAAAGCTCCAAACAGTTCAGAACTCGGCTCTGAGGGTGATCACAGGATGTCATTCAATGACCCCTGAAGATCACCTGCATGATGAGACATTGGTTCTGCCTGTGAGGACGCACTGCTCTTTGCTCACCCGCCAACATTTGATCAAGTGTGAGGATTCCAGCCATCCAAACCATGGTAGCATAGGACCGGAAAACACGGACTGGGCAAGGCAGATTAGGCGTGATTATCGGACCGAAGCGGCGGCAATTAATCACCCAATCGTCATGATTCGGGGGGGCCATATGACAATAAAGGAGGCGCTGTCTTGGGTCCACACCCAAGCGGTATCCGGATCCTTACAGGACAGGGGATCCAACGTGGTTCTTGGCGGACGCCCCCCGAAAATTTCGGAGGCGGAAAAAACTCTCCCGCGCCCGACAAGAGTCACGTTGGCTCAGCTCAGGTCAGGTTACTCCAAATATCTAAACAGTTACCTGGCCAGGGTTAACCCGGATATCGCAGACACGTGCCCGTCATGTAGCTCCTCCCCCCATACCACCAGACACCTCTTTGAGTGCCCTCTGCGACCAACGTCCCTCACCCCGGAGTCCCTTTGGACGAACCCGGTGGAGGCAGCCAGGTTCCTGGATTTGGACCTGGTGGAGTAGGCTCAATGATCACCCCCCCTTTTTTCTATCTCTTTCTCTCTTCTTAATATATTGTTTGTTTGTACTGTATTGTATTGTCTTAATAATCAATGTTTTCATTTTCTCCCTCCTACTATCCCCCTGAACATACTAATGTTTCTTACAGGCTTGGCTACAACAACAACAACAACTTATTCAAATTCCCTCGCCAGATATACTGTGGAGTTCCCATAGCGATACTGCACGATACTAAACTCAGGTAACTCTGTATCGTCAATTTCTTTGGTTGATACCCCTAGCAAATATATTGAAATCCCCGTAGGCCTTACCCATATTCCTGACTCAAGTGAGACGAATAGCGGATTTTCTGAAATTGCTAATCGCATAACAAAGGTCGCTACTCGCTCCATTATTACAGGTCAAAAGAGCAAAATGCCGACAGTGCAGACAGGAATCAACATTTACTTCGCAAAGCGAGTACTATCGTCCCCCACTAATGGGAATAGGCATTCCGCAAAAATTCAAAAGACGAATCCCGTTAAACCATCTCTCGAGCTTGGGCAAAATCGATATGCGATTCTTGCTGAAGAAAATGATTCGGATCCCAAGCCGAAATCGCAAAAACCCCCACCTATCTACCTGCGTGAGCGAAACTCTAATTCGCTCATCAAAGATATAACTCAAAATATTGGTCCTAATAATTTCCACGTGATTTCTATTCTCAGGGGACAAGTACACGAAACAAAAATCCAAATTTACAGCGAATCCAATTATAGAAAATTTGTCAATCTCTTTGATAAACTCAAAAAGAGCTACTACACCTACCAGCTCAAAAGTTCCAAAGGCCTCTCAGTCGTACCGAAAGGTATCGAGCCTTTCGTAGAATGCGACGAAATCAAAACTGCACTAAGCGATGAAGGCTTCCAAAAAAAAAAGGTGAACCCCACCCGATATACTCGCTCAGATATCTGCTACATCGCAAAATTACAATTGAAGTGCCCCACAAGCGCAGTGGACCGATTAGTGTCATAACTGCCAAGAATACGGCCACACATAGTCTTACTGCACTCTTCCCAGCGTGTGCGTAATTTGTGGAGACCTGCACGAAACAGGTTCGTGCACAAAAACAAAAGAGGATTCCACTATTAAAAAATGTAGTAATTGCGGTGGCAATCACACTGCTAACTATAGAGGCTGTGCAGTCTATCAAAGCTTCATAAAAAAGACGGAAAATGTGACGCAAACACATGAAACATGGAAAACCCAAAAATTTCCTCCGCTATCCGCTGCACAATCCTTCGCTAACCCACTTACAAAACAAGGCGTTTCCTACGCCAGTGCCTTAAAAAGCGGTCACTCTGCCACTGTGCACGCGCAACCTGTTCCTCCTAGTAGTAGCCTTGAACAAACTCTACAAATATTCATGCAAAATATGTCTCAATTTATGTCTGGTATGCAAAATATGATGCAAGAAATGATAAAGAATCAAAGTCTTTTACTACATCATCTCATGTCTAAGCCATGAATGGTTTAAAAATATCATTCTGGAAAGAGTCCAGCATAGACGTTATGCTAATTTCTGAAACACACTTCACTGAAAAACACTTTTTCAATTTACCAGGATACAGACTCTATGACACAAAGCATCCAAGCGGAAACGCTAGAGGTGGAACCGCCATTCTCATTAAAAGTCGTATAAAACATTACGCTCTCCAGAATTATTGCACAGAATATATTCAAGTGACAAGTATTTCTCTCGAAAAGGCCTAACATTGACAGCTATATACTGCCCGCCCAGACACAAAATATCTGAGCAACAATTCCAGACTTTTTTCCATTCTCTTTTACAAAAGTATCTCGTTGCCGGCGATTTCAACGCCAAACATACATATTGGGGTTCTCGCCTTATATCGCCAAAGGGCAGGCTCCTGTTGAACACTGTCAACAAACTCGGTCTTGACGTGATCTCTTCTGGCACGCCAACTTACTGGCCAACTGACAGTCGCAAAACCCCCGATGTCATTGACTTTGCAGTCTTCAAAACTGTAAAAAGGAACCAATTAGATCTCTCATCAGACCATACGCCTACTATTATCACAATAAAGTATGTGCCAAGTTCTGAGGCCAATCCACCAGATAAACTGACCAGCAAACTCACAAACTGGCTCAAATATCGAAAGTATATCAGCTCCCACATTATCCCTAATGTGTCACTAAAAACGAAAGTTGAAATACACACAGCTGTTAGTAATTTCACACACATGCTTTCCCAAGCAGCTGCAGCGGTCACTCCCGCCCGAATTCCAAAAAGCTCAACTCGTAGCTATGCAAAGTCTACTCCAAAGGACATAGAGCAGTTAATAAAAAATAAAAGGAAAATACGTCGCGATTGGCAAAACAACAGATCCCCAAATCTGAAAAAACAGCTTCATGATGTCTCTCGAATTCTAAAAAAGCAGCTTGAGAGGAAATCCGAAAGAGAATTCCAGCTATTTGTTGAACATCTCGCACCCACAAAATCAACAAACTACTCGCTCTGGCGAGCTGCAAAAATTATGAAAAAACCAATACTGACAGAACCCCTATAAGGCTGTCAAATGGAAACTGGGCCAGAAGCGATGCAGAAAAGGGTGCAGCTTTTGCCAACCACCTAAAAACCGTGTTCACCCCGAACCCGACAGCTGGTGATATCCCAATACCAACATTTATCCCACATAATACCTCTTGTACAATCGCGATTAAAAAAAACGAACTTATGGAGGCAATAAACAAAAGCTTGGACCCGAAAAAAGCACCAGGACCGGACTTGATAACGCCAACAATGATAAAAGAACTGCCAACAGTTGCAATAACCCACTTATTGCACATATTTAACGCGATTCTCAGAACATGTCATGCCCAGATGATTGGAAACTATCTCAAGTTACAATGATTCCCAAACCTGGAAAAGATCCCAGTAATCTGACGTCATACCGGCCTATAAGTTTGCTCTCTGTAATATCGAAACTCTTCGAAAAACTTTTAATAAAATTGATTCCACCAAAAATTCTAGAAAAACAAGTGATTCTTGATCACCAGTTTGGCTTCCGCGAAAAGCATGGCACTATTGAGCAAGTGCACCGCATTGGTGACTCAATAAAAGGCACTTTCGAAAATAAACAGTATTGCTCCGCTGTTTTCCTCGATATCACCCAGGCCTTCGATAAAGTCTGGCACGAAGGACTTATTTACAAACTACAGCATATTCTTCCCGCTAATATGCACTGTCTACTCAAAAACTACCTCACGAATAGAAAATTTGTAGTAAAATACAAAAGCTTTGTCTCCCGAAACTATGAAATACTGGCCGGAGTACCACAAGGCAGTGTCTTCGCGCCCCTGCTATATATTCTCTATACTGCAGATATGCCCAAAAGTGATAGAACTCTCATATCGCTCTCATATGCTGATGACACTGCTATCATGTGCTCTCACTCAAACCCAGACATGGCATCTCTATACGTGCAAAAACACTTGGACACTCTAAGTAATTGGCTACATCGATGGAAAATCAAGGTCAATGAATCCAAAAGCTGTCACTTAACCTTCACTCTAAGAAGGGGCACGTGTCCTGCTCTAAAGATAAAGGCCAAGCACTGCTCTTTGCTCACCCGCCAACATTTGATCAAGTGTGAGGATTCCAGCCATCCAAACCATGGTAGCATAGGACCGGAAAACACGGACTGGGCAAGGCAGATTAGGCGTGATTATCGGACCGAAGCGGCGGCAATTAATCACCCAATCGTCATGATTCGGGGGGGCCATATGACAATAAAGGAGGCGCTGTCTTGGGTCCACACCCAAGCGGTATCCGGATCCTTACAGGACAGGGGATCCAACGTGGTTCTTGGCGGACCCCCCCCGAAAATTTCGGAGGCGGAAAAAACTCTCCCGCGCCCGACAAGAGTCACGTTGGCTCAGCTCAGGTCAGGTTACTCCAAATATCTAAACAGTTACCTGGCCAGGATTAACCCGGATATCGCAGACACGTGCCCGTCATGTAGCTCCTCCCCCCATACCACCAGACACCTCTTTGAGTGCCCTCTGCGACCAACGTCCCTCACCCCGGAGTCCCTTTGGACGAACCCGGTGGAGGCAGCCAGGTTCCTGGATTTGGACCTGGTGGAGTAGGCTCAATGATCACCCCCCCTTTTTTCTATCTCTTTCTCTCTTCTTAATATATTGTTTGTTTGTACTGTATTGTATTGTCTTAATAATCAATGTTTTCATTTTCTCCCTCCTACTATCCCCCTGAACATACTAATGTTTCTTACAGGCTTGGCTACAACAACAACAACAACTTATTCAAATTCCCTCGCCAGATATACTGTGGAGTTCCCATAGCGATACTGCACGATACTAAACTCAGGTAACTCTGTATCGTCAATTTCTTTGGTTGATACCCCTAGCAAATATATTGAAATCCCCGTAGGCCTTACCCATATTCCTGACTCAAGTGAGACGAATAGCGGATTTTCTGAAATTGCTAATCGCATAACAAAGGTCGCTACTCGCTCCATTATTACAGGTCAAAAGAGCAAAATGCCGACAGTGCAGACAGGAATCAACATTTACTTCGCAAAGCGAGTACTATCGTCCCCCACTAATGGGAATAGGCATTCCGCAAAAATTCAAAAGACGAATCCCGTTAAACCATCTCTCGAGCTTGGGCAAAATCGATATGCGATTCTTGCTGAAGAAAATGATTCGGATCCCAAGCCGAAATCGCAAAAACCCCCACCTATCTACCTGCGTGAGCGAAACTCTAATTCGCTCATCAAAGATAAAACTCAAAATATTGGTCCTAATAATTTCCACGTGATTTCTATTCTCAGGGGACAAGTACACGAAACAAAAATCCAAATTTACAGCGAATCCAATTATAGAAAATTTGTCAATCTCTTTGATAAACTCAAAAAGAGCTACTACACCTACCAGCTCAAAAGTTCCAAAGGCCTCTCAGTCGTACCGAAAGGTATCGAGCCTTTCGTAGAATGCGACGAAATCAAAACTGCACTAAGCGATGAAGGCTTCCAAAAAAAAAAGGTGAACCCCACCCGATATACTCGCTCAGATATCTGCTACATCGCAAAATTACAATTGAAGTGCCCCACAAGCGCAGTGGACCGATTAGTGTCATAACTGCCAAGAATACGGCCACACATAGTCTTACTGCACTCTTCCCAGCGTGTGCGTAATTTGTGGAGACCTGCACGAAACAGGTTCGTGCACAAAAACAAAAGAGGATTCCACTATTAAAAAATGTAGTAATTGCGGTGGCAATCACACTGCTAACTATAGAGGCTGTGCAGTCTATCAAAGCTTCATAAAAAAGACGGAAAATGTGACGCAAACACATGAAACATGGAAAACCCAAAAATTTCCTCCGCTATCCGCTGCACAATCCTTCGCTAACCCACTTACAAAACAAGGCGTTTCCTACGCCAGTGCCTTAAAAAGCGGTCACTCTGCCACTGTGCACGCGCAACCTGTTCCTCCTAGTAGTAGCCTTGAACAAACTCTACAAATATTCATGCAAAATATGTCTCAATTTATGTCTGGTATGCAAAATATGATGCAAGAAATGATAAAGAATCAAAGTCTTTTACTACATCATCTCATGTCTAAGCCATGAATGGTTTAAAAATATCATTCTGGAAAGAGTCCAGCATAGACGTTATGCTAATTTCTGAAACACACTTCACTGAAAAACACTTTTTCAATTTACCAGGATACAGACTCTATGACACAAAGCATCCAAGCGGAAACGCTAGAGGTGGAACCGCCATTCTCATTAAAAGTCGTATAAAACATTACGCTCTCCAGAATTATTGCACAGAATATATTCAAGTGACAAGTATTTCTCTCGAAAAGGCCTAACATTGACAGCTATATACTGCCCGCCCAGACACAAAATATCTGAGCAACAATTCCAGACTTTTTTCCATTCTCTTTTACAAAAGTATCTCGTTGCCGGCGATTTCAACGCCAAACATACATATTGGGGTTCTCGCCTTATATCGCCAAAGGGCAGGCTCCTGTTGAACACTGTCAACAAACTCGGTCTTGACGTGATCTCTTCTGGCACGCCAACTTACTGGCCAACTGACAGTCGCAAAACCCCCGATGTCATTGACTTTGCAGTCTTCAAAACTGTAAAAAGGAACCAATTAGATCTCTCATCAGACCATACGCCTACTATTATCACAATAAAGTATGTGCCAAGTTCTGAGGCCAATCCACCAGATAAACTGACCAGCAAACTCACAAACTGGCTCAAATATCGAAAGTATATCAGCTCCCACATTATCCCTAATGTGTCACTAAAAACGAAAGTTGAAATACACACAGCTGTTAGTAATTTCACACACATGCTTTCCCAAGCAGCTGCAGCGGTCACTCCCGCCCGAATTCCAAAAAGCTCAACTCGTAGCTATGCAAAGTCTACTCCAAAGGACATAGAGCAGTTAATAAAAAATAAAAGGAAAATACGTCGCGATTGGCAAAACAACAGATCCCCAAATCTGAAAAAACAGCTTCATGATGTCTCTCGAATTCTAAAAAAGCAGCTTGAGAGGAAATCCGAAAGAGAATTCCAGCTATTTGTTGAACATCTCGCACCCACAAAATCAACAAACTACTCGCTCTGGCGAGCTGCAAAAATTATGAAAAAACCAATACTGACAGAACCCCTATAAGGCTGTCAAATGGAAACTGGGCCAGAAGCGATGCAGAAAAGGGTGCAGCTTTTGCCAACCACCTAAAAACCGTGTTCACCCCGAACCCGACAGCTGGTGATATCCCAATACCAACATTTATCCCACATAATACCTCTTGTACAATCGCGATTAAAAAAAACGAACTTATGGAGGCAATAAACAAAAGCTTGGACTCGAAAAAAGCACCAGGACCGGACTTGATAACGCCAACAATGATAAAAGAACTGCCAACAGTTGCAATAACCCACTTATTGCACATATTTAACGCGATTCTCAGAACATGTCATGCCCAGATGATTGGAAACTATCTCAAGTTACAATGATTCCCAAACCTGGAAAAGATCCCAGTAATCTGACGTCATACCGGCCTATAAGTTTGCTCTCTGTAATATCGAAACTCTTCGAAAAACTTTTAATAAAATTGATTCCACCAAAAATTCTAGAAAAACAAGTGATTCTTGATCACCAGTTTGGCTTCCGCGAAAAGCATGGCACTATTGAGCAAGTGCACCGCATTGGTGACTCAATAAAAGGCACTTTCGAAAATAAACAGTATTGCTCCGCTGTTTTCCTCGATATCACCCAGGCCTTCGATAAAGTCTGGCACGAAGGACTTATTTACAAACTACAGCATATTCTTCCCGCTAATATGCACTGTCTACTCAAAAACTACCTCACGAATAGAAAATTTGTAGTAAAATACAAAAGCTTTGTCTCCCGAAACTATGAAATACTGGCCGGAGTACCACAAGGCAGTGTCTTCGCGCCCCTGCTATATATTCTCTATACTGCAGATATGCCCAAAAGTGATAGAACTCTCATATCGCTCTCATATGCTGATGACACTGCTATCATGTGCTCTCACTCAAACCCAGACATGGCATCTCTATACGTGCAAAAACACTTGGACACTCTAAGTAATTGGCTACATCGATGGAAAATCAAGGTCAATGAATCCAAAAGCTGTCACTTAACCTTCACTCTAAGAAGGGGCACGTGTCCTGCTCTAAAGATAAAGGCCAAGCACTGCTCTTTGCTCACCCGCCAACATTTGATCAAGTGTGAGGATTCCAGCCATCCAAACCATGGTAGCATAGGACCGGAAAACACGGACTGGGCAAGGCAGATTAGGCGTGATTATCGGACCGAAGCGGCGGCAATTAATCACCCAATCGTCATGATTCGGGGGGGCCATATGACAATAAAGGAGGCGCTGTCTTGGGTCCACACCCAAGCGGTATCCGGATCCTTACAGGACAGGGGATCCAACGTGGTTCTTGGCGGACGCCCCCCGAAAATTTCGGAGGCGGAAAAAACTCTCCCGCGCCCGACAAGAGTCACGTTGGCTCAGCTCAGGTCAGGTTACTCCAAATATCTAAACAGTTACCTGGCCAGGGTTAACCCGGATATCGCAGACACGTGCCCGTCATGTAGCTCCTCCCCCCATACCACCAGACACCTCTTTGAGTGCCCTCTGCGACCAACGTCCCTCACCCCGGAGTCCCTTTGGACGAACCCGGTGGAGGCAGCCAGGTTCCTGGATTTGGACCTGGTGGAGTAGGCTCAATGATCACCCCCCCTTTTTTCTATCTCTTTCTCTCTTCTTAATATATTGTTTGTTTGTACTGTATTGTATTGTCTTAATAATCAATGTTTTCATTTTCTCCCTCCTACTATCCCCCTGAACATACTAATGTTTCTTACAGGCTTGGCTACAACAACAACAACAACTTATTCAAATTCCCTCGCCAGATATACTGTGGAGTTCCCATAGCGATACTGCACGATACTAAACTCAGGTAACTCTGTATCGTCAATTTCTTTGGTTGATACCCCTAGCAAATATATTGAAATCCCCGTAGGCCTTACCCATATTCCTGACTCAAGTGAGACGAATAGCGGATTTTCTGAAATTGCTAATCGCATAACAAAGGTCGCTACTCGCTCCATTATTACAGGTCAAAAGAGCAAAATGCCGACAGTGCAGACAGGAATCAACATTTACTTCGCAAAGCGAGTACTATCGTCCCCCACTAATGGGAATAGGCATTCCGCAAAAATTCAAAAGACGAATCCCGTTAAACCATCTCTCGAGCTTGGGCAAAATCGATATGCGATTCTTGCTGAAGAAAATGATTCGGATCCCAAGCCGAAATCGCAAAAACCCCCACCTATCTACCTGCGTGAGCGAAACTCTAATTCGCTCATCAAAGATATAACTCAAAATATTGGTCCTAATAATTTCCACGTGATTTCTATTCTCAGGGGACAAGTACACGAAACAAAAATCCAAATTTACAGCGAATCCAATTATAGAAAATTTGTCAATCTCTTTGATAAACTCAAAAAGAGCTACTACACCTACCAGCTCAAAAGTTCCAAAGGCCTCTCAGTCGTACCGAAAGGTATCGAGCCTTTCGTAGAATGCGACGAAATCAAAACTGCACTAAGCGATGAAGGCTTCCAAAAAAAAAAGGTGAACCCCACCCGATATACTCGCTCAGATATCTGCTACATCGCAAAATTACAATTGAAGTGCCCCACAAGCGCAGTGGACCGATTAGTGTCATAACTGCCAAGAATACGGCCACACATAGTCTTACTGCACTCTTCCCAGCGTGTGCGTAATTTGTGGAGACCTGCACGAAACAGGTTCGTGCACAAAAACAAAAGAGGATTCCACTATTAAAAAATGTAGTAATTGCGGTGGCAATCACACTGCTAACTATAGAGGCTGTGCAGTCTATCAAAGCTTCATAAAAAAGACGGAAAATGTGACGCAAACACATGAAACATGGAAAACCCAAAAATTTCCTCCGCTATCCGCTGCACAATCCTTCGCTAACCCACTTACAAAACAAGGCGTTTCCTACGCCAGTGCCTTAAAAAGCGGTCACTCTGCCACTGTGCACGCGCAACCTGTTCCTCCTAGTAGTAGCCTTGAACAAACTCTACAAATATTCATGCAAAATATGTCTCAATTTATGTCTGGTATGCAAAATATGATGCAAGAAATGATAAAGAATCAAAGTCTTTTACTACATCATCTCATGTCTAAGCCATGAATGGTTTAAAAATATCATTCTGGAAAGAGTCCAGCATAGACGTTATGCTAATTTCTGAAACACACTTCACTGAAAAACACTTTTTCAATTTACACGGATACAGACTCTATGACACAAAGCATCCAAGCGGAAACGCTAGAGGTGGAACCGCCATTCTCATTAAAAGTCGTATAAAACATTACGCTCTCCAGAATTATTGCACAGAATATATTCAAGTGACAAGTATTTCTCTCGAAAAGGCCTAACATTGACAGCTATATACTGCCCGCCCAGACACAAAATATCTGAGCAACAATTCCAGACTTTTTTCCATTCTCTTTTACAAAAGTATCTCGTTGCCGGCGATTTCAACGCCAAACATACATATTGGGGTTCTCGCCTTATATCGCCAAAGGGCAGGCTCCTGTTGAACACTGTCAACAAACTCGGTCTTGACGTGATCTCTTCTGGCACGCCAACTTACTGGCCAACTGACAGTCGCAAAACCCCCGATGTCATTGACTTTGCAGTCTTCAAAACTGTAAAAAGGAACCAATTAGATCTCTCATCAGACCATACGCCTACTATTATCACAATAAAGTATGTGCCAAGTTCTGAGGCCAATCCACCAGATAAACTGACCAGCAAACTCACAAACTGGCTCAAATATCGAAAGTATATCAGCTCCCACATTATCCCTAATGTGTCACTAAAAACGAAAGTTGAAATACACACAGCTGTTAGTAATTTCACACACATGCTTTCCCAAGCAGCTGCAGCGGTCACTCCCGCCCGAATTCCAAAAAGCTCAACTCGTAGCTATGCAAAGTCTACTCCAAAGGACATAGAGCAGTTAATAAAAAATAAAAGGAAAATACGTCGCGATTGGCAAAACAACAGATCCCCAAATCTGAAAAAACAGCTTCATGATGTCTCTCGAATTCTAAAAAAGCAGCTTGAGAGGAAATCCGAAAGAGAATTCCAGCTATTTGTTGAACATCTCGCACCCACAAAATCAACAAACTACTCGCTCTGGCGAGCTGCAAAAATTATGAAAAAACCAATACTGACAGAACCCCTATAAGGCTGTCAAATGGAAACTGGGCCAGAAGCGATGCAGAAAAGGGTGCAGCTTTTGCCAACCACCTAAAAACCGTGTTCACCCCGAACCCGACAGCTGGTGATATCCCAATACCAACATTTATCCCACATAATACCTCTTGTACAATCGCGATTAAAAAAAACGAACTTATGGAGGCAATAAACAAAAGCTTGGACCCGAAAAAAGCACCAGGACCGGACTTGATAACGCCAACAATGATAAAAGAACTGCCAACAGTTGCAATAACCCACTTATTGCACATATTTAACGCGATTCTCAGAACATGTCATGCCCAGATGATTGGAAACTATCTCAAGTTACAATGATTCCCAAACCTGGAAAAGATCCCAGTAATGTGACGTCATACCGGCCTATAAGTTTGCTCTCTGTAATATCGAAACTCTTCGAAAAACTTTTAATAAAATTGATTCCACCAAAAATTCTAGAAAAACAAGTGATTCTTGATCACCAGTTTGGCTTCCGCGAAAAGCATGGCACTATTGAGCAAGTGCACCGCATTGGTGACTCAATAAAAGGCACTTTCGAAAATAAACAGTATTGCTCCGCTGTTTTCCTCGATATCACCCAGGCCTTCGATAAAGTCTGGCACGAAGGACTTATTTACAAACTACAGCATATTCTTCCCGCTAATATGCACTGTCTACTCAAAAACTACCTCACGAATAGAAAATTTGTAGTAAAATACAAAAGCTTTGTCTCCCGAAACTATGAAATACTGGCCGGAGTACCACAAGGCAGTGTCTTCGCGCCCCTGCTATATATTCTCTATACTGCAGATATGCCCAAAAGTGATAGAACTCTCATATCGCTCTCATATGCTGATGACACTGCTATCATGTGCTCTCACTCAAACCCAGACATGGCATCTCTATACGTGCAAAAACACTTGGACACTCTAAGTAATTGGCTACATCGATGGAAAATCAAGGTCAATGAATCCAAAAGCTGTCACTTAACCTTCACTCTAAGAAGGGGCACGTGTCCTGCTCTAAAGATAAAGGCCAAGTCGTCCCTGAAAGTTCCGAAACCAAGTATCTTGGAATGCATCTCGATCGCCGACTCACATGGCATAAACATATTGAATCTAAAATCACTCAATCAAATTAAAGCAATTGGAACTAAATTGACTAATCTCAAGGGCATCAAAGCTAAATCTCACATACAAAGTTCAAATATACAAAAGTATAATAAAACCCATATGGACATATGGAATTGAACTGTGGGGCACTGCCTCTCCCTCGAACGTGGAAAAACTCCAGAGAGTTCAATCTAAAATCCTGAGACAAATTGCCAGATCCCCTTGGTATATAAAAAATACTAACATCCACAAAGACCTGAATATAACTGCAGTAAAAGACGAAATTCCGAAACTTACCTCGAAGTACAAGCAGAAGCTCATGTTTCAATCAAACATTCTAGCTAGAAATTTACTGAGACCTCTGCATCCCTCACGTCTCAAACGAAACTAATATATTCCCCATATATTAGTTACGATAACTCCTCATTGCCTAAATCAATGGATATAGGGCAAATAGTTTTAATCCGAATATTATAATAATAAGCTGAATTTCTGAATTTTTGAAAAATCATTGTTAGACCTAAGTTATTATTAGGTGATTCAATTGAATAAAATTATTATTAAAAAAAAAATAAATAAATAAAACCCTCCATCTTTATTTGAAAGGTTCTTAAAACGTACTGGAATTTTCGTACTACCCCGGAACGCTCTACTTCCTTTTTTGTTGATGTATTAGCAACATCGGAAATACTAGCTTTATTTATTTCTTTTGCCTTAACTAACTCTCCTAATTCTTTCAGTTTAGTCCTACAAAAATGGTACTTGGTAGTAATGTCGGCGCTTATTTTTTGTTTAAAATGATCTTGATTTTTTAACTCCTCCTCAAATTTTTCCAAATAAACATTGTTTTCTGAAAACTTTACGAAAGTGTCTCGCCAATTCTTTGCCAGGTTTTCGAGTTCCTCAATGCTATTTGGCTTTCCGCCCTTATTAATCTTCTCCCACCATGAAAGGATGAAAGCATACAGACTTTTTTGGACCTCGATCAACTCGTTAGCTTTAACTAGAGTTAATTTCTCCATTGTTACCGGTTTTTAGAAATACAACCACCTTTAATTTGCACTCTAATGTTTCAGCAACAATATTATTAATATCTTTTGCCGAATTCTTTTTGAATCTGATTTTTAAAATACAAATAATTTAGCAATTTGAATATTAATATTTTTAATTGACTCTTTGAAACAGACTTCAACTACAAAAAATTTCTTTTATTTTGCATTAAAATCGTTTTTAAGCAAAGAGTTCAATTTTTTCCGCAATTTTCTACAACAATACAAAAAATCTTTATTTCGTATTTTAATGTTTGTAGACACTATTTTAAAAATATAAATTTTAAAATTTGTTCCTGTAAAGGGTAATATTTAATTTGGTATATTGGTTCTGCTCCGCATGTACTTATTATTTTCTTTTAATATATATATATATATATTTTTTTTAAACACTTTTTTAATTTTTACACAAAAAACAGCACGAATTTTAGCTCTTTAAATTATTAATAAAAATGGTACGCGAACTTTTCTCGGAATCACCATGTACATTTTAAACACTTTTTTAATTTTTACACAAAAAACAGCACGAATTTTAGCTCTTTAAATGATTAATAAAAATGGTACGCGAACTTTTCTCGGAGTCACCGTTTAAATTTTAAACAATGTGCGACGTTGACTTATGTTAGTTTACTACTTCCACTACTTTTTACGGCAGTCCTTTATTTATACTATTATTTAAACCTACTTACAATACAAAAAATATCTTAAAAACTACCTACAATATATATAAAGATATCCTAAAAACTACCTAGTTACATGAAGTGTGTGCAGTCCACGACATGTGCATATCCTACTGCTAGTTACCCGACCCAAGCGACCACATGTTTGCCGACAGGCACCTTAGACCGAGTGCATTGGTAATCTAAATACCATGCAGCTCCTTTTTAAGTGATAACATATGTGTTTGTTTTATGACTAGGCAATTAATAGTCCATTTGTCTCGCTTGGCTCAGATTTTGGGTTTTCTAAACGGCACCAACCATTTGTTGGTACAGTTTAGTAAATTTTTCAAGCCTATTTTTTACAGTGTCATATAATTTTGCTGCGAGAACAAATTTGACTAATTTCGCCTTTTCTACGTCATCCTTCAGAGAATCACCATAAAAACCAACTAAGTTTATAAAATTCGATAAATTCTTGTGGTCACCATCAAACTCGGGCAATAGCTTCATTGCTGCCAAGAAATCAAAGTTAGCCATATTTTGCGTATTTTTAGCTGTCTTTAAAAGTGAAAAAATGTAGGTGATTTATTTCCACCACGTTATTATCTTTTTCTAATTCTAGCTCTATACTTTCACACAAGTCATTTGTTTGCTTTGCTACTCTCTCCACATATTCCAACGAATACTCTCTTTTTGGATTCTTTTTTAAATTTTTCAAAATATCTGAAACTATTTCCATTTGTTTACTTAATATTCATAACATCTATTATAAGAAATTTTATTAAACATGATTTACCCTATTTCTAATTATCTGTTTCCTTACATATTTTTTATAATAACTATTTAGCTTCATTGCTAAAATAATGAACAACATAATTACTATTACGTATAACAAAGTACCTTGAGAAACGTTTATGCTGCTGCTGCTGTTGTTGTTATTATTGATGATTTCCTCTTTCGACTCAGTGGTCCCCATGTCGCTATGCTTTCAGTTCCTTAACGAGAGTTTCTCTTTGTAGCCCAGTAAATAGTCTGATGACTCTTCTTAGCTCTGCTATCTTTTTTTGTAGCGCACGCCTGCGACCTCCTCGCTTCTTTGGTTTATACACGATCAGTGGTGCTGGGCTTGGTTTCCTCCTACGAGCTTGTGGTCGTCTTTGATATTCTTCTATGGTCAATGGTTTTGATCCTGCCAAGGCGGGCGTAGGTACATAAATTTGTGGTGCCGCTGCAGTACTACCCTCTGGTATATATTCTTCAGGGAGACCTGGATTATTTAACGCTTCGAATAATTTATCAAGCTTCTTCTGAGTAACTCATTTAAACAAAATTTAATTTAAAATTTTTTTTTTTACTTTTGAAAAAATATTTCTATCAGAATTTACCCACTACTCTATGAGAAACAAAAATCTTCACTAGAGCTGGCAAGATCGCCATGTAGAGTTAAGATACCGTGTCTATTTGTTTATTCAGCAGACTTCGCCGATTTTAGAGCATTAAAATGCACCACTTTGAGTGAATATACAGCAGGTTGGGTTGCCAGTATAAGACTAAAGATTCTTTATTTTCTCCGCCTTATTTATATCATTCTAACATACTTAAAACTACCTATATACAAACCAAATTATGCTTAGAACTACAATATTGCAACCTAGATACATGTGTGCAACATGCCCTACTCGCAATATGACCCTTTCGGTCATTTGCCAGCACAAATCAATGTAAACAAAACGCTGACCCAAATGCCACACACATTGCACTACTTGAACTACGATCGACGCCGCTGAATGTAATGTGACACTCTGCAAGCAATTACGATCGCCCTTGAAATAGTATGGCATATTATGACACATTGGTTGGCGATTGCATGCATTGCTGAGGCATGCACTACAAATTACTGACGTAGGGCGTACTTCAAATAATCTACAATGAGAGAAATTGGGAAAGGAAAAATCACAACAAAATTGTACGAAATGCAAATAGGCCAAAATATTTAAAATATTTCACTAAAAATATTGAAAAAGCGATACAGAAATATCAAATTTCCTTTTAAAATATTTTGCTCTGTAATCAGATCCAGTCAAAGAAATATTTCTTATTTCTTAATGACCGACTGTGCCGTACACAATTACACTACTATAAAGAATTGTTCTCACCGTGGTTGTTGTTGTGGTTGCATTTTGAGATTTTCCTCCCGCGTTGCTAACTTTTTCCTTCGTTAATTTACTTCACTTTAATTTGAACCACAGCACTGATTTTAGTTATTTTTAAATTCTTTACTTCAAACTTTTTTACTTTAATCCATTTAATGTCAAATTGGAAATCCGTGCATGTCTGTCCGCTGCCAAAATAGAGAAAAAACTAAAGCCAAGACGAAGAAAAAATGCTCTAGTGAGAGCGGGTTCGAGTATGTGTTTGTGTGTATGTGCCTACACGCAGAGAAAAAATATGGTTGGAGCATGATTGCAGCGATCATATTTACTTGCTACAATAGTACTATGATTATAAAGACCATAGTTGGTTGGGGTATTCATGCAAATTATATTTTAATGATTATAGAGACCATATTATGATTTCAGAGATCATATTATGATTAGATTCCAACCATGCCAAAAACATGCTGGAGGCAATAATATATATGATTGGATATTTAATATTAATAAGAGTATTCACGATCCGGAGTACTTGGGTAGATTTGTACTTTTCTGCAAACATAAGCACCAAAATATACAAACAAAATGTATATAAATGCTTAAATTCATTTCCAAAAATATTTCATAAAAAATTAATATACACATAAAAATGGCATATCTTAAAGCGCAACCATCCTATGTCCGTTTTCATGAAAATCGAGTTTTTGTCATTTTTGGATTCCTGAGAAGAAGCTGCATCGAATACGCTATTGTGGTTTGTGAAAATCTTACCGGAAGTGGTTAAAAAATAAGGAAATAAGAAAGTTCTATGTCCACAGAAGGATTTTTTTCGGGGGCCCAAATGTGCAATGTCCGAATTTTGAGTTGTTGTCTTTGCTTATTCCATAAAAATATAAAAAAAGGTTTTTGTATTAGATTTTTGACACATAAAAATTCCTTCATTTTTATTTTCAAACTGTGAAATTTGATTGTTTGATATGAAAATACACCAGCTCCATCTAGTGTTTCAAGAAATAAATTATTTTTGGTTTGTGTTTTTGATAAATAAACAAATTCAATTTCAAAGAGCGCAGTTATACTATGTCCCGAAAATTGTATTGGACATAGTATAGTTGGGCCTCTTAGAACTCAAAATAATGAAATTTTGTATGAAAACAAATTTGAATGTCACAGAAGAATTCCATTTAATTTAAAACCATGACGAGTTTTCACTCAAACTTTTTTTCAACACTCCAAAGATGGATTAAGCTACATAAGAAAAATATTGGACCCAGAAAACAGAACTGCAATAGTAACGAAAAATTTATTTAAAACTTGTTTTGCGTTTTCTACAGTTTGGGAAAAATGGACATAGGATGGTTACGCTTTAAGGTATCGATATGATTAGTATATGTATGCATTTAGAACAAAAGAAATGCAAGGCAGTAGTAGCTAAACGTGCTAACGCGCTTCGATAGCAACCCAAGTATCCCAGGTTCAAATCTCGGCACGGCCAAACGTAAGTAAGTAAAGAAAAATGTATATGAACTATTATTTCTTAAATATAATATAACAATCAGCTAATATTACATTGAAATATTAATAATATAATTTAAAACAATTGAAAAGTAGATGTTGAAATTCAATTGAAAGTTGAATAAAAATTGGTTAACATGATTGTAATCATCATGCATATTTTTGGCTGCAATCATTACATGTTTATTTTCAATCATGTAAATGGTTAGCTGCAATCATGTAAATGTTTAGTATGCAATCATGGCATGGTTGGTGCAATCATTTCGCCAATCATAATATGGTCCCCTTAAAATATGATCAGGTCAACCATGTTTTTTCTCTGCGTGTACGTTTGATTGGTATTATTAGTTATAAATCTCTTATTATTTAGTTACCAAAAATATGTTTTGGTAATTATTTAAACTTTTATTAGAAAAGTTCTCCAAATTAAATTAACAGAGATTACAGAAATAAATTAAAAAGAGTAAAAAACAAGTTTTTTAAAATATAACCCTTTAACCGACTAAAAAGCCGAAAATAAATTCCCTTTAAACTAATTTCCGTAATTTCGATTTAAAATTAAGGGTTTTTGGCTGGTTTGTTCTTAATATCAGATTTTGAAGTGAAATTAATTTAAAGGGAATTTGTTTTCTGCTTTTTAGTCCGTTAAAGGGTTATACTTTAAAAAACTTGTCTTTTACTCTTTTTTATTTTCCCTTTTTTTTTAAAAATTGTTTACCCCTTTTTTAAAAAAAATTTCCTTCCCCCTTTTTTATATATTTATATATGTATATAGTCAAGCCAAAGCAAGTTAATATAAGTGTTATAAAAAGAGAATAATTTTATAGCTCGATTGGAAGCTTTATTTGAGTAATTACTTCACTGGCTTCTGCTGGCAATTGAGCGTATTGAAAATTTTATTTTATTTTATATCACGGATAAATTTTTAGTCTTTATTTTTCTTAATATTTTAAAAATGCGCACATATTACCATTAATAAATGTAACGCACCTTTTTTAATTTTGAAGCAGCAGCTAGATGATGATGTGATTGATGTGGCTTTTCTTCTCAGTTTCAAATTTGTTTGTTGTGGAGGTCTTTTCGTCTCCTTTGGAATGGATTCGGGATTGAAGAACAAGGGATGCAAAAAAAAAATATCGATATTTTTACTCCAATATCGGTTTTATAATATCGATGTTTCAAAAACGATATATCGATAATATCGATATTTTTATTAAATATCGAATTAGTTTAATACATTTAAAATTATTATATTCGGATTCAGCGTGAAAAAATACATAAGAAAAAGCTATAGTTTCTTATTTAACTTAATTAATTTCCAATAGAAGGAAAATTCCGTAATTTTAAAAATCGCAATCAAACTGCCGGTCGCTTAACCGCATCGGAAGCCAGAGTTTGCCGGAACATTTTGAACGAGCCAAAGATCGCAAAACCCAAGATCGCAAACCTGGCGTTTACACCGACTGAATGAACGGCATTTTGTTCGCGAGTTCGTGCGATTTAAATGCACCTTCAGAATCAATGTATCCATTTTAAAGTTACAGTATGAAAACCTCAAAAAGGGCATTTTTGGATTTTGTGGAAACATGGTGAGTGCTGGAAAATGTTTTTTTTTGGATTCAGCGTGGCAAAATACATAAGAAACAGCCAAGTTTTATTTTTTAACAAAAGTACTGTCGCCAGTGTAATCGCGAAAATAGAAGAATTTTCATCGAAATACAATTTAAATAAAATATCGATATTTCAATATCAATTGAGTTCCAAGAAAGTTGGTCCAGTTGGTGATAAATCCATAACTACTGAGGCAATGAATCGACTATTGTAGCTTTTAAAAAGTATGGGAACGGCCACATTACTGTATTACAAAATTCGGTGTAGGCAAAATTCTGTAAAAAACGACAAAAAATTCTGTACGAACAAAATTCTGTTTTATCATAATTCTGTACATTTAAAACACTGTAAATACGAAATTCTGCAAAAAAATTCTGTATGTACAAAATTCTGTATTTTAATGAACGAATTCTGTAATTCTGTATTTATTTTTAAGAATACATACATAGGCAAAACAACATAATTAACATTAATTATTACAAAATTCCATACAATATTTAATACATAATGAGGTTTTTAGCAATTCTTTTTAAATAACCAATATAACTTAAATCGTTTCTTTTTTATAACCCTTATATTAACTTGCTTATATATATATATATATATATATATATATATATATATATATATATATATATCCTCAAATCTGCGGCGAGCTTTTTCATACACTTCCACATGAGCTAGAGAGCTGAAATTTGGAACACTGATAGAACTCCGGTGACAATGCATTCTATTAAATTTTGTGGTCCATCAGAGGCGTAGGGGGCCGTGGGGAGACTCAAACTTTTTTTCTTTAAACATGGCATAACTTCCAATTCCTTCAAGCTACAATGTTGAAATGGTAGGTGAGTTCTTATTGACAAAATGAAATTTTTTACCCTTAGGAAAGGGGGGTGTGGGGGCAAAGGGGAGCGGGATGGAGCCAATTTAAAGACCTAACTTTCGTATTTTGTAAGCTACAAGGCTGAAATTTTTTACTTAGGTTCGCATTCGGGAAAAAGAGTAAAAAAGGGGGAAAAAAGAGGGGAAAAGGGGGGAGAAAAAATTTTTTTTTTTTTAAAAAACAAAAAAAAAAGGAAAATAAAAACAGAGTAAAAAACAAGTTTTTTAAAATATAACCCTTTAACCGACTAAAAATAAATTTTCTTTAAATTAATTTCAGCAATTTCGATTTAAAATTAAGGGTTTTTGGCGACTATAAAACCTGCAATGATATTCGGAGGAAAGTACCCAAAAGCCCTTAATTTTAAATCGAAATTGCTGAAATTAATTTAAAGAAAATTTATTTTTAGTCGATTAAAGGGTTATATTTTAAAAAACTTGTTTTTTACTCTGTTTTTATTTATTACTCTACTTAGTTGTTTATTTAATTTTATAGCTTTTAAGTGCTTTCGCAATTTTTCACCATTTTGCACTCTTTTTATTTGAGACAAACGAGACAATCACTGTCAGTTTCACGTGTCGTTAATTTTATTTTGATAAAACAATAACACATTTTAAAAACCACAACAAATGTTATATTCTCCCACTTGCAACCCGGAACGACTAGAGAACAAAAAAAACAGTAAGCCGCTCATTTAATTCTATAAGCAATTGTATAAAATGGGTGCAAAAAAGTGCGCACTTTTTGGCATTAGCTATCTACCCATTTTATACAATTGTTTACAGAATTTTGAAATGCAGAATTTTGATTACAGAATTTTGAAAATACAGAATTTTGAAATACAGAATTTTGATTTACAGAATTTTGAGAATACAGTATTTTTAAATACAAAATTTTGAAAACAGAATTTTGAAATCAGAATTTTGACCTACACAGCATTTCGACTCCAACCCAAAAAATATAGATGTTCCTGATCCGAAAGATATAAGAATATCCTCCGCTATAAGAAGTGTTTGCTGGGATAGCGAAGACTAGGGAATTCAATCCCGAAAGGTTTTGACAAACACGGGATTTCAGGATTTTTTTTGCAATCTCGGGATCCCGGGACGCGATCGGGATTTCTGTAATATTTTTATTTGATCAAGAATACCCGTTTTTATTGAAAAAAAAGTATGATGTATGTCTTTGCCATGCAACTGAAGACAACAACTACCAACAACTTGTATTATACACTATTTCCCTACGATTTTCATGAAAAGTACAATATAACTCTGTACATTTTTTTTTGCTTCACATCAAATTATCTTTAATGAAGTTAAACTACCTCAGCATTCAAAACTCAATTGAAAAATGTAGTTTGTATCAGTCTTTATTACGTTGCAGTAAAATTCTTATTAATAGTACACCTCTATATATATATATATATATATATATATCTATATATATATATATATTTATATATATATATATATATTAGTTTCTATATATTTTTATAAAAAGATAAACCTTAAGACGATTCAGCAGTTCTTTTGTAGAACTCCACAAGGAATTTCGAATTTCGGCACAATTTTTATTTGATGATTTATAATTTCTATGAACAAACGGAGCTATATTTTTATTCAAACTCTAAATAAAAATTTTAGAATTGAAGGAATCCGACCAGGTTCATCGATTACCAAAATTTGTTTTATTACACATCAACATGTAGTGATTTATGATACGAGTTCCAAATATTAAAATTTTCTACAAAACTATCCTTCCAATATGGATCAAAAGGGGGTATTCATTTTCGAAATACTCTTATCCTCCCAGTAAACTTATATCTCACAAAACCTAAAGAGATCACACTTAATTTTTGGGTTTTATTCGATATATTTTTAAGATCTTGAAATTTTTTTCCAATATTTCTAACCAATAGAGGAAAAAGGTAATTAATATTTGCTTTAATTCTTAGAATAAAATGATGGTAATTTTCTGAATACAATGTGATAGAAATTACATAAAACTAACAATCGACATTACCATTTGTACATTTATCATTTCTCCTGATTTTTTTTAACGATTTTTTTCGATTTGCAACGAATAATAATAACATAATTTATAACATTATTTAGGTTTTTTTAGATAAATAAAGGTTTGCAATCTCAAAAAATCCCGGGGTCAAAAAAGGTTGCGATCCCTGGATTGAATTCCATAGTGAAGACTCATGATGCAATGAGAAGGTGATATCAGTATGGACAGCTGCCAAAGCCTGTGGGTTAAAGAAATTAGCACGGCTGTTTTTATTTTGCACTGTGATGACCCAAAAATATGAGTCATCACATTTTAAGCTATATTCTTCTTATAGCCTTTTTCTTGTTTTTATTATTACTCTTTTTATTTAATTTTAGTTACGATTGAATTTTCTTATGTTTTCCATTTTTTTATCCCTATGAGAATTTTCATTGAATTTATATAACATCTCAAAAAAAAAACTAAAATAAATCATATAATGTAAACATACCCTTAGACATGTATACCTAATTTATCTGTAAAGGGCGAACAGCGGAAAGGTGCCAACTCCGTCCAAAGGTTTGAGTAATTGGTACTCAAATCAACGATGACTCAGCGATAATCATAAGGGAAACCATGCGGAAGAACAGGACGACGATATGAGTACGAAAAGAGCAACACGAGGAGCGAGGCAACAAATCACCACGGCTAGCGACATAAACTTAACTACATTTCACCAATGGTCATTGTTGAGAGATGAGGGTATAAAAGCAGTGGACGACCCTGATTCAGTCTCATTTCTCGCGGATTCCGAATCAGGTAAGTCACACGTAGCTCGTGAAATTTTAGTAGAATTTGGTATTTAGTTGAATAAATTGAATCGCATAGAAATTCGATTTGGTACAGGGACTGGGATAATGGCATGGCAAGGGTTGATGCCATCATCGGTCATGTCATGCTCCCACGTTTCTACCTGAAATCAATTCGGCATCAAGTCAAAGAAAATTGAGTAAAGTTCGATTTACTACAGGGACTGGGATGATGGCATGGCATGGGTATGTGTCACAATCGGTCAGGTCATACCCCACGTTTCTGATTAAACTCTCTATGTTTGATATCACAATAAAACAAAATTTTGTTAAATAATCATTCTTCTCTTCCAATAATATTTTACTTTTGGTGTTTCACTATATCTTTGAACCATTGAATATTTAATTATTTTAATAAATAAGATCAAACTAAATACTGATTAAATTTGTCATTTCTCGCGGATTCCGAATCAGTTTCAGAAGTATCGAACTAATCAGAGGCACAGCAAAGGTCGTGAATATTATCGAGCGAGTGAACCACCAGAACCAGCAAGTCACACATTTCTCGAGTCAAAATTATCAGTCGGCACAGCGAGTACCCCAGCAAGTCAAGTTTCTACGTATCCTTCAGAGGCAGAGTGCAAGACGCCTCCCTTTCTGAAGCTGCAAGTTGTACGACGCACCGATTCCACGAGAGAGCGGTTGAATTTCCCCGCCATCGGGTTTGCGGTGCCTAACCCCAGTGTACACGTCACTTTGGACGTTCAAGTTCCGTTTATATTCGTTCACGCTCAGCTACGCCCACGATTCACACCTTGCTTTGCCTGCGTTCGTACTAGCCTCGTCCACGTATCGCATACACAAGTTCCCCTTGAACTCCCGCTCGCATCACGCGTTCAACGACTACGCCTCGACGCCGTATCCACAAAGGCCTATTGCCCACCATTACACATCATTTCATAAGCCACCACCGATCGCCATTGCCACGTCTACACATTATTTTCATCAATATTCGAGCGACGTGACTACCGATCACCATCGTCCAGAATATCCACTCAACACCTGATAATTCACCATAATCTCCAGTCATCCGAGTCGACGAGAAGCTGTAACGCTAACTAACGACGACCACACGCCGCTGTTCGCCCCAAACTTATAAAACTCTGTAACTTTTACTTTATTTTGTTATTAATTAAAAATTTCTGTTCAAATTTGAAAAGAATGTCTGCAAATTTATAAATTTTTCTGTGTACGAAGCCCTGGACATCCGACGATTCCTTACCTTAGCATAAGCAACGTTACAGATGGCGCCCGACCAGGGACCCTGAGCAGAAACAACAAAAAAAACATCACCACCAACAATCAAGTAAGAGTCACCACAGAGAAGCGACTACTAAGAACGGAAGAAATCGACTGAAGACATCACCATGGTAAAGACTACATGGATAAATTATCTGCGGAGAGACGATCTGAGCGCCTACGCGGCAGAATTTGTATTCGACGATAGTGGCAGTGTGGAAGAACTGCGACGGAGATTTGCCGCCTTCGTGAAGGACGAGGTCACCAGCGCCGAACACATCGAGCGACTCACGGCATTGGAAAGTAAGCATGCACGCAATTTCGAGCCCGGCCAAGAGGACTCCCCGATGCGACCCGATAGCGTTCGTAGAGAGAGTGGAAGCTGGTGGTCACTTACAATATACAACAAGATGAATTGCCACGCTCGAACTCCTGACAGGAAAAGCACTAACCTGGTACCGGAATAATAACAGGCAGTGGAGGACCTGGAGTTTGTACAAAGAGGATTTCCTGCGATTTTTCCTGCCATGCAGATATTTCGAGCAGCTGGACGATGCCATACGGAAGCGAGTACAACGACCCAGAGAGACGTTCAAGGACTACGTGATTTCACTGCAGGACATGATGCGGCACGCGAGTTACACAGAACAAGAAAAATTAGACCGGATATTTCGTAATTGGATTTTCAGAATCTGGAGGAACTACTTGCTCTGGCACAGGACATGGGGGGGTTACGCCTCGATACAAATACACCGGAGGAAAGACAACAGCTGATCCAGTCAGCAACACAGACTCCAGCCGCAAGACGCACGTGCCATCGCTGCGACGAATTAGGACATTACGCTGATCGATGCACTAACGCCGTGGTACTACATTGCTGGGACCGCGGAGCTCGAGGAATTGGACAATCGATTGTTGTAGGCGACGTGCGGGAAACGGCGATGGGCACGGCCGAGAGCGGCAGGCTACCGGAGCCCCTTTCATCGAACACTGTCCGCAACGCGAACATTAGAAAGTGATGACCGCCGTATCTCCGCCACCAGTCACGTCTACAATCGACACGGGAGCAACAAGGAGTTTTCTGTGCAGAGAGTGGGCACGCCAGTTCTGCACACTGGACAATTTGGTCCCAGTTTTGACCGCGACTCGACTGGCAGACGATTCAGTGGTAACTATCGAGGAAGCAATGGTACTGGAGATGTCGGATGCCCCTACTCCTTTTACCGAATGCGACAGACCATTGCATTTTAGGAATGGATTTCTTAGGACGCATTGACGCCACACTCACACTGGGTGATTGCTCCATCACGCTTCATCCAGCTGTAGAGGACGCTCGAACACTCAAAGAGGATGGATATGAGCGACTGGCAGAATTCGAACGGAAAATGGCCCACGCCACACACCAGGAGGTAACACGAGGAGTAAGTGCACCAGAGGAAATCGCACAAGCAGTAGGCGACGCTGCACCCGAGGAAGTTACGAGGAAGTATCACAAGAGGCACAAGGAGTAGCTGCACGCAAGAAGAAGCCACGCAGGAAACCCATGCAGAAGGGAAAGGAACTATTAAAACAAGGAACAATTAAAATTGCACGCGAGGAACTAGTGCAAAGGAAAATTGCACCAGGAACAAAACAGGCAGGAGACGCCAACAACAGAGCAACGACACACGAGGAATTAACGCAAAGGAGAATTGCACCGGAACAGGGATGCCTCGATCCAGCCAGGAGCATGCACAGCGCTCCCATTGTCTTGATAAGGAAAAAGAATGGTAAGTAGAGGTTGTGCGTCGATCACAGGCAGCTGAACGCGAAGTCAGTACCCGACGCGTACCCGCATCCAGCACATCTTGGACAGGCTGCGAAACGCGAAGCTCATCAGCACGTTGGACCTTAAGAATGGATACTGGCAGGTGCCCATGTCTCCAGAGAGTAAGCAGTACACAGCGTTCACCGTGCCCGGACGAGGCCTCTACCAGTGGTGTGTAATGCCCTTCGGCCTGCATTCGGCCCAGCTACGTTCCAACGCGCTCTGGATGGAGTCATCGGACCGGAGATGGATCCACATGCCTTCGCATACCTGGACGACATTATCGTGACAGGGACATCGATCGAGGAACACATGACCAATCCGCGAGAAGTATTTCGACGTCTGCGGGCCGCAAATCTGAGGATTAACACCGAGAAATGTGAGTTTTTCAAGAACGAGATACGATACCTGGGGCATAGGGTCTCATCAGAGGGAATCCATACGGACCCAGAGAAGATTTCGGCCATTCAGGAGCTGAAGCCGCCAACAAATCTGCGAGAGCTGCGCCGAAGCTTAGTGATAGCGCCGTGGTATCGCCGTTTCGTACCAGATTTCTCGAAAGTGGTACAGCCACTCACCGCATTGTTAAAGAAAAGCCGGCGATGGAAATGGGAGCACGAGCAAGAGGACGCTTTCGATCAATTAAAGCTGCGACTCACATAGGCACTAGTGTTAATTTGTCCGGACTTCGCGGAACGGTTTACGCTGCAGACGGACGCGAGCGACTAGGGATTGGGAGCGGTGTTAACCCAAAATATCGACGGCCAGGAACGAGTGGTATGCCAGTAGGCGACTAGCAGCGGCCGAGATCAACTACTCTCTAACGCAGAAGGAGTGCCTCGCGATAGTCTGGGGCGTCCGGAAAATGCGAGAATACTTGGAGGGCTACGAGTTCACCATCATCACAGATCATCTTTCATTGAAGTGGCTGAACTCGATCGAGAGTCCGTCGGGCAGGATCGCACGGTGGGTGCTAGAACTTCAACAGTACAGGTATACGATAACATATAGGAAAGGTGCCCTCAACGTAGTGGCAGATGCACTGTCACGACAGCCCCGAGATGTCCTCTTGTCTGCGACCACGACCGGGGAAGGAGGTGAAGAATGCGCTTGGTTGAAGAAGCGAAAGGCCGAAGTCATCAAGAACCCCGAAAAGTTTGCTGACTACGTCATCCAAGGAGAGCAACTATACCGCCACATTCCCCGACGACTGGGGGATGAGGACTGTGCCCCCTGGAAGTTATGCGTTGGCACCCATCTACGGAAGCGGGTTCTGGCCGAGAACCATGCCACCTGGGAGTTCGGAAAACGATTGCACGGTTGGCGAACCGTTAAAACTGGCCGGGCATGTTTCGTGAAGTAGGTAGATACATTCGAAGCTGCGAGCAGGGACGTAACCAGGGGGGGGGGCTTGCGGTGTTCGAACCCCCCCCCCCCCCGAAATCTATGAAGTTATAGAAAAATGTATGGAATTGTTATGAAATTCAACAGAATTTAAGAGAATAATAATAATAAAAATAAAGGGGGGGATTTGCACTGCGACCTTTGGTCTTTTGTGCCCCCACTACGAGTCCGTGTTGGGTGACGATGCCCCAAGTATCACGAATCATACCTCTGCCAACCTTTAGAGGACCTCCACCAACCCCAATTCCGTTAGGAATTTCAAGATTAGAAGAGGATCTAGATTCGGCCAATCATGCTCTGGCACCAGGTACTTTCCCAGTACGCGCCTCCTTGTGTGGATGATTGCCCCACAGGACTCCAGTAAATGACCCGGACTTTCTTCTTCCTCATTGCAGAATCTGCAAGAGTCGTCGTTTAGAATGCCCAGCTTCGTGAGATGCCCCCTCAGTCTGCAGTGACCAGTGAGAAACCCCGTTAGGATTCGAAGCCGGTTCTTACTCAGCCCGATACAAGCTTCAAACCTCCTCTTGTTATATTTACCAAGGAGTGATTTGGCCTGCCGTAGCCCAGGTAGATCGAACCAATAGTTCGATCTGTCCACCCGTACTCTTTCTCTGAGCATTTCCCGGATAGTGTGTGCACCTATACCACAGAATGGCTCTGGCCCTGTAAGGGGCGTAGCCGCTCCTTTTCTCGCAAGCTCGTCTGCCGCCTCGTTCCCCTCCACACCGACGTGTCCTGGCACCCAGCAGAGCGTAACTTTATTGGTTCCGCCCAGCCGGTTTAATTTTGCAAGACAGTCCCCCACTAGCCTGGAGCTAATGATGTGAGAGTCTTGAGCTTTAAGAGCCGCCTGACTGTCAGATAGTATTACGATTTCCCGTCTACAGTATTTTCTATCGAGGTTGAATTGCACACATCTTTCAATTGCATGAACTTCTGCTTGGAAGATGCGGTCAGTGTGCCCATTGGTTCGGAGTATTTGGTACGTGGCCCGAATACCCCAGCACCAGTGCCCTCGTCTGTTCTGGATCCATCTGTAAACCACATTATAGCATGGTCGCGGATACCATACTGTGAGTGTATATTGGACCATTCTTTCTTACTACTGAGCTTCACATCAAAGTTTTTTGTGAAGCTAAATTTTCTCATGTTATCGTCCCTTGGAGCTAATAGAAGCGGATACTTATTGGAAAGAGTGAAGTGATCCGCGCGCTCAATGCACCTTCCGTACCCTATACCCTCCTTAGAAAATCTCGCAAGTGTACTGTCAGCTACCTCCCCAATAACAATGTGTAGGGGAGTTAGTTCTAATATTACCTCCAGTGCCGCAGTTGGACAGGTTTTCATTGCCCCGGTTATGCAGACACATGCTAGCCTTTGAACACGTTCTAGTGACTTCCTAGTGGTGCCCAGACTAGTTATTTTGGCCCACGCAACGGCCCCATAGGTGATGATTGGTCTCACCATTCCTATGTACATCCACCGCATTATGCGTGGACTACAACCCCAAGATTTACCAGCTATGCTCCTACACATCATGAGAGCTCTAATGGCCTTCTTTGTTACTAACTCCGTGTGTACCTTCCACGTGAGCTTACTATCTAGTGTTAATCCCAGATATTTCACTTCCGTTTGTTTCTCTATAACTTGCCCGGACAGCCGAATCGGCCTCCAGTACTGTAGTTTCCTCTTCAATGTAAACGGTACAATCGTGGTTTTTGCTGGATTAATGTTCAGCCCCACAGATTTGCACCATTCAAGTGTGACCTCGAGACCTCTCTGTATTATATCACATAAAGCCTCCTCGTACTTACCCCTAGCCATTATGACGATGTCATCAGCATACCCCTGACACGTAAATCCCATATCAGTAAGTTTGCTGAGGAGCTCGTCCACCACCAGACTCCACAGAAGAGGCGAAAGCACGCCCCCCTGGGGACAACCCCTCGTGGTGACTGCCTCAGTGGTGTTAAGGCCAGTTTGATATTCGACAGACCGGGTGCCTAACATCTCACCAACCCAATGGCACAGAGTAGTGTCCACCCCTTTACACAGCAAGGCATGTCTAACGCCCTCATGGGAGGTGTTGTCAAACGCGCCCTCTATGTCGAGGAATGCACACACTACTATTTCCTTTGTGTCCAAGGCCCTTTGTATGTACCCAGCCATTTGGAATAGAGCAGTTTCAGTAGACCTGCCCGCTCTATACGCATGTTGACAGTGGTGAAGGGGCCTCCTGACCAGGACTTCTTCTCGAAGATAGTTATCTATTACTTTTTCCATCGTTTTTAAAAGAAACGACGTCAAGCAAATTGGTCTAAAGGATTTTGGTAGAGTAGGATCCTTCTTCCCAACCTTCGGGATAAAAATAACTTAAGCCCTACGCCAGCTGCTAGGTATGTACCCTAAGGCCAGGCTGCTTGTAGAAATCCTTCTAATCTGCTGAATCATTTCAGGCCCTCCCTTCTGGAGAAGAGCCGGAAATATGCCATCTACACCTGAAGATTTGTAGGGGTGAAAGGTTCCAATTGCCCATTCAATCCTTCTTCTGTCACAAATTTTGTTGGCTACCTCCCAATCAACTCTTCTAGCTCTCCGACCCATATACAAGTTCAATGAGTCCGCCTTAGGTACGCTGCCTGGGAAGTGGGTCTCAAGGAGCAATTCGGCTCGTTGAGACTCACCTTCTGTAAAGGTGCCATCTGCCCTTTTGAGAGCCAAGGTAGCTACGTTCCCTGTTTTGGCTACCGCCTTGTACAGCCTCGCCGCTACAGGAGTATCCACTATGGTCTCACAGAAGTCCCTAAAGCTTTTCCTTTTAGCGCTCCTAATTTCTTTACTGTACATAGTTAGGGTCGTGGTGTAACTATGCCAGTCCCCGGTTCTCTTAGCTCGGTTAAAGAGCTTCCTCGTGAAAGCCCGATGATTTGACAACTCGTTGTTCCACCACGGCGCATACTTAGTACTACCAGTCCTACTCGGACAACTGAGGTTATATCCCTCGATCATAACGTTCGTTAGTTCTACTACCTCCTGCTCCAGATGAGGGTGATTGCCCGGCGGTCTGCCGGTACTGAATACCCCAGAACTAGAATACATGAAGTCTTTATACTTGTCCCAGTTCGTACGCCTGGGGTTCCTTGATGGTAATAAATTTGGTCTACTCCCTACAATGTCAAATACCACTATCCGATGGTCTGACATTGAGGGTTCGTCCGATACCCTCAATGTCAGTAATTGGTACCCAAATCAACGATGACTCAGCGATAATCATAAGGGAACCGTGCGAAAGAACAGGACGACGATATGAGTACGAAAAGAGCTACACGAGGAACGAGGCAACAAATAACCACGGCTAGCGACAGAAACTTAACTACATTTCACCAATGGTCTTTGTTGAGAGATGAGGGTATAAAAGCCATGAACGACCCTGATTCAGTCTCATTTCTCGCGGATTCCGAATCAGGTAAGTCACACATAGCTCGTTAAATTTTAGTAGAATTTGGTATTTAGTTGAATAAATTGAATCGCATAGAAATTCGATTTGGTACAGGGACTGGGATAATGGCATGGCAAGGGTTGATGCCATCATCGGTCATGTCATGCTCCCACGTTTCTACCTGAAATGCTCTCGGCATCAATTCAAAGAAAAAGAAATAAATTTCGATTTTATCGCAGGGACTGGGATAATGGCATGGCAAGGGTTGATGCCATCATCGGTCATGTTATGCCCTCACGTTTCAACCCGAAATCCTTTCGCCTCTTGGCATCAAGTCAAAGAAAATTGAGTAAAGTTCGATTTACGACAGGGACTGGGATGATGGCATGGCATGGGTATGTGTCACAATCGGTCATGTCATACTCTCACGTTTCTGGCTAGAATCGTCTCGCCTGATGGTTCCAAGTAAAAATCTAACCACGACAGGGACTAGGATGATGGCATGGCATGGGTATGTGTGACAATCGGTCAGGTCATACTCTCACGTTTCTGATTAAACTCTCTATATTTGATATCGCAATATTAATGCTAATAAAACAAAGCTTTGTTACAGGAAAATTTTTTTTAAATAATCATTCTTCTCTTCCAATAATATTTTACTTTTGTTGTTTCACGATATCTTTCAACACTGACCATTGAATATTTAATAAATTTAATAAATAAGATCAAACTAAATACTGATTAAATTTCTCATTTCTAGCGGATTCCGAATCAGTTTCAGAAGTATCGAACTAATCAGAGGCACAGCAAAGGTCGTGAACATTAGCGAGTGAGTGAACCACCAGAACCAGCAAGTCACACATTTCTCGAGTCAAAATTATCAGTCGGCACAGCGAGTACCCCAGCAAGTCAAGTTTCTACGTATCCTTCAGAGGCAGAGTGCAAGACGCCACCCTTCCTGAAGCTGCAAGTTGTACGACGCACCAATTCCACGAGAGAGCGGTTGAATTTCCCCGCCATCGGGTCTGCGGTGCCTAACCCCAGTGTACACGTCACTTTGGACGTTCAAGTTCCGTTTATATTCGTTCACGCTCAGCTACGCCCACGATTCACACCTTGCTTTGCCTGCGTTCGTACTAGCCTCGTCCACGTATCGCATACACAAGTTCACCTTGAACTCCCGCTCGCATCACGCGTACAACGACTACGCCTCGACGCCGTATCCACAAAGGCCTATTGCCCACCATTACACATCATTTCATAAGCCACCACCGATCGCCATTGCCACGTCTACACATTATTTTCATCAATATTCGAGCGACGTGACTACCGATCACCATCGTCCAGAATATCCACTCAACACCTGATAATTCACCATAATCTCCAGTCATCCGAGTCGACGAGAAGCTGTAACGCTAACTAACGACGACCACACGCCGCTGTTCGCCCCAAACTTAAAAAACTCTGTAACTTTTACTTTATTTTGTTATTAAATAAAAATTTCTGTTCAAATTTGAAAAAAATCTCTGCAAATTTATAAATTTTTCTGTGTACGAAGCCCTGGACATCCGACGATTCCTTACCTTAGCATAAGCAACGTTACAGATGGCGCCCGACCAGGGACCCTGAGCAGAAACAACAAAAAAAACATCACCACCAACAATCAAGTAAGAGTCACCACAGAGAAGCGAACTACTAAGAACGGAAGAAATCGACTGAAGACATCACCATGGTAAAGACTACATGGATAAATTATCTGCGGAGAGACGATCTGAGCACCTACGCGGCAGAATTTGCATTCGACGATAGTGGCAGTGTGGAAGAACTGCGTCGGAGATTTGCCGCCTTCGTGAAGGACGAGGTCACCAGCGCCGAACACATCGAGCGACTCACGGCATTGGAAAGTAAGCATGCATGCAATTTCGAGCCCGGCCAAGAGGACTCCCCGATGCGACCCGAAAGCGTTCGTGGAGAGAGTGGAAGCTGGTGGTCACTTACAATAAGATGAATAATAACAGGCAGTGGAGGACCTGGAGTTTGTACAAAGAGGATTTCCTGCGATTTTTCCTGCCAGGCAGATATTTCGAGCAGCTGGACGATGCCATACGGAAGCGAGTACAACGACCCAGAGAGACGTTCAAGGACTACGTGATTTCACTGCAGGACATGATGCGGCACGCGAGTTACACAGAACAAGAAAAATTAGACCGGATATTTCGTAATTGGATTTTCAGAATCTGGAGGAACTACTTGCTCTGGCACAGGACATGGGGGGTTACGCTTCGATACAAATACACCGGAGGAAAGACACCAGCTGATCCAGTCAGCAACACAGGCTCCAGCCGCAAGACGCACGTGCCATCGCTGCGACGAATTAGGACATTACGCTGATCGATGCACTAACGCCGTGGTACTACATTGCTGGGACCGCGGAGCTCGAGGAATCCGGACAATCGATTGTTGTAGGCGACGTGCGGGAAACGGCGATGGGCACGGCCGAGAGCGGCAGGCTACCGGAGCCCCTTTCATCGAACACTGTCCGCAACGCGAACATTAGAAAGTGATGACCGCCGTATCTCCGCCACCAGTCACGTCTACAATCGACACGGGAGCAACAAGGAGTTTTCTGTGCAGAGAGTGGGCACGCCAGTTCTGCACACTGGACAATTTGGTCCCAGTTTTGACCGCGACTCGACTGGCAGACGATTCAGTGGTAACTATCGAGGAAGCAATGGTACTGGAGATGTCGGATGCCCCTACTCCTTTTACCGAATGCGACAGACCATTGCATTTTAGGAATGGATTTCTTAGGACGCATTGACGCCACACTCACACTGGGTGATTGCTCCATCACGCTTCATCCAGCTGTAGAGGACGCTCGAACACTCAAAGAGGATGGATATGAGCGACTGGCAGAATTCGAACGGAAAATGGCCCACGCCACACACCAGGAGGTAACACGAGGAGTAAGTGCACCAGAGGAAATCGCACAAGCAGTAGGCGACGCTGCACCCGAGGAAGTTACGAGGAAGTATCACAAGAGGCACAAGGAGTAGCTGCACGCAAGAAGAAGCCACGCAGGAAACCCATGCAGAAGGGAAAGGAACTATTAAAACAAGGAACAATTAAAATTGCACGCGAGGAACTAGTGCAAAGGAAAATTGCACCAGGAACAAAACAGGCAGGAGACGCCAACAACAGAGCAACGACACACGAGGAATTAACGCAAAGGAGAATTGCACCGGAACAGGGATGCCTCGATCCAGCCAGGAGCACGCACAGCGCTCCCATTGTCTTGATAAGGAAAAAGAATGGTAAGTAGAGGTTGTGCGTCGATCACAGGCAGCTGAACGCGAAGTCAGTACCCGACGCGTACCCGCATCCAGCACATCTTGGACAGGCTGCGAAACGCGAAGCTCATCAGCACGTTGGACCTTAAGAATGGATACTGGCAGGTGCCCATGTCTCCAGAGAGTAAGCAGTACACAGCGTTCACCGTGCCCGGACGAGGCCTCTACCAGTGGTGTGTAATGCCCTTCGGCCTGCATTCGGCCCAGCTACGTTCCGACGCGCTCTGGATGGAGACATCGGACCGGAGATGGATCCACATGCCTTCGCATACCTGGACGAGAAGAAGAGAAGATTTCGGCCATTCAGGAGCTGAAGCCGCCAACAAATCTGCGAGAGCTGCGCCGAAGCTTAGTGATAGCGCCGTGGTATCGCCGTTTCGTACCAGATTTCTCGAAAGTGGTACAGCCACTCACCGCATTGTTAAAGAAAAGCCGGCGATGGAAATGGGAGCAAGAGCAAGAGGACGCTTTCGATCAATTAAAGCTGCGACTCACATAGGCACTAGTGTTAATTTGTCCGGACTTCGCGGAACGGTTTACGCTGCAGACGGACGCGAGCGACTAGGGATTGGGAGCGGTGTTAACCCAAAATATCGACGGCCAGGAACGAGTGGTATGCCAGTAGGCGACTAGCAGCGGCCGAGATCAACTACTCTCTAACGCAGAAGGAGTGCCTCGCGATAGTCTGGGGCGTCCGGAAAATGCGAGAATACTTGGAGGGCTACGAGTTCACCATCATCACAGATCATCTTTCATTGAAGTGGCTGAACTCGATCGAGAGTCCGTCGGGCAGGATCGCACGGTGGGTGCTAGAACTTCAACAGCACAGGTATACGATAACATATAGGAAAGGTGCCCTCAACGTAGTGGCAGATGCACTGTCACGACAGCCCCGAGATGTCCTCTTGTCTGCGACCACGACCGGGGAAGGAGGTGAAGAATGCGCTTGGTTGAAGAAGCGAAAGGCCGAAGTCATCAAGAACCCCGAAAAGTTTGCTGACTACGTCATCCAAGGAGAGCAACTATACCGCCACATTCCCCGACGACTGGGGGATGAGGACTGTGCCCCCTGGAAGTTATGCGTTGGCACCCATCTACGGAAGCGGGTTCTGGCCGAGAACCATGCCACCTGGGAGTTCGGAAAACGATTGCACGGTTGGCGAACCGTTAAAACTGGCCGGGCATGTTTCGTGAAGTAGGTAGATACATTCGAAGCTGCGAGCAGGGACGTAACCAGGGGGGGGGGCTTGCGGTGTTCGAACCCCCCCCCCCGAAATCTATGAAGTTATAGAAAAATGTATGGAATTGTTATGAAATTCAATAGAATTTAAGAGAAACTTCCGTATACTCCTTGATATTTTATTTTTGTGTACCAAAAACTGGAAAATTCCAGTTCTAGCATTCGTTTTAAGCATCCCGGTTTACATTTACATCAAAGGGAAACACCTTATGAAAGTTTATAGATATTCGAAATTTTGCTGTGAATCAAATGAAAGTGTATTTAAAATGAAAGCAGGGACGTACCCATGAAGAGAAGGGGGGGTTTGGAGGGCTTTAGTGTGCCGAAAACCCCCAAAATATATGAACACAATAGTCGATTTTTTCATAAACTCACCTTCGGGTTTTTTCCAAATTTTTTGAATCTACTTTTTTTTATGAAAAATCAAAAGATTTATTTTGAAAAAAGCGATCTGTTGTTGATTTTAATTTAGTTTGCATTTTCTAGTTTTTTCTCAGTATAAGTAAAAAAATTTTATGAAAACCCCCCCCCGAAATTTATTCCTGGTTACGTCCCTGGCTGCGAGAGTTGTCAAAAGTACAAGCCGGAGCAACAGAAGCCGGCTGGAAAAATGTTAACACAAATAGCTGAGAAGCCGTGGGCCATTTTATGCGCGGACCCCTGCCGCGATCGACCCATGGAAACACGATGATGACGGTGGCAGCGACGTAGGTAGAGTATAGGGTGAACGGGGTGGGTTGCAACGACAGAAGGAAAATACCTGTCACCCCATTACTAACAAGTAGCAACATAGCAACGAGTGACATTAGAAAACATCTTTGAATTATTTAAGTCTAACTTCAGCCTAGGAATTTCAAAGATATTCAAATTGTCAGGCAAGGCAACACTGGTCAACGAAGGAAGTTAATTGCGACGCCATTTGAGAAAGTCATTTGCGCAGTAGAATTTACCACAAGCAGTCGAAATCGCAAATTTTCAAGAATCAACAGTCCAACAACGCAGCTTGATGTAAAATATATATATATAACCAACTGAGCATGGAGCAAGACGACGGCTGGAAGGAAAGTGTGAACCGAACACGAGAGCGATACGAGGAGCTGGAGGCCGAACGAAGCTGATCGTAAAGGAGCGCGCAAGCAAGCGGCTATAACATCGCGACCCATGACGACCGCAGATCCAAAGAAGTATCGCTGGGCTTTATGGGCGCGCACCGCCACCCGACTATAGCCAACCACGCTATGTACCTACCGAGTAGGACGGGTTGAGTGGAGCATCAGTCTGCAGGACTACGGCCGACTGACGATCGATCGCTGGCTAAACGACATGATCGTCGACATGGGACTGGCCCACATGTGGCAGGAAACCCTAACAAAGGCACAGCGCACCACCACCCACGTCATGAGCAGCTTTTTGTTCCTCAACCTGTAGAATCGACGGAACCGCACGGCTCTAGAACGACACCAGCCAGTGTGCAAATTCACGAAGCATTTTGTGGTGGTCCCCATCGACCAAGGGAAACATTGGTTCCTGACAATTGTGTGTTTTCCCGACATAGCAGCAGGGAAACGAGCAGCTGACGTAGGACAGATGCCGTGCATCTTTGTGGTCGCCGACCAGTAACGAGAAGAAGCCGCCCTCCTTATCCGCGAATACATACAACAGGAGTATCGAACTCTGAACGGCGGAAACAATTAGGAACGGCTGTTTAGCACGACACGCATGCCAATCCGAGCGCTTCAGGTACCCCAGCAGACGAACCCAAAACGACTGCGGAGTATTTCTCATACATTATGCGGAGAAATTCTTCACGCAACCTTTTGCCAACTTCGCACCGCCAACCATCCCGGATGGAGCCTAGGGAAGGACGCACATTGCCGCCAGGAAACGACGACGACTGGCCAATATGATTCGAGAGCGAGCGGACGGAAACCGCGGGGACATGGGCGCCATGCATCGAGCTGCCCGACGTGAATACGGATAGCATTCTGAGCGAGTACGACGATCAGGAGATACGAGAGGAGGAGAAGACAGACGAGTACGAGGTAGTCGCCGAGGTGCCGACCACCCACGAAGCCACCAACCAACACACGAATGATGAAGCAACGACCGTGTCCTCGAAAGATGTATGTGCCCTGATCCCGATCATGGAAATGATGGGACCGTACGAACAGGATTTGGAAGATCAACGACGCACTGGACAAATTACAACCCGGCCAACGACGAAGGTTCATGCTGCGACAGGAGGCCATGGACTACCTTGTCCGGATTAATCGCGACCGTAAGGTGGTTTTCATCCATCGGCCGACGAAGTAAGGGGGGGGGGGTGAGTCATATGAGTCATCACATTCCAAGCTATATTCTTCTTTATAACATTTTTCTTGTTGTTATTATTACTCTTTTTATTTAATTTTAGTTACGATTGAATTTTCTTATGTTTATCATTTTTTAATCCCTATGAGAATTTTCATTGAATTTATATAATATCTCAGAAAAAAAAAACTAAAATAAATCATATAATGTAAACATACCCTTAGACATATACCTTATTTATCTGTAAAGGGCGAACAGCGGAAAGGTTGCAACTCTGTTCAAAGGTTTGAGTAATTGGTACCCAAATCAACGATGACTCAGCGATAATCATAAGGGAACCGTGCGAAAGAACAGGACGACGATATGAGTACGAAAAGAGCTACACGAGGAACGAGGCAACAAATAACCACGGCTAGCGACAGAAACTTAACTACATTTCACCAATGGTCATTGTTGAGAGATGAGGGTATAAAAGCCATGAACGACCCTGATTCAGTCTCATTTCTCGCGGATTCCGAATCAGGTAAGTCACACATAGCTCGTTAAATTTTAGTAGAATTTGGTATTTAGTTGAATAAATTGAATCGCATAGAAATTCGATTTGGTACAGGGACTGGGATAATGGCATGGCAAGGGTTGATGCCATCATCGGTCATGTCATGCTCCCACGAGAGGTCATACTCTCACGTTTCTGATTAAACTCTCTATATTTGATATCGCAATATTAATGGTAATAAAACAAAGCTTTGTTACAGGACAAATTTTTTTAAATAATCATTCTTCTCTTCCAATAATATTTTACTTTTGTTGTTTCACGATATCTTTCAACACTGACCATTGAATATTTAATAAATTTAATAAATAAGATCAAACTAAATACTGATTAAATTTCTCATTTCTAGCGGATTCCGAATCAGTTTCAGAAGTATCGAACTAATCAGAGGCACAGCAAAGGTCGTGAACATTAGCGAGTGAGTGAACCACCAGAACCAGCAAGTCACACATTTCTCGAGTCAAAATTATCAGTCGGCACAGCGAGTATCCCAGCAAGTCAAGTTTCTACGTATCCTTCAGAGGCAGAGTGCAAGACGCCACCCTTCCTGAAGCTGCAAGTTGTACGACGCACCGATTCCACGAGAGAGCGGTTGAATTTCCCCGCCATCGGGTCTGCGGTGCCTAACCCCAGTGTACACGTCACTTTGGACGTTCATGTTCCGTTTATATTCGTTCACGCTCAGCTACGCCCACGATTCACACCTTGCTTTGCCTGCGTTCGTACTAGCCTCGTCCACGTATCGCATACACAAGTTCACCTTGAACTCCCGCTCGCATCACGCGTACAACGACTACGCCTCGACGCCGTATCCACAAAGGCCTATTGCCCACCATTACACATCATTTCATAAGCCACCACCGATCGCCATTGCCACGTCTACACATTATTTTCATCAATATTCGAGCGACGTGACTACCGATCATCGTCCAGAATATCCACTCAACACCTGATAATTCACCATAATCTCCAGTCATCCGAGTCGACGAGAAGCTGTAACGCTAACTAACGACGACCACACGCCGCTGTTCGCCCCAAACTTAAAAAACTCTGTAACTTTTACTTTATTTTGTTATTAAATAAAAATTTCTGTTCAAATTTGAAAAAAATCTCTGCAAATTTATAAATTTTTCTGTGTACGAAGCCCTGGACATCCGACGAGTCCATACCTTCGCAAGAAATATGTATTTTTCTGTGTTTTTTTAGATTTTGAGAATGCACAGAGAACACTGAAAAAAAAAATTATGTAAAAATGAAATTGCCTGCCTTTCAATTTTAATTTCATGACAAAATTTGTTAATTTGATGAGAATTGCATCATTCCATTCGTTTTTCATGTCATATTGATACTATTTTTGTTAAATTGGTATCAAAAACAATAAATTGATATTATCACGTTTTACACTCCATTATCAATTCACAACATCAAACTTGCAACACCACTTATCAATTAATATACCATCAATATTAAGAAACTCACGTAAATTTACATGAAACAATTAAGTTTCGATAAGAATTTTCTATCTCTTGTTAAACAAAATTTGAAATCGATCAAGTAGGCTCTGATTCAAAAGTTGAATCTGAGAAAAAAAAGTAATCCTAATTTTTCCGCGTTCTTGTGAAAGTGCAACTTAAAAAGCGCAACTCGTAAAAAGTCTTACAAAAAAAGTGTAAATAAAGTGAAAAATTAAAAAAAAATTTTATTTCGGGCTTTATTTGGAAATATTTCAATGTTTTTCATACACAATTTGCATAGTTCTGAAAGAAATTTTAGCTTTCAGAGAATTATTAACAAAAATCTTCAGTGGTGCAACACAAACATATCGCTTTACCAACAACTGTTGTAATCGACGTTGTGTCGTGACGTCACTGGATACTGCTTGTTAAGCGAATTCTTCAATTCCAATTCCTACAGCAATTAATCTCCTCAACCACCCTGATTATATTGTCATATAACATGTATTTATACTTCACTGCTATAAATATGTAAATATTTATCACCATTCGCGTTTTATTCGTGATAAATTGAATTTATGGTATGATTCATGTAAAATTACTATCAATTACAATTTTTTCATAACAAAATTGGTTCATATCATTTCAAAACGGGTTCACGTCAATATTTAGTTGGTATCCCATCAATTCCTTTTTTTCATATCAAAAGTCAGTTGGGATCCCATCAATTCCTCCTTTTTTCATATCAAAATTCAGTTGGGATCCCATCAATTCCATTTTATTTCATATCAAATTCTAGTTGGTATCCCATCAATTCACCACTTTTTATATCAATTCTGCATTATTCATATCCAAATATTTACTCATATCAAAATGATAAAGCAACAGCATCTAATTTGATATCACTCATAATCGGCCATATTTTGTCAACGAAAATTGAAGAGTTGATGGTATTTTTTGCGTTTTTTTGGTTCGGTGTATGTAAAAAAAAAAATTACAAATTGACGCTAAACTCGAATCAAATATTTGTTATATTTCTTACGCTTCTTCAAAAAAAGTACTATAATTTTCAAATCTGTTCTATCTGACACAAAATGACAGCATATATTTTAAAATTTGGAGAGCTGTCATCTACTTATACCACCGTGTCTTGCATCACGGTGAAGACTGATGATCAGTGTTGCCACTTCAACAAAATATTGCACCAAATTTGGTACAAAAACCACGGCTGCCAAATAATAGGAAATCAAAAATAATGCATTAAACAGCATTGCAGCGGTTGACGGTGAGCGGATGGCGACTATGCCAAAATTAAAGCAACTTAGACCGATAAGAATGTTAAGGCAGAAGCCGATACCATAGGTCAACTGGCAGCCTATTACTTCGGCCGGCGCAGAAGCCCTATACCGAAGACGATACTTAATTCAAGAACCATTAAAAACTAGTTTTTTATAGGGGTATTCACGATCTTGGGTATTTGGAGTATTTGTAGTAAGTGTTGTAGAAAATTGTGAATTTAAATGTAATAAAGTAGTACATAATTAAGCGTGTCAGTAGGCTGAAATCGATAATTTTGAGTTCAGATCATGAATTAGAAGATTATTCGATTTTAGGGGAGTATATTTGAAGAAAAGGGAGTAGTAGAAATTCTACGAGAGTAGTTGAAATTACTGTCATGGTAGAAGATTTCAAGAGAGGGGAGTAGATATGGGTTTCACGTAGAATACTTGAAATTCTACGAGAGTAGCTCTGTCGGGGAAGCAGCTTCGTAAAAAGAGTAGTAGTTTTGCATTGTATGAAACTCACATAATATATTGAGAAGTAGATTTCTTAAGGGCATGACACACTGGCGTCATTTGACCCCTATTCATTTGTATTTTTATTCTCTTTTATGCTCTTTTACTATTTTGACGCCTGGACGTGCCACACGCAAAAATATTTGACGCCGGGTCAATCTGCTCCTTTTTTCTTAATATCACAAAAGGGTTGCAATCACTCATATTTTATGTGCCTAAATGATAAAAGAGTGCAACCCATGCACATTTCAGTTCACGCAGAATATTTTTATAGACCTACGATTGTAGAATTTTATTCAAATATTCATGTTTAATTGTGTTATTTACTTACATTTCGTATTGCTTCAACAAATTTAATGATAATATAAAGTAACGATGAACAAATTCCTGACAAGTGTTGCTTGCAACGAACAAAAACTGAAAATATTTGCATTTCGTATGCTTTTTTAATACTTTTGCAACCTTGTGTTTGCTACTAAAGATTTGACAGCTACATTTTGCTAAAATGCAACACTCTTTTGATTCATGACCCCAGCTCGAAGCTGGCGTCAAAAAAACCCCTGAGAAAATATTCACTCGCTCTCTCAAAAAGTGTTCATTTTTAATTTTGCCTTGGAAACAACAACACTTTGACAGCACTCGGGGTCAATTGACGCCAATGTGTTTACAATAAATATTGGTAGAAAAGATCTTGAGGGAAGTAGAATAATCTACTACCGAAGTAGAGGAGTAGAAATTTTAAAATCATTGCGAGAGTTATAGATCTACTCCGATAGGAGTAGAGTGAGAACGCCTTAATTGATGAAGGCGGTATTTAACATACAAATTCTTTCAAGAAAATACGTTTCAAAGTTTTTCATTGTCGCTTCTGATTTTTCGAAACTATGATGAATGCTTAAGTTTGTGTTACATACCGCATTTTTACAGCACGCACTATTTTTCCGCAAACACCACAAAAATTGCATTTTTGGTGCGTGCTGTAAAAATTTCATTATTATTTTCGTATTCAGCGTGGCAAAATACATAAGAATTTGTCTATCAAGTATATTTAACACACAAAAAGTTCAGTTTTGTCGATCAGTGTAATCTTTGTTATTTATTTGTTAAATTTTTCGCATTAAACTGTAATTTTCAGCAGAAATATTGAAATTTCGGCCGAAAACGATATTTTTTTTTCGTTCGAATCCGAAACAGCTTTTTTTGGCCGAAAACCCGAAACCGGCCCCGAATTTCGGTTGGTCTCTAATTTCTATTATTTGCAAATTGTACGTATTTGTTTTTGTAAATCTGTCCAATTTACTCCAAATACTAAATTTATCAAAAATACCGAATACAAGGCCATACATTTGAGTATTTGAAATTATGACATATTGCCAGCGTCATAAGGCCCAAAATTAAATGGGCGTTATGACCCCTCGAAAATGTCCATAAGGCTTAGTAAAACAAGTGAGTAAGTTTCTGTCTATCAAAGCCGACTTACCCCTAACCTACTCCTTCGAGGGCCAAAAAAGATAAATCCCAAGTTTGGGCCCTCTAGCTTTCTTCTAGCTCCTGCAATCATGTTTACAAGGACGGACAGACAGACGGACAGATGGACATACGGATAAGGCTAATGAGCCAGTTATAATGGACGGTGACGGGACGGTGACGGCCGCAAGAAATGTCACATAAGCTTCAGTTGTGTGTAAAACAATGGAGCCAGTTTTAACAACCCAAAGCTTGTCAAACTGTTAGTTCTCAAAGATAGTGAATAATGAAATGTGCGGACGTGAAAAATTTAGCTCCATAATATTTACGAAAATTGAAGTGATAAAAACACAAAAAAAATCGAAATTTGTGCGGGACCTGTGCGCGGAAAAAGCGCCCAACAATCTCGCATTAGTCTTGGCACTGACTGTAAAAGGCCAAATAAATAATCAATAAACAAAATTAAAAAGTGATCAATATGATGATTCAATCTCACAAACCGGTTTGTCGGAAAACACTAACAATGCTGAAGCACCCGCGAAAGCGATGCAATTAAAAGCCTCTGCATTCTCTGAGAATGCATCGCAACTCACTCTTGTGTTTCCTGCTAACAATGCTATTCTAGCTGAAAACACTATTTTGAAAAGTCGCTCTGCAGAGGCGCTCTTCGTAAGCTCTCTCGCATCACCATCTGTTCCTTGGCGAGAACAATGCGAAACCCCAACACCCTACACCCAGCAGAAAACGGAAATGGCAGCAGCCGCAGCATCTAAATCGACTTTGGCAAGTACAAATTCTCTTAATACCCTTACGCCAGACCCTCTCAATAAATTTGCAGAGAATCAAAAGTCTGTTCATAAGCCCCAGTCAGGCAATAAAATTAATTCAATCGAGCAGACTACTGCAGGTTCGGCAGTGCAGACAGGCATGCACCGCTACCTGCAAAAACCAGACCCTACAATTCAAAAACGTCAAACGACCCCTCCAGAAAATACCAACACACCTAAGATTTTTAGATCCAAATCGAATATCCAGCCCGTAAATCTTGGCCAAAATAGATATTCTTTATTGTATGAAGAAGAAAATTCAGACCCTAAACCCAAAACGTCGAAGCCGCCGCCAATTTATCTCAGAGAAAAAACTCAAATTCTCTTGTCAATCTGATAACACAGCTTGCTGGTGCCAACAGATTTCATGTGATGCCCATTCTCAAGGGCGCTATCCATGAAACTAAAATTCAAATTTATAATGAGGTAGATTTTCGAAAAGTTGTTGATAATTTCGATAAGTGCAAAAGGAGCTATTACACATACCAGCTCAAAAGCAGCAAAGGCCTTATGGTTGTAATAAGAGGTATAGACTCTTTCATCGAATGCGATGAACTAAAAGCCGCATTAACAGAGCAAAAATTTTATCTAACATAAAAAACAGAGATAAGTTACCCCAACCCCTCTTCCGCATTGAACTCGAATTTGACACCAAGACTCTAAAAAAAGGCGAACCCCACCCCTTATATAATCTGCGGTATTTATTACACCGTAAAGTCAGTGTTGAGGAGCCACGTAAAAGCCGTGGTCCAATACAATGCCAAAATTGCCAGGAATTTGGCCACACAAAAAAATATTGTACACCTCCCAATGTTTGTGTTATTTGTGGTGACTTGCACCAGACCCAATTATGCCCGAAATCTAGGAACGATGCAGCCGTTAGACATTGTAGTAACTGTGGTAAAAATCACACTGCAAATTATAGAGGATGTGTAGTCTATGAAACACTTAAAAATAAGGTTTCTTCCCAAACGAAGCACTTCAGGGCAACAACTGCGACGATGTCAAACCCTACTCCAGCCAATATTGCCCAAATGAAATCATACCCACCACTTCAAGAGAATGGAGCTATGACTGCACCACAACAATAACAACCATTTTCATATGCAAATGTACTCAAAGGCAATAACCAAGACCCACCAGTTATTCAACCCGCTCAACAGAACATTGGCCTTGAACAAACACTCCAGATGTTTAAGCAAAACATGTCGCAGTTTATGAACGGCATGCAAACTATGATGCAAGAGATGTTACGCAATCAAAACATGCTAATCCAGACCCTTATAAATAATAAACCATGAATGCGATAAAAAATATCCTTCTGGAACGCGAATGGCTTATGCCAACATAAATTGGAACTTATACAATTCCTCAATTCATACTGTATAGATGTAATGCTAATTTCAGAGACCCATTTGACCCAAAAACACATTTTTAATATACCCGGATACAAGTTGTACGACACTAGACACCCTGGTGGTAAAGCTCGAGGCGGATCAGCGATTCTAATTAAAGACAGAATCAAACACTATGTTTTACATGAATTTTGCACCGAGTATTTGCAAGCCACCAGCATATGCCTTGATGAATACATAAAAGGACTAACAATATCGGCAATTTACTGTCCACCCAGCTCCAAAATAACTGAACAGCAGTTTCAGACATTTTTTGCAACCCTTGGCCAAAAATTTCTCGTAGCTGGAGATTTTAATGCCAAACACACTTATTGGGGCTCTAGTCTGATTTCGCCCAAAGGAAGATTACTATGGAATACTACCAGCAGACTCGGCCTTGATGTGGTTTCGTCAGGCACGCCAACATACTGGCCATCAGACAGACGCAAAATTCCAGACGTTATTGATTTTGCAGTAATCAAGACCCTTAATCGAACTCAACTAACCATTGAGTCTTCAGTGGAACTCTCGTCTGACCACACACCCACTATAATTACAGTAAAATTGTTGAAGTAGCCAAACCTGATAAACTTCAACTTGTGCGTTCGGAAATTTTAGAAAATATTAATAGGGCATTTGAAAATTCAGCTAAACGATATAATTTGCGTAGCTCTACAAAACGGTATAGCATAGGTTATGAAGTGTACCGCCGTAATTTTATTTTGAGCGATGCAAGCAAACGATTTTGCGCTAAATTTGCACCCACCTTCATTAAAGCAAAAATTATTGGTTTAAAAGGAAATAACATGTATGAGTTAAAAGATGGAGACACTGGCAGAACCGCTTTTTATCACGGAAAAGATATTCAGGCAAGAAAAACTTAATTCACCACGGCAATGGGTCTGTTTGTTTTACGTCATTGTATTGGCAATGAACTGCATTATCAGGTTCCCGGCTTAGAGCTTTTCACAGCTGATTTGCCATGCATTTCAAACATGTAGCACGCTTTGATAATTAACCTAAATGGTTAACTTCCTTTTTCCAACCTCTTTAAAATTTGAACGTTCGAATAGACAGATCAATCCCAGTCAACCAGAAGGAAAATCCACAGTGACTTAAGATTTGAAATACAAATTTAAAGTTTATTTTTTTTTATTGTAAAATTTTATTACATACATTTTTTTTTTCCATTCGTTTGGAATTAAAATATCCACGTAAGTTTTCTTATTTACAAAAAAAAAAAAAACAATTTGCAACGACTTTAGGCTAACCAGATAAAATTTTATTAGCACAAAAATCTGGCCAAATAATTTTGAGGAAATAATTGAAGTTGAGGAACGGTGCGCCAGCATAGATTTGGCTAACCAAATCCCGCAACAGCTTCAAGCATCAACTCAGCCCAAAACCAACCGCACCTACAATCAAGGAATTGGCAACAAACTTATTCTCATTTTCTACAACAACAAAAATTTATCAAATTTTTATACTTCTCCTAGAGATTTATTTTTTTTTATCAAATACTTCCTATAGAAAGATCTAGAGAGAGCTAGAGCATTTGATAGGAGTAACGGGAAAATTCCCATAACCAAATCATGTTTCAAAAGGCATATGCGTACAGTTGCTTTAAGAATAAGTTAGTTCTTTTTCTCCGCCGCAAGGATCCACTCGTCTAAACCAAGGTTGTGCGTTTGCTTAATTTGTTAATGTAAAATATATATTAAAATCGTAGTAAAATCTATTCGCGGTTTAAAGTAAAACCAAAACGAAAATTTGCGATTAAATGGAGTAATAATGTAAGAAAAAAAAGAGAGAAAGAAAATGAAAGAAGAAATTAGTAATTATTATAGAAAAGTTTAAAGAAGTAATAAGTGAAGTTTTTTTTTTGGTAAGCGAAATTCAGCGCTAGAAAAGAAAAATTTGATAAAAAAAAAAAAATAAAAAAAAAATATACATAAAAATAGGGTAGAGCGATGAATAAATTTATTTCGGTGTAGATTTTGCCAGAGCGGAGCATCGTTGGAAGGCCTTCACGCGATCCCTGTAAAATGAACGGTAAGTCACTCCATTATTAACTTACTAAATTTATTTTCGCTCTTCTCTTTATGACAACTCAAAAAGAGCAACCAAATTAAAGACCAGATAAAGGGTCATTGAACTTTGTATATAAAAAAAAAAAAATAATATATATGGAAACGAAACGAAACAGCTGACTGCTATTTCGCATGTAAAAGAATTTCACAAATTCAAATTTTTTTTTTGATATGATTTTTTTTTGCGCTTTCTTTTTCTCTTAATGTTTTCTAGTTATTTTAAATGAAAATTCAAACATAGAAATTTATATAAAATATTAGTAATTATCTTATAATTTCCAAAGCTAACCTGAATATATATATATTTACCACATTTAATTTTTTTTGAACATGCTATTGTTAAGGTCCTTTAATATCACTGATTATATGCATTCGTTACCTTTTATAATTCACGTTTGAATTAGTTAATAAATCCATAATTATGAGTTGGTAAAAACTTTCTTTGACATGGTATGAAATTTAGTAGGTTGTAGGGGTAATTATTGGGACTTTATCAATATTCCTAAAGTCATGGAGGGAGGGTATAGAGCGGCTAATGTCATCTCAGGCTGCTAACAAAAAAAATGTACAAAGTCCAATTCGTCATGGTGTTGTTGTCTGTTGTAATCCTGTCGGTCTGTTTCATTTCCGGATATGGTAGATCGTACGATATGTTAATCGTGTGCATATTATCTTTTGGTTATGCTACGAATACGGCATGTAGTTTAGCAAATCCATAGCTACTTACATTGAACCCTCAAAACTGAAGCTGCCGGGACAAGCCAGATGCACACGGGGTAGCTATGGATTATCAAACCTCAATTCTTCCATCTGCTAACTACCAACCACTTCGTGCCACATTAATAATTTCCATTGAGTAGTAGCGATCATAACAGAAATGGCGCCCAACGTGGGACCCTAACGGAGGTTATTTAAATAATTTTCTTAATATTCGATAGGTTCATACTTTTGTCCACAATACCTTTTTTTTAACACCAATTCAGTTTGCTTTATATTCATTTAGAATTTTAGCAGGAACTTTAGTTTAAATTGAGCTAAATGCTAGTTTACTAACCGCTACAAATAAAAATTCAATTTAAACGCAAAATTTCATGACAACTTTAAACTTTTTTTTAATAAGAAGGATTTGATTTAATTGGTTTGGAATTACAGTCTAAAATCAACTATACGTTATAGGTTTTACTGACCAACCATATTTTCATTTCTTTTTTGTCTAAATAGTTGCAGGATTCATATCAAGACAGATAATCTCTTGATTTTTGCTGGAATTACATAACGTTTGTTTATGTCCACTTTAGAAATAATTGGTTACTTGTTTTGAAAATCGGACAGCGATAAAAATTTTGTTTTGGATTGTTGTACATTTTAATAATTATGCCCATCTACTTAAGAGTAAGACCATTAAGATTCCTATACTTTATTTATCAATTTCGATCTAAACTTTCTTGGAAAGCTGAAGTATTCCGGTTTAATAAAAAAAAAAAAAAAAAAAATTTTTAAAGAGAAAATGTCAATTCGTCATAGCAACGAACACGTGCCACCACAAACCCAAGGTACGTGTACCATATGTCGCGAGAATTTAAGTGTTGATATTTTGAGAACTACCTGTGGTCATCGTTTTCATCGCAGTTGTCTTTTAACTTGGTTAAAAAGAAACTCGACTTGTCCACAGTGCAGAGCTACTTGCAGAAGCACAGAGTTCGACCATCTTAACACTTCAAATTCTGGTGCTCGCACTAGAGCACGTACTAATCGAAATAACTCTTCAAATGCAATGAATCTTCCCACTGATCGACAGGCACCTTCCACTTCGCAAGCTGCAAGTTTGTCACAACCACAGCCAGAGCAACCCCTACCGCAACCAGAACCAGTTCCTAAGGTAACTAGCAATGATAGAGCAGAATTTAATGAGAGTAGAATTCGAAATATTGTCACTGCAGTGATATCCGCGCGTCAAGCAACGATGTTTGAAAATTTAGACACACGCATTACTCAAATTCTTGAAGCTCGTCTAGATAGTTCGTTAAATAACATTATTACTCGTTTACAACAAGCTTATATACCGACTAGAGAAACTATTGGAAGCCACAGCTCAGCTCCAAATCCTAATATAAATTTTGAATGGCCTCGAGAAGAACCGAGTTTTATTAATCTTAATAATGCTGGGGTTAGTGATAATTTTCACCACTATAGCCATCCGAGGCACAGTGATTCGTCAGGTGGATCGAATACCAGCAAAATCGGCCACCTGATTTCAAGTTGGGACATCAAATTTGATGGAAGTTCTCGGTTATCGGTGGAAAATTTTAATTATCGAATTGAATCACAAGTTATAGATACTCTGGGTGGTAATTTTAATTCTCTTTGCGAACATATTCAAAGCATTTTCATTAATGAAGCCAGGGATTGGTATTGGCGATACCGACGTTCAGTTGATAGGGTAACTTGGCCAAATTTGTGTCAAGCACTGCGTACCCATTTTGAAGAACATCGTACCGATACAGATATTAAAGATGCGATGAGAGCTCGAAAGCAAGGCTTTCTGGAATCCTTTGACGATTATAGAAATGCCGTTTTAAAAATGTCCGAAAATTTACAAATTCAATTGCCAGAACTGGAGCTAGTAGAAATTTTACAACGTGGATTAAGATCACGCATACGTCAGCAATTACTGTATGTACCAATAACCTCATTGGCTCAGCTTAGAGTACTATGTCTTAAAGGTGAAAGCTTAATAAGCGAAATTTCTAAATCCAGTACACCACAAAATGTGGCCACTAACAATCGAAACAATTCTAGTAGACGTCAAGTTAATGAATTGGATTTACTTGAAAATGGGGAAAATCCAATTGATTCTATTGAAGTCGAAGGCGAAGTGAATGAAGTTACTAGACAAATGAGAAACAACAATAAAATAATTTGTTGGAACTGTCGCCAAGATGGTTATAGGTATACGGATTGTGTTCAAGATAGAGCAATATTTTGTTACGGATGCGGTGCTGTTGGTATTTATAAACCCAACTGTATTGTGTGCAATCCGGGAAACTCGAAGGAGAGCGAGGGCCCAAAGCAAAACCCTCGCAGGAACTAAATAATAATAATTTAAAGTTACTCATACGCCAAGATAACCCGTATAGTAAAAGTAATCGAAATAATTATAAACCAGGAATGAAATCAATTATACCCTATGAAGAAAGGTTAAAATATTATACTCAAAGGAGATCTGAATTATTTAAGTATAATGCCAATTTGAATTTACAAGCGAAGAAACGCTCGTCCGTTCGAATTCAAGAATTTTGGAATAAAGTTAAATCACAACGTACAAATTTGACAAAATTGGTTTGCTCAATTAAAAAAATCGGTTTTGATTTACGACCATATGCTGAAGTAATTTTGCTAAATGAGTCTCACTTAGGATTATTAGACAGTGGAGCTGAAGTGTCCTGTATTGGCCATGACTTAGCTAAGAAAGTTTGTTTGAAAAATAATCTAACTAAACATAAAATTTCAATTCGAACAGCAGATGGCTCCGAACAAATTGTTTTCGGTACAATAAAGCTTACAGTGACATTTAAAGATAATTCACATGAAATAGATTTTTTTATTGTTCCAAGTTTATCGCAAAATCTGATTTTAGGGGTAGATTTTTGGAAACGATTTAATCTAGCACCCAATATTATTTCACAAATTGATTTCGATAAGAAGGAAGTTGCAGAACCCATACAAAATATTCACAAATTATCTGATGATCAAAAATTGCGTTTAGATTCTGTTAAGAACCTATTTCCTTCATGTGCCAAGGAAGGCTTAGGAAAAACCACATTAATGGAGCATATTATAGAATTAGAGCCAAATGTCCGTCCGATAAAACAGAGGTATTTTCCAATTTCTCCGGCTACTGAAAAACTCGTTCACCAGGAAATAGATGAAATGCTCAAATTAGGAGTAATAGAAGAATCTCCAAATAGTCCTTGGTCCAGTCCGATTGTGTTAGTCCGTAAAGCTGATAAAGTTCGTTTATGCCTTGATTCCCGAAAAGTAAATTTTGTAACCATTAAAGATGCATATCCATTGCCTCATATCGAAGGTATTCTTAGCAGGCTACCAAAAGCCGAATATATCAGTTCATTGGATTTGAGAAGAGCATTTTGGCAAATTCCTTTGGCAGAAAATGCAAGAGATTTTACTTGTTTCACTGTACCCAATCGTCCTTTATATAGATATCGTGTAATGCCATTTGGATTATGCAATGCTCCTCAAGCTTTATGTCGCTTGATGGATCGAGTTATTCCAGCAAAACTCAAAGAAAGCGTATTTGTGTACTTAGACGATTTGCTAATTGTCTCAGAAAGTTTTGACATGCATATAAAAATCTTGGCTGAAGTTGCTCATCACTTAAGAAATGCGAATCTAACAATTAATTTAGAAAAAAGTAAATTTTGCTTAAAAGAAGTTAAGTACTTAGGATACATTGTGGGTAATGGTACTTTACGAACAGATTCAGACAAAATAGATGCAGTTGCGAATTATCCAAAACCAACCACAGTAAAACAACTAAGAAGATTTTTAGGAATGGCAGGATGGTATCGTCGATTTGTATCAAACTTTGCTTCTCTTACGGCACCACTGACGGATTTGCTTAAAAAGTCAAAAGGATTTAATTGGAGCGAAGTCGCAGAGGAAGCTTTCGAATTTTTAAAACAACAGCTATCGTCTGTTCCCGTACTCGCAAACCCAGATTATTCGAAGCCATTTATAATTAAGTGTGACGCCAGTAAATTAGGTGTAGGCGCAGTGTTAGCACAAGTAAGCAAAGAAGGCTTAGAAGTTCCGGTAGCATATTTCTCGCAGAAGCTAAATAAAGCGCAATCAAACTACAGCGTAACCGAATTAGAGTGCTTAGCTGCTATGCTCAGTTTAAAGAAATTTAGATCGTATGTCGAGGGTCAAGACTTCACTCTAATAACTGATCATGCTAGTTTAAAATGGCTTATGCGTCAAACAGATCTTAGCGGAAGATTAGCACGCTGGTCCCTCAAACTACAAGGTTTTCGTTTCAAAATAGAACACAGGCGTGGTTCACTAAATGTTGTACCCGATGCACTATCGAGGCAAAATTTTGAAGAAATATCTGAAATCGTTTTATGTTCCGTAGTTAATTTAAATTCCGGCGCATTTTCATCCGCAGAATATGTAAACCTCAAACAAAATATACTTAATAATAAAAATAAACTTCCCGATCTTCAAATTTTGGATGATAAAATTTACAAACGTACAGAACATGCAAACGGAAATCAGGATGAAGAATTATTTAGTTGGAAACTTTGGATACCAAAGGATTCAATAAACGAAACTATCCAAAATGCACATTGTCCTCCAAACAAATGTCATGGTGGTATTGCAAAGACATTGGAAAGGCTACGAACAAATTTTTTTTTGGCCTTCAATGGCGAACGATGTTAAAGAATTTATATCCAAATGTGATGTGTGCCATCAAACCAAATCTCCAAACACAACGTTACGACCTCCTATGTCTGCACAGTATAAAGTTCAACGCCCCTTTCAAAAACTATATATAGATTTCCTTGGACCGTATCCGCGATCGAAAGTAGGCAAGATAGGCATATTAATTGTTCTCGATCACTTAACAAAATTTCCATTAATTAAGGCAGTAAAAAAATTTGCAGCTGCTGTTGTTTGTGATTATCTCAAGGAAAATGTGTTTTGTATTTTTGGAACCCCCGAAGTGATTTTATCTGATAACGGTTCGCAATTTAAATCAAGGCAGTTCAACAATTTTTTAAATGAAAGAGGTATTAAACACGTATACACGGCTGTATACAGTCCACAAGCTAATGCGAGCGAAAGGGTCAACCGTTCAATAATAGTTGGTATTAGATCCTATATTACGAAAGACCAAACCACATGGGACAAATATTTACAAGAAATTGCCGAGGCCTTCAGAAGCTCATATCACCAAACAATTGGCTTCACCCCATATTACGCTTTATTTGGTCAGCAAATGGTTAATCACTCGAATGAATACGAATTGTTACGCCAGTTGAAGTCTTTAGGTGGGGGTAATGTTGAAGTAGCCAAACCTGATAAACTTCAACTTGTGCGTTCGGAAATTTTAGAAAATATTAATAGGGCATTTGAAAATTCAGCTAAACGATATAATTTGCGTAGCTCTACAAAACGGTATAGCATAGGTGATGAAGTGTACCGCCGTAATTTTATTTTGAGCGATGCAAGCAAACGATTTTGCGCTAAATTTGCACCCACCTTCATCAAAGCAAAAATTATTGGTTTAAAAGGAAATAACATGTATGAGTTAAAAGATGGAGACACTGGCAGAACCGCTTTTTATCACGGATAAGATATTCATTATCAGGTTCCCGGCTTAGAGCTTTTCACAGCTGATTTGCCATGCATTTCAAACATGTAGCACGCTTTGATAATTAACCTAAATGGATAACTTCCTTTTTCCGACCTCTTTAAAATTTGAACGTTCGAGAAGACAGATCAATCCCAGTCAACCAGAAGGAAAATCCACAGTGACTTGAAATACAAATTTAAAGTTTATTTTTTTTTATTGTTAAGTTTTCTTATTTGCAAAAAAAAAAAAAAACAATTTGCAACGACTTTAGGCTAACCAGATAAAATTTTATTAGCACAAAAATCTGGCCAAATAATTTTGAGGAAATAATTGAAGTTGAGGAACGGTGCGCCAGCATAGATTTGGCTAACCAAATCCCGCAACAGCTTCAAGCATCAACTCAGCCCAAAACCAACCGCACCTACAATCAAGGAATTGGCAACAAACTTATTCTCATTTTCTACAACAACAAAAATTTATCAAATTTTTATACATCTCCTAGAGATTTATTTTTTTTATCAAATACTTCCTATAGAAAGATCTAGAGAGAGCTAGAGCATTTGATAGGAGTAACGGGAAAATTCCCATAACCAAATCATGTTTCAAAAGGCATATGCGTACAGTTGCTTTAAGAATAAGTTAGTTCTTTTTCTCCGCCGCGAGGATCCACTCGTCTAAACCAAGGTTGTGCGTTTGCTTAATTTGTTAATGTAAAATATATATTAAAATCGAAGTAAAATCTATTCGCGGTTTAAAGTAAAACCAAAACGAAAATTTGCGATTAAATGGAGTAATAATGTAAGAAAAAAAAAGAGAGAAAGAAAATGAAAGAAGAAATTAGTAATTATTATAGAAAAGTTTAAAGAAGTAATAAGTGAAGTTTTTTTTTTGGTAAGCGAAATTCAGCGCTAGAAAAGAAAAATTTGATAAAAAAAAAAAATAAAAAAAAAATATACATAAAAATAGGGTAGAGCGATGAATAAATTTATTTCGGTGTAGATTTTGCCAGAGCGGAGCATCGTTGGAAGGCCTTCACGCGATCCCTGTAAAATGAACGGTAAGTCACTCCATTATTAACTTACTAAATTTATTTTCGACCTTCTCTTTATGACAACTCAAAAAGAGCAACCAAATTAAAGACCAGATAAAGGGTCATTGAACTTTGTATATAAAAAAAAAAAATAATATATATGGAAACGAAACGAAACAGCTGACTGCTATTTCGCATGTAAAAGAATTTCACAAATTAAAATTTTTTTTTTGATATGATTTTTTTTTGCGCTTTCTTTTTCTCTTAATGTTTTCTAGTTATTTTAAATGAAAATTCAAACATAGAAATTTATATAAAATATTAGTAATTATCTTATAATTTCCAAAGCTAACCTGAATATATATATATTTACCACATTTAATTTTTTTTGAACATGCTATTGTTAAGGTCCTTTAATATCACTGATTATATGCATTCGTTACCTTTTATAATTCACGTTTGAATTAGTTAATAAATCCATAATTATGAGTTGGTAAAAACTTTCTTTGACATGGTATGAAATTTAGTAGGTTGTAGGGGTAATTATTGGGACTTTATCAATATTCCTAAAGTCATGGAGGGAGGGTATAGAGCGGCTAATGTCATCTCAGGCTGCTAACAAAAAAATGTACAAAGTCCAATTCGTCATGGTGTTGTTGTCTGTTGTAATCCTGTCGGTCTGTTTCATTTCCGGATATGGTAGATCGTACGATATGTTAATCGTGTGCATATTATCTTTTTGTTATGCTACGAATACGGCATGTAGTTTAGCAAATCCATAGCTACTTACATTGAACCCTCAAAACTGAAGCTGCCGGGACAAGCCAGATGCACACGGGGTAGCTATGGATTATCAAACCTCAATTCTTCCATCTGCTAACTACCAACCACTTCGAGCCACATTAATAATTTCCATTAAGTAGTAGCGATCATAACAAAATATGTGCCAAATTCAGAAGTCAACCCACCCGACAAACTCACCAGTATGTATACGAATTGGCTTAAATTCAGAAAATATATAAGTTCACACATTACCCTGCATGTGTCACTGAAAACTGAGGAACAACTGAATGCGGCAGAGCGTAACTTTACCCTTCTACTTACAAACGCAGCACTGGCAGCTACCCCTAAAATCAATAACACTACCCAAAAAAAGGATATATAATGCTATATTAAGAATAGGTCACTACCCAACTGACTGGAAGCTGTCGCAGTTCACGATGATCCCAAAACCGGGAAAAGAACCTACAAACGTGAGTTCATATCGCTCAATAAGCTTACTCTCTACCCTATCAAAACTTTTTGAGAAAATTCTGATAAAAATGATGTTACCCACAATACTCGCTAAAGGTGAAATACCCAGTCACCAATTCGGATTTAGAGAAAAGCATGGCACAATTGAACAGGTTCATCGCATTGTTGAATTGATCAAAAAAACATTCGAGAAAAATCAATACTGCTCAGCTGTATTCCTCGACATCACCCAAGCCTTTGATAAGGTATGGCATAGAGGATTGATATCCAGACTACAGCAACTATTAACGCAAGCATGCTCATTTTGCTGGACAACTACTTGACCCACAGAAAATTTGTAGTTAAACATAAAAGTATCGTTTCTCGTAGATTTGATATTCTTGCCGGTGTACCCCAAGGCAGCGTCCTCGGACCCCTGCTGTATATACTCTATACAGCTGATATGCCCATTTATGATCAGACCCTCATCTCAACATTTGCCGACGACACCTCAATATTGTGCTCACACTCAGACCCCAAAATGGCATCACAACACGTGCAACGACATTTAATCACATTGCAAAATTGGTTAGCGTAATAAAACCCATATGGACATATGGGATTGAGCTCTGGGGAACAGCATCTCCATCAAATGTTGAGAAACTACAAAGAATGCAGTCGAAAGTCAAATCGTTGCAGCTCCATGGCTTATAAGAAATGAACAAAACCATCGGGACAAATACCGACAATTTCCGACGAGATCCCTAAGCGTACATCAAAGTACAAAGATAAGCTTAAGCTGCATCCAAATATTCTAGCTAGAAATTTGTTTAGACCCACCCAAACCCTACGTCTAAAGCGTAACTATTCTATAGCTTTTGAATAGAAAGCCCCGTAACCCTCAGCAACTCCAACATACCGCATATGACGCCATCCGGACGATGCCAACATCCATCGATGTCAACATCGCCTTGATGACGCCCCTATGAATGATAACTACATAGGTTGTCCAAATCGTTGGATTAGGTCAACTAGTAAATTATAATGTGAAATTTGTATTTAATGTGAAATTTGTACCGTTAAAAATTATTGTTAGTTCTAAGTTTTAGAAGATCCAATAAATAAAAATGATATTAGAAAAAAAAATAAAGTTCTCAAACAAATTGTTGATAAAAAGCGCAAATAAAAAATAAAATTGAAATTAAATGCTTAAAAACCTCCACGTTTCCTAGGATGGGCCACGTCCCGTCACCCTCCATTAAACCCAGCTCATAAATCGAATCAGGAGGTGACGATGGTCAAGAATATATACCCATTCCTATCCATACTCCTCCTTCTTGGTGTTACAAACTTCAGACGAAAGTGAATATACCCTACTTCATGAGGTGTAGGGTATAAAAAGTGACATTCAAACCGATATTATATTTGATACGATATATTCCCGATCTAAAATGCATCCATAAATGGTTTTGAATAAAATTTCCATTTGTTCAACTTATGTTGACCAATATAACCGATCGTTAAACTTATATATTATATATTTATAGTTTCCTTTTGTTGTTTTATTGTGTAGATATTGGTATCATTGAATACGTCAAAGCAATACCTTCCCTGAATTTTGTGAATTTTTCTAAAAACTGGGCTTTTGGTAAATTTGTATGAAAATTATAAAATTTTTTGTAACTTTGTCATTGTTGGCCAATATTTAAATTTTGAAAAAATTCTCAAAATTCGGAGAAAATTTTTATCACTAAACTGTCTTTTGCAAAGATTTTTTATTATTTTTTTTAATGAAAATATGAAACTGAATATTCTTTCAGTGGCGACATTTGAATGCACTATGGAAAAAATGAAGTTGTATAGTTTCTCAATGTACCACTTTTTGGAAACTCTTCAACTGGTTTTTCTTTTTGTCGCCGTCCCGTCACCGTCCATTATAACTGGCTCATTAGCCTTATCCGTATGTCCATCTGTCCGTCTGTCTGTCCGTCCTTGTAAACATGATTGCAGGAGCTAGAAGAATGCTAGAGGGCCCAAACTTGGGATTTATCTTTTTTTGGCCCTCGAAGGAGTAGGTTAGGGGTAAGTCGGCTTTGATAGACAGAAACTTACTCACTTGTTTACTGAGCCTCATGGTCATAACGCCCATTTAATTTTGGACCTTATGACGCTGGCAATATGTCATAATTTTAAATACTCAAATGTATGGCCTTGTATTCGGTATTTTTGATAAATTTAGTATTTGGAGTAAATTTGACAGATTTACAAAAACAGAACACGTACAATTTGCAAATAATAGAAATTAGAGACCAACCGAAATTCGGGGCCGGTTTCGGGTTTTCGGCCAAAAAAAGCTGTTTCGGGTTCGAACGAAAAAAAAATATCGTTTTCGGCCGAAATTTCAATATTTCTGCTGAAAATTACGGTTTTATGCGAAAAATTTAATAAATAAATAACAAAGATTACACTGATCGACAAAACTGAACTTTTTGTGTGTTAAATATACTTGATAGGCAAATTCTTATGTATTTTGCCACGCTGAATACTAAAATAATAATGAAATTTTTACCACCAAAAATGCAATTTTTGTGGTGTTTGCGGAAAAATAGTGCGTGCTGTATAAATGCGGTATGTAACACAAACTTAAGCATTGATCATAGTTTCGAAGAATCAGAAGCGACAATGAAAAACTTTGAAACGTATTTTCTTGAAAGAATTTGTATGTTACATACCGCCTTCATCCATTAAGGCGTTCTCACTCTACTCCTATCTGAGTAGATCTATAACTCTCGCAATGATTTTAAAATTTCTACTCCTCTACTTCGGTAGTAGATTATTCTACTTCCCTCAAGATCTTTTCTACCAATATTTATTGTAAGAAATCTACTCCTCAAAATATTATGTGAGTTTCATACAATGCAAAACTACTACTCTTTTTACGAAGCTGCTTCCCCGACAGAACTACTCTCGTAGAATTTCAAGTATTCTACTCCCCTCTCTTGAAATCTACTACCATGACAGTAATTTCTACTATTCTCGTAGAATTTCTACTACTCCCTTTTCTTCAAATATACTCCCCTAAAATCGAATATCTACTACTCTATTCGTAGCAAATAGTGAGAACCCTGCCCTTTCCATTGATTTCCACGCATTTGATAGTTTGCTTCTAAATTCATCTAATTCATGATCTGAACTTAAAATGATCGATTTCAGCCTACTGACACGCTTAATTATGTACTACTTTATTACATTTAAATTCACAATTTTCTACAACACTTACTACAAATACTCCAAATACCCAAGATCGTGAATAACCCTATAAAAAACTAGTTTTTAATGGTTCTTGAATTAAGTATCGTCTTCGGTATAGGCCTTCTGCGCCGGCCGAAGTAATAGGCTGCCAGTTGACCTATGGTATCGGCTTCTGCCTTAACATTCTTATCGGTCTAAGTTGCTTTAATTTTGGCATAGTCGTCATCCGCTCACCATCAACCGCTGCAATGCTGTTTAATGCATTTTTTTTGATTTCCTATTATTTGGCAGCCGTGGTTTTTGTACCAAATTTGGTGCAGTATTTTGTTGAAGTGGCAACACTGATCATCAGTCTTCACCGTGATGCAAGACACGGTGGTATAAGTAGATGACAGCTCTCCAAATTTTAAAATATATGCTGTCATTTTGTGTCAGATAGAACAGATTTGAAAATTATAGTACTTTTTTTGAAGAAGCGTAAGAAATATAACAAATATTTGATTCGAGTTTAGCGTCAATTTGTAATTTCTTTTTTTGGAGATGTATTTTACTAGAGACTCGGCATTCAATCCCGAAGTGTTTTTGAAAATCCCGGGATTTCGGGATTTGAAATTACAATCCCGGGATTTGTTCGGGATTTTCGGGATTTTCCAATTAAATACAATAGTTAATATAAAATTAAAGAACAAATTGTTGCAACAATATTTTTAGTTTAATTCGACAAAGAAAACATATTTAATAAATATTACATTAAACAAAACAAATAATATTTAAATAAATATAGTCAAACAAAAAGTAATTCTTTTTAAATTAGATTGATCGAACAAATTATTTTTTTTGCCAGCTCATGCTAAAAACGAAAAACTTAAGCCTGGTTTTCATTATGTCATAATCAATGGCCTCACAAACTGACAACGATTCAGCAAAGTGCTGAATTTGCTGGCCCGTGCCATATGCAAATAAATTTGCAAGCATGTTGGCAAATACCAACGTATATGACAAACGGTGACGTCACCTCATATTCATTTGCCGACGACACCTCAATATTGTGCTCACACTCAGACCCCAAAATGGCATCACAACACGTGCAACGACATTTAATCACATTGCAAAATTGGTTAGCGTAATAAAACCCATATGGACATATGGGATTGAGCTCTGGGGAACAGCATCTCCATCAAATGTTGAGAAACTACAAAGAATGCAGTCGAAAGTCAAATCGTTGCAGCTCCATGGCTTATAAGAAATGAACAAAACCATCGGGACAAATACCGACAATTTCCGACGAGATCCCTAAGCGTACATCAAAGTACAAAGATAAGCTTAAGCTGCATCCAAATATTCTAGCTAGAAATTTGTTTAGACCCACCCAAACCCTACGTCTAAAGCGTAACTATTCTATAGCTTTTGAATAGAAAGCCCCGTAACCCTCAGAAACTCCAACATACCGCATATGACGCCATCCGGACGATGCCAACATCCATCGATGTCAACATCGCCTTGATGACGCCCCTATGAATGATAACTACATAGGTTGTCCAAATCGTTGGATTAGGTCAACTAGTAAATTATAATGTGAAATTTGTATTTAATGTGAAATTTGTACCGTTAAAAATTATTGTTAGTTCTAAGTTTTAGAAGATCCAATAAATAAAAATGATATTAGAAAAAAAAATAAAGTTCTCAAACAAATTGTTGATAAAAAGCGCAAATAAAAAATAAAATTGAAATTAAATGCTTAAAAACCTCCACGTTTCCTAGGATGGGCCACGTCCCGTCACCCTCCATTAAACCCAGCTCATAAATCGAATCAGGAGGTGACGATGGTCAAGAATATATACCCATTCCTATCCATACTCCTCCTTCTTGGTGTTACAAACTTCAGACGAAAGTGAATATACCCTACTTCATGAGGTGTAGGGTATAAAAAGTGACATTCAAACCGATATTATATTTGATACGATATATTCCCGATCTAAAATGCATCCATAAATGGTTTTGAATAAAATTTCCATTTGTTCAACTTATGTTGACCAATATAACCGATCGTTAAACTTATATATTATATATTTATAGTTTCCTTTTGTTGTTTTATTGTGTAGATATTGGTATCATTGAATACGTCAAAGCAATACCTTCCCTGAATTTTGTGAATTTTTCTAAAAACTGGGCTTTTGGTAAATTTGTATGAAAATTATAAAATTTTTTGTAACTTTGTCATTGTTGGCCAATATTTAAATTTTGAAAAAATTCTCAAAATTCGGAGAAAATTTTTATCACTAAACTGTCTTTTGCAAAGATTTTTTATTATTTTTTTTAATGAAAATATGAAACTGAATATTCTTTCAGTGGCGACATTTGAATGCACTATGGAAAAAATGAAGTTGTATAGTTTCTCAATGTACCACTTTTTGGAAACTCTTCAACTGGTTTTTCTTTTTGTCGCCGTCCCGTCACCGTCCATTATAACTGGCTCATTAGCCTTATCCGTATGTCCATCTGTCCGTCTGTCTGTCCGTCCTTGTAAACATGATTGCAGGAGCTAGAAGAATGCTAGAGGGCCCAAACTTGGGATTTATCTTTTTTTGGCCCTCGAAGGAGTAGGTTAGGGGTAAGTCGGCTTTGATAGACAGAAACTTACTCACTTGTTTACTGAGCCTCATGGTCATAACGCCCATTTAATTTTGGACCTTATGACGCTGGCAATATGTCATAATTTTAAATACTCAAATGTATGGCCTTGTATTCGGTATTTTTGATAAATTTAGTATTTGGAGTAAATTTGACAGATTTACAAAAACAGAACACGTACAATTTGCAAATAATAGAAATTAGAGACCAACCGAAATTCGGGGCCGGTTTCGGGTTTTCGGCCAAAAAAAGCTGTTTCGGGTTCGAACGAAAAAAAAATATCGTTTTCGGCCGAAATTTCAATATTTCTGCTGAAAATTACGGTTTTATGCGAAAAATTTAATAAATAAATAACAAAGATTACACTGATCGACAAAACTGAACTTTTTGTGTGTTAAATATACTTGATAGGCAAATTCTTATGTATTTTGCCACGCTGAATACTAAAATAATAATGAAATTTTTACCACCAAAAATGCAATTTTTGTGGTGTTTGCGGAAAAATAGTGCGTGCTGTATAAATGCGGTATGTAACACAAACTTAAGCATTGATCATAGTTTCGAAGAATCAGAAGCGACAATGAAAAACTTTGAAACGTATTTTCTTGAAAGAATTTGTATGTTACATACCGCCTTCATCCATTAAGGCGTTCTCACTCTACTCCTATCTGAGTAGATCTATAACTCTCGCAATGATTTTAAAATTTCTACTCCTCTACTTCGGTAGTAGATTATTCTACTTCCCTCAAGATCTTTTCTACCAATATTTATTGTAAGAAATCTACTCCTCAAAATATTATGTGAGTTTCATACAATGCAAAACTACTACTCTTTTTACGAAGCTGCTTCCCCGACAGAACTACTCTCGTAGAATTTCAAGTATTCTACTCCCCTCTCTTGAAATCTACTACCATGACAGTAATTTCTACTATTCTCGTAGAATTTCTACTACTCCCTTTTCTTCAAATATACTCCCCTAAAATCGAATATCTACTACTCTATTCGTAGCAAATAGTGAGAACCCTGCCCTTTCCATTGATTTCCACGCATTTGATAGTTTGCTTCTAAATTCATCTAATTCATGATCTGAACTTAAAATGATCGATTTCAGCCTACTGACACGCTTAATTATGTACTACTTTATTACATTTAAATTCACAATTTTCTACAACACTTACTACAAATACTCCAAATACCCAAGATCGTGAATAACCCTATAAAAAACTAGTTTTTAATGGTTCTTGAATTAAGTATCGTCTTCGGTATAGGCCTTCTGCGCCGGCCGAAGTAATAGGCTGCCAGTTGACCTATGGTATCGGCTTCTGCCTTAACATTCTTATCGGTCTAAGTTGCTTTAATTTTGGCATAGTCGTCATCCGCTCACCATCAACCGCTGCAATGCTGTTTAATGCATTTTTTTTGATTTCCTATTATTTGGCAGCCGTGGTTTTTGTACCAAATTTGGTGCAGTATTTTGTTGAAGTGGCAACACTGATCATCAGTCTTCACCGTGATGCAAGACACGGTGGTATAAGTAGATGACAGCTCTCCAAATTTTAAAATATATGCTGTCATTTTGTGTCAGATAGAACAGATTTGAAAATTATAGTACTTTTTTTGAAGAAGCGTAAGAAATATAACAAATATTTGATTCGAGTTTAGCGTCAATTTGTAATTTATTTTTTTGGAGATGTATTTTACTAGAGACTCGGCATTCAATCCCGAAGTGTTTTTGAAAATCCCGGGATTTCGGGATTTGAAATTACAATCCCGGGATTTGTTCGGGATTTTCGGGATTTTCCAATTAAATACAATAGTTAATATAAAATTAAAGAACAAATTGTTGCAACAATATTTTTAGTTTAATTCGACAAAGAAAACATATTTAATAAATATTACATTAAACAAAACAAATAATATTTAAATAAATATAGTCAAACAAAAAGTAATTCTTTTTAAATTAGATTGATCGAACAAATTATTTTTTTTGCCAGCTCATGCTAAAAACGAAAAACTTAAGCCTGGTTTTCATTATGTCATAATCAATGGCCTCACAAACTGACAACGATTCAGCAAAGTGCTGAATTTGCTGGCCCGTGCCATATGCAAATAAATTTGCAAGCATGTTGGCAAATACCAACGTATATGACAAACGGTGACGTCACCTCATATTCATTTGCCGACGACACCTCAATATTGTGCTCACACTCAGACCCCAAAATGGAATCACAACACGTGCAACGACATTTAATCACATTGCAAAATTGGTTAGCGTAATAAAACCCATATGGACATATGGGATTGAGCTCTGGGGAACAGCATCTCCATCAAATGTTGAGAAACTACAAAGAATGCAGTCGAAAGTCAAATCGTTGCAGCTCCATGGCTTATAAGAAATGAACAAAACCATCGGGACAAATACCGACAATTTCCGACGAGATCCCTAAGCGTACATCAAAGTACAAAGATAAGCTTAAGCTGCATCCAAATATTCTAGCTAGAAATTTGTTTAGACCCACCCAAACCCTACGTCTAAAGCGTAACTATTCTATAGCTTTTGAATAGAAAGCCCCGTAACCCTCAGAAACTCCAACATACCGCATATGACGCCATCCGGACGATGCCAACATCCATCGATGTCAACATCGCCTTGATGACGCCCCTATGAATGATAACTACATAGGTTGTCCAAATCGTTGGATTAGGTCAACTAGTAAATTATAATGTGAAATTTGTATTTAATGTGAAATTTGTACCGTTAAAAATTATTGTTAGTTCTAAGTTTTAGAAGATCCAATAAATAAAAATGATATTAGAAAAAAAAATAAAGTTCTCAAACAAATTGTTGATAAAAAGCGCAAATAAAAAATAAAATTGAAATTAAATGCTTAAAAACCTCCACGTTTCCTAGGATGGGCCACGTCCCGTCACCCTCCATTAAACCCAGCTCATAAATCGAATCAGGAGGTGACGATGGTCAAGAATATATACCCATTCCTATCCATACTCCTCCTTCTTGGTGTTACAAACTTCAGACGAAAGTGAATATACCCTACTTCATGAGGTGTAGGGTATAAAAAGTGACATTCAAACCGATATTATATTTGATACGATATATTCCCGATCTAAAATGCATCCATAAATGGTTTTGAATAAAATTTCCATTTGTTCAACTTATGTTGACCAATATAACCGATCGTTAAACTTATATATTATATATTTATAGTTTCCTTTTGTTGTTTTATTGTGTAGATATTGGTATCATTGAATACGTCAAAGCAATACCTTCCCTGAATTTTGTGAATTTTTCTAAAAACTGGGCTTTTGGTAAATTTGTATGAAAATTATAAAATTTTTTGTAACTTTGTCATTGTTGGCCAATATTTAAATTTTAAAAAAATTCTCAAAATTCGGAGAAAATTTTTATCACTAAACTGTCTTTTGCAAAGATTTTTTATTATTTTTTTTAATGAAAATATGAAACTGAATATTCTTTCAGTGGCGACATTTGAATGCACTATGGAAAAAATGAAGTTGCATAGTTTCTCAATGTACCACTTTTTGGAAACTCTTCAACTGGTTTTTCTTTTTGTCGCCGTCCCGTCACCGTCCATTATAACTGGCTCATTAGCCTTATCCGTATGTCCATCTGTCCGTCTGTCTGTCCGTCCTTGTAAACATGATTGCAGGAGCTAGAAGAATGCTAGAGGGCCCAAACTTGGGATTTATCTTTTTTTGGCCCTCGAAGGAGTAGGTTAGGGGTAAGTCGGCTTTGATAGACAGAAACTTACTCACTTGTTTACTGAGCCTCATGGTCATAACGCCCATTTAATTTTGGACCTTATGACGCTGGCAATATGTCATAATTTTAAATACTCAAATGTATGGCCTTGTATTCGGTATTTTTGATAAATTTAGTATTTGGAGTAAATTTGACAGATTTACAAAAACAGAACACGTACAATTTGCAAATAATAGAAATTAGAGACCAACCGAAATTCGGGGCCGGTTTCGGGTTTTCGGCCAAAAAAAGCTGTTTCGGGTTCGAACGAAAAAAAAATATCGTTTTCGGCCGAAATTTCAATATTTCTGCTGAAAATTACGGTTTTATGCGAAAAATTTAATAAATAAATAACAAAGATTACACTGATCGACAAAACTGAACTTTTTGTGTGTTAAATATACTTGATAGGCAAATTCTTATGTATTTTGCCACGCTGAATACTAAAATAATAATGAAATTTTTACCACCAAAAATGCAATTTTTGTGGTGTTTGCGGAAAAATAGTGCGTGCTGTATAAATGCGGTATGTAACACAAACTTAAGCATTGATCATAGTTTCGAAGAATCAGAAGCGACAATGAAAAACTTTGAAACGTATTTTCTTGAAAGAATTTGTATGTTACATACCGCCTTCATCCATTAAGGCGTTCTCACTCTACTCCTATCTGAGTAGATCTATAACTCTCGCAATGATTTTAAAATTTCTACTCCTCTACTTCGGTAGTAGATTATTCTACTTCCCTCAAGATCTTTTCTACCAATATTTATTGTAAGAAATCTACTCCTCAAAATATTATGTGAGTTTCATACAATGCAAAACTACTACTCTTTTTACGAAGCTGCTTCCCCGACAGAACTACTCTCGTAGAATTTCAAGTATTCTACTCCCCTCTCTTGAAATCTACTACCATGACAGTAATTTCTACTATTCTCGAAGAATTTCTACTACTCCCTTTTCTTCAAATATACTCCCCTAAAATCGAATATCTACTACTCTATTCGTAGCAAATAGTGAGAACCCTGCCCATTCCATTGATTTCCACGCATTTGATAGTTTGCTTCTAAATTCATCTAATTCATGATCTGAACTTAAAATGATCGATTTCAGCCTACTGACACGCTTAATTATGTACTACTTTATTACATTTAAATTCACAATTTTCTACAACACTTACTACAAATACTCCAAATACCCAAGATCGTGAATACCCCTATAAAAAACTAGTTTTTAATGGTTCTTGAATTAAGTATCGTCTTCGGTATAGGCCTTCTGCGCCGGCCGAAGTAATAGGCTGCCAGTTGACCTATGGTATCGGCTTCTGCCTTAACATTCTTATCGGTCTAAGTTGCTTTAATTTTGGCATAGTCGTCATCCGCTCACCATCAACCGCTGCAATGCTGTTTAATGCATTATTTTTGATTTCCTATTATTTGGCAGCCGTGGTTTTTGTACCAAATTTGGTGCAATATTTTGTTGAAGTGGCAACACTGATCATCAGTCTTCACCGTGATGCAAGACACGGTGGTATAAGTAGATGACAGCTCTCCAAATTTTAAAATATATGCTGTCATTTTGTGTTAGATAGAACAGATTTGAAAATTATAGTACTTTTTTTGAAGAAGCGTAAGAAATATAACAAATATTTGATTCGAGTTTAGCGTCAATTTGTAATTTCTTTTTTTGGAGATGTATTTTACTAGAGACTCGGCATTCAATCCCGAAGTGTTTTTGAAAATCCCGGGATTTCGGGATTTGAAATTACAATCCCGGGATTTGTTCGGGATTTTCGGGATTTTCCAATTAAATACAATAGTTAATATAAAATTAAAGAACAAATTGTTGCAACAATATTTTTAGTTTAATTCGACAAAGAAAACATATTTAATAAATATTACATTAAACAAAACAAATAATATTTAAATAAATATAGTCAAACAAAAAGTAATTCTTTTTAAATTAGATTGATCGAACAAATTATTTTTTTTGCCAGCTCATGCTAAAAACGAAAAACTTAAGCCTGGTTTTCATTATGTCATAATCAATGGCCTCACAAACTGACAACGATTCAGCAAAGTGCTGAATTTGCTGGCCCGTGCCATATGCAAATAAATTTGCAAGCATGTTGGCAAATACCAACGTATATGACAAACGGTGACGTCACCTCATATTCATTTGCCGACGACACCTCAATATTGTGCTCACACTCAGACCCCAAAATGGCATCACAACACGTGCAACGACATTTAATCACATTGCAAAATTGGTTAGCGTAATAAAACCCATATGGACATATGGGATTGAGCTCTGGGGAACAGCATCTCCATCAAATGTTGAGAAACTACAAAGAATGCAGTCGAAAGTCAAATCGTTGCAGCTCCATGGCTTATAAGAAATGAACAAAACCATCGGGACAAATACCGACAATTTCCGACGAGATCCCTAAGCGTACATCAAAGTACAAAGATAAGCTTAAGCTGCATCCAAATATTCTAGCTAGAAATTTGTTTAGACCCACCCAAACCCTACGTCTAAAGCGTAACTATTCTATAGCTTTTGAATAGAAAGCCCCGTAACCCTCAGAAACTCCAACATACCGCATATGACGCCATCCGGACGATGCCAACATCCATCGATGTCAACATCGCCTTGATGACGCCCCTATGAATGATAACTACATAGGTTGTCCAAATCGTTGGATTAGGTCAACTAGTAAATTATAATGTGAAATTTGTATTTAATGTGAAATTTGTACCGTTAAAAATTATTGTTAGTTCTAAGTTTTAGAAGATCCAATAAATAAAAATGATATTAGAAAAAAAAATAAAGTTCTCAAACAAATTGTTGATAAAAAGCGCAAATAAAAAATAAAATTGAAATTAAATGCTTAAAAACCTCCACGTTTCCTAGGATGGGCCACGTCCCGTCACCCTCCATTAAACCCAGCTCATAAATCGAATCAGGAGGTGACGATGGTCAAGAATATATACCCATTCCTATCCATACTCCTCCTTCTTGGTGTTACAAACTTCAGACGAAAGTGAATATACCCTACTTCATGAGGTGTAGGGTATAAAAAGTGACATTCAAACCGATATTATATTTGATACGATATATTCCCGATCTAAAATGCATCCATAAATGGTTTTGAATAAAATTTCCATTTGTTCAACTTATGTTGACCAATATAACCGATCGTTAAACTTATATATTATATATTTATAGTTTCCTTTTGTTGTTTTATTGTGTAGATATTGGTATCATTGAATACGTCAAAGCAATACCTTCCCTGAATTTTGTGAATTTTTCTAAAAACTGGGCTTTTGGTAAATTTGTATGAAAATTATAAAATTTTTTGTAACTTTGTCATTGTTGGCCAATATTTAAATTTTGAAAAAATTCTCAAAATTCGGAGAAAATTTTTATCACTAAACTGTCTTTTGCAAAGATTTTTTATTATTTTTTTTAATGAAAATATGAAACTGAATATTCTTTCAGTGGCGACATTTGAATGCACTATGGAAAAAATGAAGTTGCATAGATTCTCAATGTACCACTTTTTGGAAACTCTTCAACTGGTTTTTCTTTTTGTCGCCGTCCCGTCACCGTCCATTATAACTGGCTCATTAGCCTTATCCGTATGTCCATCTGTCCGTCTGTCTGTCCGTCCTTGTAAACATGATTGCAGGAGCTAGAAGAATGCTAGAGGGCCCAAACTTGGGATTTATCTTTTTTTGGCCCTCGAAGGAGTAGGTTAGGGGTAAGTCGGCTTTGATAGACAGAAACTTACTCACTTGTTTACTGAGCCTCATGGTCATAACGCCCATTTAATTTTGGACCTTATGACGCTGGCAATATGTCATAATTTTAAATACTCAAATGTATGGCCTTGTATTCGGTATTTTTGATAAATTTAGTATTTGGAGTAAATTTGACAGATTTACAAAAACAGAACACGTACAATTTGCAAATAATAGAAATTAGAGACCAACCGAAATTCGGGGCCGGTTTCGGGTTTTCGGCCAAAAAAAGCTGTTTCGGGTTCGAACGAAAAAAAAATATCGTTTTCGGCCGAAATTTCAATATTTCTGCTGAAAATTACGGTTTTATGCGAAAAATTTAATAAATAAATAACAAAGATTACACTGATCGACAAAACTGAACTTTTTGTGTGTTAAATATACTTGATAGGCAAATTCTTATGTATTTTGCCACGCTGAATACTAAAATAATAATGAAATTTTTACCACCAAAAATGCAATTTTTGTGGTGTTTGCGGAAAAATAGTGCGTGCTGTATAAATGCGGTATGTAACACAAACTTAAGCATTGATCATAGTTTCGAAGAATCAGAAGCGACAATGAAAAACTTTGAAACGTATTTTCTTGAAAGAATTTGTATGTTACATACCGCCTTCATCCATTAAGGCGTTCTCACTCTACTCCTATCTGAGTAGATCTATAACTCTCGCAATGATTTTAAAATTTCTACTCCTCTACTTCGGTAGTAGATTATTCTACTTCCCTCAAGATCTTTTCTACCAATATTTATTGTAAGAAATCTACTCCTCAAAATATTATGTGAGTTTCATACAATGCAAAACTACTACTCTTTTTACGAAGCTGCTTCCCCGACAGAACTACTCTCGTAGAATTTCAAGTATTCTACTCCCCTCTCTTGAAATCTACTACCATGACAGTAATTTCTACTATTCTCGAAGAATTTCTACTACTCCCTTTTCTTCAAATATACTCCCCTAAAATCGAATATCTACTACTCTATTCGTAGCAAATAGTGAGAACCCTGCCCATTCCATTGATTTCCACGCATTTGATAGTTTGCTTCTAAATTCATCTAATTCATGATCTGAACTTAAAATGATCGATTTCAGCCTACTGACACGCTTAATTATGTACTACTTTATTACATTTAAATTCACAATTTTCTACAACACTTACTACAAATACTCCAAATACCCAAGATCGTGAATACCCCTATAAAAAACTAGTTTTTAATGGTTCTTGAATTAAGTATCGTCTTCGGTATAGGCCTTCTGCGCCGGCCGAAGTAATAGGCTGCCAGTTGACCTATGGTATCGGCTTCTGCCTTAACATTCTTATCGGTCTAAGTTGCTTTAATTTTGGCATAGTCGTCATCCGCTCACCATCAACCGCTGCAATGCTGTTTAATGCATTATTTTTGATTTCCTATTATTTGGCAGCCGTGGTTTTTGTACCAAATTTGGTGCAATATTTTGTTGAAGTGGCAACACTGATCATCAGTCTTCACCGTGATGCAAGACACGGTGGTATAAGTAGATGACAGCTCTCCAAATTTTAAAATATATGCTGTCATTTTGTGTTAGATAGAACAGATTTGAAAATTATAGTACTTTTTTTGAAGAAGCGTAAGAAATATAACAAATATTTGATTCGAGTTTAGCGTCAATTTGTAATTTCTTTTTTTGGAGATGTATTTTACTAGAGACTCGGCATTCAATCCCGAAGTGTTTTTGAAAATCCCGGGATTTCGGGATTTGAAATTACAATCCCGGGATTTGTTCGGGATTTTCGGGATTTTCCAATTAAATACAATAGTTAATATAAAATTAAAGAACAAATTGTTGCAACAATATTTTTAGTTTAATTCGACAAAGAAAACATATTTAATAAATATTACATTAAACAAAACAAATAATATTTAAATAAATATAGTCAAACAAAAAGTAATTCTTTTTAAATTAGATTGATCGAACAAATTATTTTTTTTGCCAGCTCATGCTAAAAACGAAAAACTTAAGCCTGGTTTTCATTATGTCATAATCAATGGCCTCACAAACTGACAACGATTCAGCAAAGTGCTGAATTTGCTGGCCCGTGCCATATGCAAATAAATTTGCAAGCATGTTGGCAAATACCAACGTATATGACAAACGGTGACGTCACCTCATATTCATTTGCCGACGACACCTCAATATTGTGCTCACACTCAGACCCCAAAATGGCATCACAACACGTGCAACGACATTTAATCACATTGCAAAATTGGTTAGCGTAATAAAACCCATATGGACATATGGGATTGAGCTCTGGGGAACAGCATCTCCATCAAATGTTGAGAAACTACAAAGAATGCAGTCGAAAGTCAAATCGTTGCAGCTCCATGGCTTATAAGAAATGAACAAAACCATCGGGACAAATACCGACAATTTCCGACGAGATCCCTAAGCGTACATCAAAGTACAAAGATAAGCTTAAGCTGCATCCAAATATTCTAGCTAGAAATTTGTTTAGACCCACCCAAACCCTACGTCTAAAGCGTAACTATTCTATAGCTTTTGAATAGAAAGCCCCGTAACCCTCAGCAACTCCAACATACCGCATATGACGCCATCCGGACGATGCCAACATCCATCGATGTCAACATCGCCTTGATGACGCCCCTATGAATGATAACTACATAGGTTGTCCAAATCGTTGGATTAGGTCAACTAGTAAATTATAATGTGAAATTTGTATTTAATGTGAAATTTGTACCGTTAAAAATTATTGTTAGTTCTAAGTTTTAGAAGATCCAATAAATAAAAATGATATTAGAAAAAAAAATAAAGTTCTCAAACAAATTGTTGATAAAAAGCGCAAATAAAAAATAAAATTGAAATTAAATGCTTAAAAACCTCCACGTTTCCTAGGATGGGCCACGTCCCGTCACCCTCCATTAAACCCAGCTCATAAATCGAATCAGGAGGTGACGATGGTCAAGAATATATACCCATTCCTATCCATACTCCTCCTTCTTGGTGTTACAAACTTCAGACGAAAGTGAATATACCCTACTTCATGAGGTGTAGGGTATAAAAAGTGACATTCAAACCGATATTATATTTGATACGATATATTCCCGATCTAAAATGCATCCATAAATGGTTTTGAATAAAATTTCCATTTGTTCAACTTATGTTGACCAATATAACCGATCGTTAAACTTATATATTATATATTTATAGTTTCCTTTTGTTGTTTTATTGTGTAGATATTGGTATCATTGAATACGTCAAAGCAATACCTTCCCTGAATTTTGTGAATTTTTCTAAAAACTGGGCTTTTGGTAAATTTGTATGAAAATTATAAAATTTTTTGTAACTTTGTCATTGTTGGCCAATATTTAAATTTTGAAAAAATTCTCAAAATTCGGAGAAAATTTTTATCACTAAACTGTCTTTTGCAAAGATTTTTTATTATTTTTTTTAATGAAAATATGAAACTGAATATTCTTTCAGTGGCGACATTTGAATGCACTATGGAAAAAATGAAGTTGTATAGTTTCTCAATGTACCACTTTTTGGAAACTCTTCAACTGGTTTTTCTTTTTGTCGCCGTCCCGTCACCGTCCATTATAACTGGCTCATTAGCCTTATCCGTATGTCCATCTGTCCGTCTGTCTGTCCGTCCTTGTAAACATGATTGCAGGAGCTAGAAGAATGCTAGAGGGCCCAAACTTGGGATTTATCTTTTTTTGGCCCTCGAAGGAGTAGGTTAGGGGTAAGTCGGCTTTGATAGACAGAAACTTACTCACTTGTTTACTGAGCCTCATGGTCATAACGCCCATTTAATTTTGGACCTTATGACGCTGGCAATATGTCATAATTTTAAATACTCAAATGTATGGCCTTGTATTCGGTATTTTTGATAAATTTAGTATTTGGAGTAAATTTGACAGATTTACAAAAACAGAACACGTACAATTTGCAAATAATAGAAATTAGAGACCAACCGAAATTCGGGGCCGGTTTCGGGTTTTCGGCCAAAAAAAGCTGTTTCGGGATCGAACGAAAAAAAAATATCGTTTTCGGCCGAAATTTCAATATTTTTGCTGAAAATTACGGTTTTATGCGAAAAATTTAATAAATAAAAAACAAAGATTACACTGATCGACAAAACTGAACTTTTTGTGTGTTAAATATACTTGATAGGCAAATTCTTATGTATTTTGCCACGCTGAATACTAAAATAATAATGAAATTTTTACCACCAAAAATGCAATTTTTGTGGTGTTTGCGGAAAAATAGTGCGTGCTGTATAAATGCGGTATGTAACACAAACTTAAGCATTGATCATAGTTTCGAAGAATCAGAAGCGACAATGAAAAACTTTGAAACGTATTTTCTTGAAAGAATTTGTATGTTACATACCGCCTTCATCCATTAAGGCGTTCTCACTCTACTCCTATCTGAGTAGATCTATAACTCTCGCAATGATTTTAAAATTTCTACTCCTCTACTTCGGTAGTAGATTATTCTACTTCCCTCAAGATCTTTTCTACCAATATTTATTGTAAGAAATCTACTCCTCAAAATATTATGTGAGTTTCATACAATGCAAAACTACTACTCTTTTTACGAAGCTGCTTCCCCGACAGAACTACTCTCGTAGAATTTCAAGTATTCTACTCCCCTCTCTTGAAATCTACTACCATGACAGTAATTTCTACTATTCTCGAAGAATTTCTACTACTCCCTTTTCTTCAAATATACTCCCCTAAAATCGAATATCTACTACTCTATTCGTAGCAAATAGTGAGAACCCTGCCCATTCCATTGATTTCCACGCATTTGATAGTTTGCTTCTAAATTCATCTAATTCATGATCTGAACTTAAAATGATCGATTTCAGCCTACTGACACGCTTAATTATGTACTACTTTATTACATTTAAATTCACAATTTTCTACAACACTTACTACAAATACTCCAAATACCCAAGATCGTGAATACCCCTATAAAAAACTAGTTTTTAATGGTTCTTGAATTAAGTATCGTCTTCGGTATAGGCCTTCTGCGCCGGCCGAAGTAATAGGCTGCCAGTTGACCTATGGTATCGGCTTCTGCCTTAACATTCTTATCGGTCTAAGTTGCTTTAATTTTGGCATAGTCGTCATCCGCTCACCATCAACCGCTGCAATGCTGTTTAATGCATTATTTTTGATTTCCTATTATTTGGCAGCCGTGGTTTTTGTACCAAATTTGGTGCAATATTTTGTTGAAGTGGCAACACTGATCATCAGTCTTCACCGTGATGCAAGACACGGTGGTATAAGTAGATGACAGCTCTCCAAATTTTAAAATATATGCTGTCATTTTGTGTCAGATAGAACAGATTTGAAAATTATAGTACTTTTTTTGAAGAAGCGTAAGAAATATAACAAATATTTGATTCGAGTTTAGCGTCAATTTGTAATTTCTTTTTTTGGAGATGTATTTTACTAGAGACTCGGCATTCAATCCCGAAGTGTTTTTGAAAATCCCGGGATTTCGGGATTTGAAATTACAATCCCGGGATTTGTTCGGGATTTTCGGGATTTTCCAATTAAATACAATAGTTAATATAAAATTAAAGAACAAATTGTTGCAACAATATTTTTAGTTTAATTCGACAAAGAAAACATATTTAATAAATATTACATTAAACAAAACAAATAATATTTAAATAAATATAGTCAAACAAAAAGTAATTCTTTTTAAATTAGATTGATCGAACAAATTATTTTTTTTGCCAGCTCATGCTAAAAACGAAAAACTTAAGCCTGGTTTTCATTATGTCATAATCAATGGCCTCACAAACTGACAACGATTCAGCAAAGTGCTGAATTTGCTGGCCCGTGCCATATGCAAATAAATTTGCAAGCATGTTGGCAAATACCAACGTATATGACAAACGGTGACGTCACCTCATATTCATTTTACGATATTTTACATCAGTTCGTTAAATTGACAACGAAATGCCAACCTGTTCTCACAACATATGACAACAATTGCCATTATTTTGACATAATGAAGACCACGCATTACTTTCATTAGTTTTAGTATTATAGCGGGAACAAATACACCAATTGTTGTTTAAAACTATTGAAATTGGTGTCCATTCAAAAGTAAAACACACACAAAACCATTTATCCAATTCGTAAAGTTTTCAATATACGGTTAATAAAATAATTTTAACATATATCTTTTTTGTAAAAAAAAATTGTTTAAATTGAAAAAATTTTATTCAGTTCGATAAAAATTGTTTGTTAACCGGTTTTGACAAAAATGTTGTAAATTTTTGTGTGTTTGTAGCACTAAATCTACAAAAGTGGGTTTTTTTGATTTACCAATTAGATCTAAAGTAAATGCACGGAAGTATTTTTGTGGAAAAACGTTAAAAATATGTTAAAAAATGCATTTTTGAATGCGGGGATTCCAGACTCAAAATCCCGGGTTTCCGGGATTGAGAAAACTTCCGGGATCCCGGGATTGAATGCCTTACTAGAGACCGACCGAAATTCGGTTTCGGGTTTTCGGCCAAAAAAAGCTGTTTCGGACGTGTTTCGGATTCGGCCGAAAAATAAAATATAGCTTTCGGCCAAATTTCGTTTTCGGCAGAAAAAACTCTTCAACTGGTTTTTCTTTTTGTCGCCGTCCCGTCACCGTCCATTATAACTGACTCATTAGCCTTATCCGTATGTCCATCTGTCCGTCTGTCTGTCCGTCCTTGTAAACATGATTGCAGGAGCTAGAAGAAAGCTAGATGGCCCAAACTTGGGATTTATCTTTTTTTGGCCCTCGAAGGAGTAGGTTAGGGGTAAGTCGGCTTTGATAGACAGAAACTTACTCACTTGTTTACAGAGCCTCATGGTCATAACGCCCATTTCATTTTGGGCCTTATGACGCTGGCAATATGTCATAATTTTAAATACTCAAATGTATGGCCTTGTATTCGGTATTTTTGATAAATTTAGTATTTGGAGTAAATTTGACAGATTTACAAAAACAGAACACGTACAATTTGCAAATAATAGAAATTAGAGACCAACCGAAATTCGGGGCCGGTTTCGGGTTTTCGGCCAAAAAAAGCTGTTTCGGGTTCGAACGAAAAAAAAATATCGTTTTCGGCCGAAATTTCAATATTTCTGCTGAAAATTACGGTTTTATGCGAAAAATTTAATAAATAAATAACAAAGATTACACTGATCGACAAAACTGAACTTTTTGTGTGTTAAATATACTTGATAGGCAAATTCTTATGTATTTTGCCACGCTGAATACTAAAATAATAATGAAATTTTTACCACCAAAAATGCAATTTTTGTGGTGTTTGCGGAAAAATAGTGCGTGCTGTATAAATGCGGTATGTAACACAAACTTAAGCATTGATCATAGTTTCGAAGAATCAGAAGCGACAATGAAAAACTTTGAAACGTATTTTCTTGAAAGAATTTGTGTGTTACATACCGCCTTCATCCATTAAGGCGTTCTCACTCTACTCCTATCTGAGTAGATCTATAACTCTCGCAATGATTTTAAAATTTCTACTCCTCTACTTCGGTAGTAGATTATTCTACTTCCCTCAAGATCTTTTCTACCAATATTTATTGTAAGAAATCTACTCCTCAAAATATTATGTGAGTTTCATACAATGCAAAACTACTACTCTTTTTACGAAGCTGCTTCCCCGACAGAACTACTCTCGTAGAATTTCAAGTATTCTACTCCCCTCTCTTGAAATCTACTACCATGACAGTAATTTCTACTATTCTCGTAGAATTTCTACTACTCCCTTTTCTTCAAATATACTCCCCTAAAATCGAATATCTACTACTCTATTCGTAGCAAATAGTGAGAACCCTGCCCTTTCCATTGATTTCCACGCATTTGATAGTTTGCTTCTAAATTCATCTAATTCATGATCTGAACTTAAAATGATCGATTTCAGCCTACTGACACGCTTAATTATGTACTACTTTATTACATTTAAATTCACAATTTTCTACAACACTTACTACAAATACTCCAAATACCCAAGATCGTGAATACCCCTATAAAAAACTAGTTTTTAATGGTTCTTGAATTAAGTATCGTCTTCGGTATAGGCCTTCTGCGCCGGCCGAAGTAATAGGCTGCCAGTTGACCTATGGTATTGGCTTCTGCCTTAACATTCTTATCGGTCTAAGTTGCTTTAATTTTGGCATAGTCGTCATCCGCTCACCATCAACCGCTGCAATGCTGTTTAATGCATTATTTTTGATTTCCTATTATTTGGCAGCCGTGGTTTTTGTACCAAATTTGGTGCAATATTTTGTTGAAGTGGCAACACTGATCATCAGTCTTCACCGTGATGCAAGACACGGTGGTATAAGTAGATGACAGCTCTCCAAATTTTAAAATATATGCTGACATTTTGTGTCAGATAGAACAGATTTGAAAATTATAGTACTTTTTTTGAAGAAGCGTAAGAAATATAACAAATATTTGATTCGAGTTTAGCGTCAATTTGTAATTTCTTTTTTTGGAGATGTTTTTTACTAGAGACTCGGCATTCAATCCCGAAGTGTATTTGAAAATCCCGGGATTTCGGGATTTGAAATTACAATCCCGTGATTTGTTCGGGATTTTCGGGATTTTCCAATTAAATACAATAGATAATATAAAATTAGAGAACAAATTGTTGCAACAATATTTTTAGTTTAATTCGACAAAGAAAACATATTTAATAAATATTACATTAAACAAAACAAATAATATTTAAATAAATATAGTCAAACAAAAAGTAATTCTTTTTAAATTAGATTGATCGAACAAATTATTTTTTTTGCCAGCTCCATTTCATGCTAAAAACGAAAAACTTAAGCCTGGTTTTCATTATGTCATAATCAATGGCATCACAAACTGACAACGATTCAGCAAAGTGCTGAATTTGCTGGCCCGTGCCATATGCAAATAAATTTGCAAGCATGTTGGCAAATACCAACGTATATGACAAACGGTGACGTCACCTCATATTCATTTTACGATATTTTACATCAGTTCGTTAAATTGACAACGAAATGCCAACCTGTTCTCACAACATATGACAACAATTGCCATTATTTTGACATAATGAAGACCACGCATTACTTTCATTAGTTTTAGTATTATAGCGGGAACAAATACACCAATTGTTGTTTAAAACTATTGAAATTGGTGTCCATTCAAAAGTAAAACACACACAAAACCATTTATCCAATTCGTAAAGTTTTCAATATACGGTTAATAAAATAATTTTAACATATATCTTTTTTGTAAAAAAAAATTGTTTAAATTGAAAAAATTTTATTCAGTTCGATAAAAATTGTTTGTTAACCGGTTTTGACAAAAATGTTGTAAATTTTTGTGTGTTTGTAGCACTAAATCTACAAAAGTGGGTTTTTTTGATTTACCAATTAGATCTAAAGTAAATGCACGGAAGTATTTTTGTGGAAAAACGTTAAAAATATGTTAAAAAATGCATTTTAGAATGCGGGGATTCCAGACTCAAAATCCCGGGTTTCCGGGATTGAGAAAACTTCCGGGATCCCGGGATTGAATGCCTTACTAGAGACCGACCGAAATTCGGTTTCGGGTTTTCGGCCAAAAAAAGCTGTTTCGGACGTGTTTCGGATTCGGCCGAAAAATAAAATATAGCTTTCGGCCAAATTTCGTTTTCGGCAGAAATTTCTATATTTCCGCCGAAAATTTCGGTTTGATAGAAAAATGTAACAAATAAATAACAAGGATTACACTGATCGACAAAACTGAACTTTTTGTGTGTTAAATATACTTGATAGACAAATTGTTATGTATTTTGCCACGCTGGATGCGAAAATAATAATAATGAAATTTTTACAGCACCAACAATGCAATTTTTGTGGCGTTTGCTGGAAAAATTTAATTATTATTTTCGGATTTAGCGTATCAAAATACCAAAGCTGGGCATTAACTAGTTAATTAGTTAATAGTTATTTAACGAAGTTAAATTTTTGGTTAACTTTAAACGTTGCAGTTAATTTCGAAAACAATTAACTTTTTCATTTAGGTTAGGTTAGGTTAGGTTAGACTGGCTGGCCGAAGCCACGCAAAGACCTACAAGGTCCCTAGCGATACCAGAATGGAGTCTTTATTGTTTCAGCGAAAGTAAACAGCATTTAACATGCAAGCGTTGTTTGCAAATCTTATAAGAGAATTCACACTAAGTCCGGCGACTTCTTCTAGTCCCCCAAACGTCGAAGCTCCTAAGTACTTCAAATGAGTTCCCGAGAGAGCAGGACAGAAGCAGAGGAGATGTTCCAGAGTCTCCCTTTCCTCTTCTAGACATTTCTTGCATTCATCACTGACAGTCAGTTTTAGCTTAAACGCGTGAGCTGCCACTATACAGTGACAAGTTAGAACACCCACTAATGTTCTACAATTTTTTCGATCGAACTATATAACATTTTTGTGTGTCCCTCATTGTATGGTTTGCACATGATTTTGGCAATTCTGCAGGTAGTTAAATTTGTCCACCTTGCATTCGCCCTTCTCCACACGCTTTCTTCCAGATATCTATTGATTTCCTGCAGAGGCATCAGTACTTCGCTGATTCGATCCTCTGGCAGACTAGTTCCATTTTTTGCAATATCATCTACTGTTTCGTTCCCCTCTATGCTCTTGTGACTCGGTACCCAATAGATACATAGCTTACGCTACTCTACACTGAAGGACATTCTTGGATGATGACCAGTGCGATGTTAGTGCTTTTATGGCCGTATATGTTTATTAGGCAGTTCTCTGTTTCATCTACGCAAGCTAGCTCCGCTGCCTTTCTGGCAGCAAATACTTCTGCTTGGAATATGCTACTGTAATCGGGAAGTTTAAAAGGTTTGCTGATGTTGAGTTCAGCACAATAAGCGCCAGCCCCACACCAGCTGACATTTTCGAGCCATCCGTTTATATATTGAAAGTTTTGCGCATTGGTTCCATGCCCTCGCGCCAGCCTTCCTTTCTCATAATAGTTCTTATCCTTTTTCCATGGTACATTGTCGGAATCATATAGTCTGAGGAGACCGTAGCATCCCGACTTATAGAACTGTGTCCGAAGGATCTGCAAGTAAGTTGTCCTGTTACTCGTAGTCTAAATGCGGATTTTGCCGCCCGATTCTCTGCATAGAGGTCAATCGGAGGTAGGTTGAGGATAGCTTCAAGAGCTGCCGTAGGAGTGGTTATAATTGCCCCCGTCGTACATAGCGCTGCGAGTCTCTGAACTTTCTCCATGGGCTTGACGTATGTTTTCTTTTTAATGACGGTTCACCGTACCAGGATACCATACATTAGTATGGGCCTAACTATGGCTGTGTAGCACCATTGCATTAGAGAAGGTGATAGGCCCCATGTGCTTCCAAGCATCCTTTTACATGCATATAAAGCGTTAGTGGCCTTCTTCACCCTCTCTTCAACATTGAGCTTCCAGTGCAGCTTGGTGTCCACAACTACTCCTAGATATTTGGTATGCGATTTGAGTATTAGGTTGGTACCATTTAAGATGGGTGGTGCCCATTCCTGGACCTTATACTTTCTAGTGAATAGTATCATGTCCGTTTTCTCCGCATTTACACTCAGACCTGCTTCTGTCGCCCACTTGAGTATAGTGCCGAAAGTGTCCATCATGAGTGCACTTAAAGTTGATGGGCATCTCCCCGTTATAATTACAGAAATGTTATCAGCATAGGCTATTAATCTCGGGGCCTTACCATCGAAATATGTGAGAATTTTTTTGACTACCAGTATCCAAAGCAGTGGAGATAGAACGCCTCCTTGCGGTGTTCCTCTGCACGTTTCCTTTGTCACTACAGCCCCGTTCCATTCTGCTTTTATCTGTCTGCAGCTCAATAGGCTTTTTATCCACAGATAGATAGCATTGTCGATTCCTATATTATATAGACCCTACAGTATAGCTTCCGTCGATTCATTGTTAAAGGCCCCTGCAACATCCAGAAAAACCCCTAGAGCGAATTCCCCATGTTCCAGTGCCTTCTCTATACTAAGTACTAACGAATGGAGCGCAGTCTCGGTCGATCTGCCTTTTGTATATGCGTGTTGTGCTTTTGACAGACATCCAGGGTCTATTGTGTCACCTATATATGCTGCCAAAATTTTCTCAAAGGTTTTTAGGAGGAAAGACGTAAGACTGATCGGTCTGTAGTCTTTCGAGTAGAGGTGACTGCTTTTCCCTGCTTTCGGTATAAAAACAACCCTCGCTACTGGTCATGGTATCATAAGGTCTGTTGCCTTTTGTAACATGGCCGGAAATATTCCATCAAGTCCCGGTGATTTGAATGATGCAAAAGAGTTTATTGCCCACTCTAATCTGGTTAGTGTGATCATATTATGTGGTACAGTGTCAATCATGCTTCTGACTGGCTCCCTGTTATACGCGTTGGTGCATCCTGGGAAGTGAACCCTAGCAAGCTCTTCTAGTGAATCGTTACAGTTGTTCGTCCACTCGCCGTTTTCCTTCCTGACAAGGCTTGGCATAGTTGGGTGCTTCGCTAGCAGTTTTCTCAATCTCGCTACTTCCACCGTCCTTTCTATGCCCCCCCAAAATTCCTTCCAGGAGTTTCTTTTGGCGATACGGACCTGTTTTTTGTATTGTTTTAGTACATCTTTGTATTTGCACCAGCATTCTTCACAATCTGCTGTCTTGGCCAGCTTGAAGATTTCCTGTTCCACCAGGGCGGTCTGGTTCTGCGCTTGGTACGCACTGAAGGATACGAAATTAGATACGACTTATTGAGAGAGTTAGTAAGTGCCTCGAGTTTTGCCTCGAGATCTACATGAGAAGTGATTACAGTTTGTTTATCTAATTCCCTCATCAGAACTTTTCTATATAGGACCCAGTTTGTATTTTTCGGATTCCTTAGAACTTTTCTTATTTTGGTTGGGTAGAAACTAACATTGAAGCTTAAATACTTGTGATCTGAGAACGACGGTGTTTCCAGCACCTTCCATTCTGCGATCGAGGTATTTTCTCCGGTGGATAGAGTGATATCAAGAACGTTTCTTGAGGTGGGTCCAATGTACGTTGGTTCCTCACCCCGATTTGCGATTATAAGTTCAGTTTGCAAGATGTAGTTCGGTAAAGACTCACCTCTGTCATTGATGTCCGCGCTACCCCATACCGTGTGATGTGCGTTTGCATCAGAGCCGATGACAAGGAACTGCTTCCTCTCGCTGGCTGTTTCCACCAGTCTATGAAGCTCTAGCGGTGGAGCGTTACCGTCGTGTGGCATATAGCATGACGCAAGGAGTAGAGGATCATCGCTGCCGCCATCCATTGCCACTACTGTCAGGTCGTCTGTGGAGAAGTAAGCTGAAATATAAGAGTGTATACTTTTCTTAACCAGTTTAGCCGTTCTTACCTTGTTGCTTACATTCGGGATATATTTATTGAAGTTTCGTGACCTTAGCCGAGATTCCCGAGGCTATCGAGGGATCTTGGACTAAAGCCACATCGTAGCCGCCTTCTTCTAGGTTCAGAAGAAGCTCGACTGAGGCCATCTTACTGCGATGGAGGTTTATTTGAAGGACCTTTAGCATCTGCTACTGGCTCCTCCACTGGGATGGGTTCGCACTCCATTTCACCTTTTTCTTCGACATCGCGTAGATTGAGAGAGGAGCTAAGGATTTCGTCGAGGTCCTTCTCAACTTCTCCTGCCCCTAGCGTGTTCTCGTTTTTGTCGGCTGGATGGCGTTTTTTCAGGCGTAGGTACACGCTGCCAACTCCCCATGCCGTTTTCCCAAACAGTGCGTACAGAGTATCCTCGGCCACCTTGTTGATCTGCAAGATGTAGCTCTGCCCCATGCCGTTAGCGACAGGCTTGCCGACATGCAACACCTTCCAGTCACTCGTTTGGACGTCTGGATTTTGCCGTTGCAGAAGACGCAGTGCATTTTGCGGTTCTACCACTCGAGGTAAGAAGACCTTCGCTTTGGGCAGGGACGGAATGTTACTGCGTTCCACAACTTCGAGTGACGCTCCAACCCATAGGTCCTGGAATGTCTTCACAATTCCCTTCACCCATTTCAGCGTCGGATCGTCGAGACACTTGAGTATTTTCACTCCTTGGAACCATCCGGCGCCATCAAAGGATGGCATAGGTGCGTTTGACTTTTTCATTTAGTTTAGTAAGAAATTTTCTTCAATTAACTTTAAAACGAAAAAAATTTTTTTGTTATGGAATGTAAAAAAAAAGTAAAAATTAAGAATTCATATTATTTTTGAACTGATATTGACATTAAATTTAAAAATTATTTCACAAAACAATTAAATACACAAGCCGATATATTTCGAAATGATCTATATTCTATTTTTATGTATGAAAAGCTGAGAACGCCATTGTGTTCTTAACCAAACTTCATTTTATTATATATTATTTTATTATTATATTATTATTTTAACATTCTAATAAAATTTGTATGGCTTTATATGAATATAAATAAATTGTTTCATAAACAAAATTTCGCTTTTGATAAAAATTTTGATAATTTATTTTAAAGCAAATTTGCATATAGAAACCGGGAAAAATTTTCTCTGAGTGCAGGCATTTAATTGAATATAGTTAAATGTTTTTGTTGAGAATCAGAAATAATATTACAATTATATTTCTTGTATTCTTATTTTATTAATCACTACTATTATTATACCCTGCACACAAGTGCCAGAGTTATGTCACGGCAACACTGAAACACTGAAGAAACGAAACGTGTTTTTTTATAAAGTTAATCGCAAAAAACTAAAACTCTCGCCAACCATCTAGAGGATTGAAAAGGCTCAATCCCCTTATAAACATTTGGAGGCCCCGACGAGATTAATATTTAGTTATATGTCTGATACTGAAAAAACTCAGTCAGATAAGAAGTCTGACGCTGCTGAACCCCGCTGAAAACTCGTCGCACCGTGTGCGAGCAACAATTAACGCGTCAGAAAGACTTTCTAACTAGGATCAACAACGATACGAAACTAACCACGGAGTCGGAGCTTGCGATCCGCCTGGAGGCGTTGGAAGGTGCCTTTAAGACGTTTGAAAGCGTTCAATCCAAAATCGAAGAAAAGGATCCGGATGAAATTCTGTTTCCGAATAGATCTACGTATGAGGAGCTATATTACCTTTCGGCGTCTACGTTTAAAGTGCTACTCAACAATTCTAAGGATACCGACTGCACTGCACCAACAAACAATGCAAATGATGGAAGGTATGAGGCTATTCGATTGCCGAAAATTGAACTACATGCTTTTTCAGGTGAAGTTACGATGTGGATGAGTTGGTACGACGAGTTTGTTTCCCTCGTGCACAGCAATCGAAATCTGACTACACTGGCTAAATTTCATCACCTTGTGGCAAAGTTGGAGGGTACTGCGAAGGCAACCATTGAAGGACTGAAAATTGTGCCTGAAAACTACGAAATTGCACTACAACGGCTGCGTGAGAGTTTTGAAAATAAAAAGGTTATCGGCAAAAAGCATATCGAGTTAATCTTCCATCATCCAAAAGTAACTAAGCCGAATTCGATTGACATCCGCAACTTGATTAACCAAATGAACAACCATTTGACTGGGCTCAAAAATATGAATCGGCCTGTCGATCAGTGGGATGATTTGATTGTTCATCTCATCGCATCAAAGTTGGATAGTGAAACCGCCTTAAAGTGGAACTAGGAGTCTGCCACTGACCGAATGCTGACGCTTGCGGAGTTAATGTCATTCCTTAAGAAAAGATGTCAAATTCTTGAAGGTAACGTACAACCCAATTTATTACCTAATTCAAGTAGTTCGCCTTGTAGTAGCAACAATAAAACGCACAAACGCCCTAAAGCTTTTACAGCCACTAAAAATAGTTGTAACTTTTGCCATAAGAATGGACATTTTATTTATAGATGCATATACTTTTTAAACTTACCTACAAAGGTTCGGCTTCAAAAGATTCGTGATCTGAAGCTATGCGAAAACAAATGGACACACTGCGGATGCATGTGTTTCACAATTCAAATGCCATTCCTGTGGGAACAAACACCACTCACTACTTCATCAAAATATGAACAATTCAACTTCAAATCCAATATGTAGTTCGGGTAACCCCGCAACTCAGGCCCGCCATTTTCAGGCCAATCATCAAGCACCCTCAACATCAAGTTTTGCGCCATCTGCTGCAACCTCGTCCGTCAGTAACAACAATCAAATGGCACTTTACAGCAAATCTAGCGAAAATAATATTTTGGGAACAGTTATAGTAAATTTGATGAATAATTACAACCAACTTATACCATGCCGTGCGGCATGGCTCACAATTAAATATGATTTCCGAGCGAATTGTACGTATTGCTGGAATAAAGCGGCAATATTCTCCAACGCAATTTTCTTGCGCTAATATTATGCGAACGTCATCGCGATTCAAATCAGTTTTTACAATTAAATCACGCTTCAATGAATATTCCATTGCATTAGAAGCAGTGGTCATGAAACAAATAACGGGATTACTCCCTGACAATAAATTCGAAATTAGAGACTGGAACATACCAGAAAACATCAAGCTTTCAGATCCTCTCTTTAACATTCCACTGAGAGTAGTTTTGCTTATCGGTGTTGATATATTTTATAATATTTTGTCGGTTGGTCAAATTAAATTTGGCGTAAAGTTGCCCATTGCTCAAAACACACTGCTTGGTTGGGTTGTAGCTGGAAGTCTCCCCGCAGATAGCAAGGCAACATCGTACAATAATTTAGTGCAATGCAAAAATTCATTCAACGATAACGAAAGGCTGAACGACTCTATAAAATGTGGAGAATTTTGATGCTTTCAGATGCACTCTGTCAAAAGAAGAGAAGGAGTGTGAGTCTCATTTTGTAAATAATGTAGCTCGTTTGATTTTTGGTCGATATCAGGTCAGATTGCCATTCAAATCGAGTCCAAGTGCACTTGGAAAGTCATATGACATAGCATTAAAAAGATTTCACAATTTAGAAAGAAGGCTGTACCGCAATGAATCTTTTCATGATCAATATAAACAATTCATGGATGAATTTATTAATTTATCGCATATGGAACTTGTAGAACAAGCTGATTTTAATAGTCCTCAATATGTGATACCTCACCATTGCGTATTCAAGCCATCAAGTTCAACTACCAAAATTCGCGTTGTATTTGACGCATCTTCGAAAACCAGCTCAGGCATATCATTAAATGAGCTTATGATGGTTGGGCCAGTAATACAGCCCGACTTATTCACAATCGCTCTAAGATTTCGATATTATACGTATGCCTTCACATCCGATATAACTAAAATGTATCGCCAGACATTAATTCATCCTGACGATACCAATATATTTTGTGGCGATCGAAGGAAAACGATCCAATTCAACTTTGCATGGTGACCTATGGTACAGCTCCCGCCTCTTTTCTGGCAACACGTGCATTGAACCAGCTAGCTTCTGATGAAAGACACCGTTTTCCACTCGCTGCCGACGCCGTGACTACAGACTTTTATGTCGACGATATTTTATCAGGCGCTAATACCATTTCTGAAGCTTTATTGCTGCAGGATCAACTCAAATCAATGCTATCTAGAGGTGGTTTAGAATTGAAGAAGTGGTGCGCTAACCACGAAGATCTAATTAAAAGCATTCCCGAAGAGGACAAAGAGAAGTTCTTCAAAATTAAAGACGAAAATGCAATTAAAACACTTGGCATGATTTGGAATCCAACTCTAGACAAATTTCTGTATGACAAGCATTTAGCCGAGAGCTTAACAACAACGACAAAGCGCAGCGTACTCTCCGAAATAGCTCAATTCTTCGATCCGCTTGGTTTAATAAACCCCGTAATAGTTTTGGCAAAAATTTTTATGCATCAACTGTGGCGCTTAAAATTGAATTAAAACGACTCACAGCAGGAGTACCACTCACATTGGTTACATTTTAGAGACCAGTTGCGTTACCTAAACGATTTTGATATCGACCGACAAGCTTTCACTACTAATTCAAACTACGAAATACATGCGTTCTCCGATAGGTCTGAAGATGCTTATGGCGCATGTGTATACATACGTTCGATTTCCAATGATGGAGCCGTGCTCACTGTGAAGCTGTTGTGCGCAAAATCTCGGGTGGCCCCTTTAAAAAAATGTTCCTTACCAAAACTAGAACTATGCGCTGCTGTCATTATGACTCAACTTGTTAAGCGCATTAAAGATATATTAAATTTCGTCGAGTTTCAGAGCATAACTTATTGGACTGATTCAACAATCGTTTTGAACTGGATAGGAGAAGAATCATGCAGTTGGCAAACTTTCATCGCTAATCGTGTTGCTCAAATACACGAAACTAGTGCAACATCTCAATGGCGGCATGTACCTACGGAATTAAATCCAGCAGATATACCCTCGCGAGGTGCTTTTCCTGCAGATTTAATTAAATCAAAGATGGAGATGGGCCAAACTTTCTTTCGAAATCATATACTTGTTGGCCGCCAATGATAACGAATGCCATCCATGACGATATTGTATTGGAAAGAAAAACGATCAAAATTGTTCTCACCTCTCGCATAGATAAATGCTTTATTGAGAGCATAAAATTTCATAACGATTATCAAAAATTACTCAATGTAGTCGCGTACATTCTCCGACTTAAATTTAATAGCACAGTCAAAGGCAAACGAAATCGAATGTTTGGTATACCAAGTGCTGATGAACTACGTCACTCATGGTTTGCTATTGTCAAATCAGTGCAGCAGAGCGAATTCGCCGCGGAATTGATATCTATTAAGAATACAAATACTCTTTCGAAAAGAAGCAATATTCAATCTCTCGTTCCATTTATCGATCAAAATGGTATCATGCGTGTTGGGGGACGAGTGGAGTACTCTGCGTTGCTTCCAATATTGCTCCCGAAATTTCACGTATTTACCCGCAGTCTTCTCCGGCACCTACACACGATTAATCATCATGTCGGCCCCCAAACACTGCTCTCTATAGTTCGTCAATCGTTTTGGCCCATTCATGGAAAGGTGGCTGCACGATACATTGTTCATAACTGCATTCGCTGCTCGAGAGCTAGACCGTTAAGAAATGAACAGCTGATGGCGGATTTACCTGAACTTCGTGTACAGCAGACCAGACCATTTAAAGTTGTTGGAGTGGATTTTTGCGGACCCTTCCGCACACATTTTCGTCGCCGCGGTACTTCACCAGCAAAATCATATGTGTCAGTCTTCGTTTGCTTCGTAACCAGAGCAATTCATTTAGAGTTGGTGGAAGATTTGAGTACGCGAGGATTTATTGACGCTCTTAAACGATTCATCGGTCGCCGTGGTCGCTGCTCTGTCTTGTACAGCGACAATGCTACTAATTTTGTAGGGACTCGCAACGAGTTACACGATCTTTTCAAGATGTTCCAAGACCAGCAATGTCAAGACGACATCACAAAGACTTGTGCTGACAATGGAATCACTTGGAAGAATATACCTCCCCGGTCCCCCCACTTTGGAGGACTGTGGGAGGCAGCCGTAAAATCGTTCAAATTTCATTTAAAACGCATTTTGAGCAATGCGTCGCTTACATTTTCTGAGTTTAATACTTTAATAATACAAATCGAATCTATTTTAAATTCTAGACCCATTACACCAGTTCCATAAAATCCAAATGACATTCCCGCGTTGACACCGGGGCATTTCATTATTGGTACCGCCTTAAATGCCATACCTGAACCGTATCTACATGTTGAAAATGTCAATCGTTTACAGCGGTACCAGCAATTACAATGGTATCTTCAACAGTTTTGGGATAGGTGGTACACGGACTACTTGCAGAGTCTATAAGTCCGCACTAAATGGTCTACGCACGGTAGCCCGATCAATATTGGTGACGTCGTAATTCTGCAAGAAGAAAATCTCCCACCTTCGCAATGGAGGCTTGGTCGTGTGACTCACACGCACCCTGGAAAGGACGGTGTCATTCGAGCGGTCACATTGAAAACATCCAGTGGTGAAGTTCAGCGAGCAACGGCTAAGATTAGGCGACTTCCTGCTGATGAGACTTCGTCCCCTCAAGGGGGAGTGAATGTTGAGAATCAGAAATAATATTACAATTATATTTCTTTTATTCTTATTGTTGATGAATCAACAGAATTGACAACTTGGCTTTGGCTGCATATTTGCTGATATCAACGAAAGACGAGCAGTGAACACCTTGGCTGTACGACGTTCGTTCAACTTTGCAGCCAAAATGCCATAGTCTGCATAAATTGCAATGCAAACAGATTATGCAATTTTTATTCTCACGCTATGCTGAAGCATAGCAGGATCAAGTTGCAATTTCTGTTTGCATAACTGTTGCGAAGTCAGGCAGTATTGGCCTTGACTTCAAATTAGCTTAATAATCATTATTCTAGTATTTATGAAATGTTTTTATCAAATAAAATTCAGTTACAAAAATTAGCTCATCGTACATTGTACACAATGTACACATGGTCCTTCGAACCTAAAATTTGAGGCAGAGACTTATCAAAGGTCTACAAAAACATCAGTTTTTCCTTTAGTTTCCTCCACCAAAGGCAGGAAACTTTAATAAAGGTTTTACATAAAAAAAGGCGTAAATCACGGCCAGACAGTGGTTTAAGCGTCCCGAAGCTTTGATATCGGTACAGTGTTAAAAACAAAAAAATTTTAAAAAATCATCTTTTAAAAAAAAAAAGAAAAAACCATGGAACAGTTCAATCAGCTGATTGACAAACAACTGGGGTTGGACATCCAAAAATTATGGAATAATTATAAAAAAGACGGCGAGCACAGGCGCACATTTCACTATTTACAAAAACGGCTGAAGGCGTTGGAAGCTAACTGGAGCAACTTTGAAGTCAACAACAACAGTTTGGCTGATATGAAGGAACAGCACCAAGATCATGCTTACTTCACCAACAACTTTTTTGAACAGCTAAAGAAGAAATATCTGGAGATAAAGTCAACATGGAAAAGTGAGTTATAAGTCAGACACGGAAGAAACGAAAACAAATCCAGCTTCAACAAGCAAGGGACAAACCAAAGGTACAAAAGGAAGCGTTTCACCAACAATGCCAACGACAATGAGGACAGATTGTTCAGCTAAAGATAAACGTTTTAAGCGGTTGACCTTACTCAACAACAAATTAGTACGCATCATAGCAGAGCTGTTCCTTTGCCACCAATAGCAATTCCAGTATTTAGCGGAAAATACGACGAATGGACAACCTTTTGGGAGCTGTTCGATCGATTAATACACCAAAATGGAAACTTGAGCGACATTGAAAAAATGCAGTAGCTGAAAGTCAACGTACGAGGCGAAGCTGCAAGGCTAATGAGCCATACGTCCGACAACTATAAAACCGCCATTCAGTTGCTGAACAAAAGATTACAAAATCCTGCAGCTCTGGTCAACAATTACATCCAAAAATTGTTGAACCTAAAGGCAGTGCGAAGTGAAAATGCACACGATCTGAAAACGCTAATGGATGCATCAAGGGAAATATTGTACGGCATCAGCAACCTGAAGGTAGATGTCTAATCTTGGGATCCACTAGTCATCCAGCTATTGGCACCAAAACTCGACAATGAAACCAGAAAATTGTATCAACAGTCGCGTGGATCTTCAACAGAAATCCCTAAGTTGAGCGAGCTGTTCGAGTTCATTGAAGCCAGATTTAGAGGGCTTGAGCACTGTAGGGAGAACATTCGTGACAATAAGGAAAAGGCAGCCGTAAGCACCAAAAGTCACTTGGCAACAGTAGCTACGGTAAAATGTGTCGTCTGTGATGAAAGCCATCAAATTTTCCAGTGCAAAAAATTTGTGGGCATGCCAGTGCAGGAACGTCGTGAAAAGGTTCAGCGCGCCCATTTGTGTTTCAATTGTCTCAAAGGTGGACATGCGGTGAAAGATTGCACCAGCAAAGGAAGATGCACAGAGTGTAACAAGAAGCACAATTCATTACTTCATGTCAGTAAAACAGGGCCAAAAGCACCATCAGCCAAGACCAACGACGGGGCCAACTCGAATCTGACAGAGAACTTAACAAAAGTAGCAACATCATGCAGTGATGATCAAAAACGAACTGTTCTGCTGGCAACTGTCATGGTAAATATCTGCGTCAGAGGGCAAACCAAACCGGTAAGGGCTCTACTCGACCAAGGGTCACAATCATGCATTGTGACGGAACAACTAGCAAAAAGCCTAAAGATACCATTAACGAAGTACGAAACGAATGTCCAAGGAGTTAATGGTCAATCTTCAAAGGTAATGGCAAAGTGCAAATTTACATACATGATGACAGACTAAGCTGTCAAATCGAGGCGATCGTAATGCCGATGATTACATCAAAGCTATCAAGCAAAAAATTCAGTGCAAAGGACTGGACGCACATTAAGGGCTTACAATTAGCAGACCCGTGGTATACTGAGCCAAGGGAAATAGGGCTACTGATAGGATCAAATATTCTACCAGAGATCATTGGATGTGGACTTATCAAGGGTCCTATGGCTCAGAACACCATGTTTGGGTGGGTCTTATCAGGACCATTATTGACGTCATCCATATCGGACCACCAAGTTTCTAAGGTACAGGAAATAACATCATGCGTTAGCATCTGCAGTGATGACGACGACTTAAAGAAGTTTTGGGAGTTGGAAGAAGTACCAACAGCAAATCTGAAAACAGATGATGAACGAGAATGTGAAAGCAATTACCAGTCTACCCACAGCAGAGATGAAACAGGACGATACATAGTGAAATTGCCGCTTAAGCAGGATCGATCGTGTCTTGGTGATTCCAGAAAAATGGCACTAAAACGATTCCTCATGCTGGAGCAACGATTTGCGAAAAATACTACGCTGCACCAGGATAATGTCAAGTTCATCCAGGAATATATAAGACTAGGGCACATGGAAGAAGCAAGCATGATGACAACAGGGAAATCATACTATTTACCTCATCATGCCGTCATTAAAAATGACAGCACAACAATACAACTTCGCGTTGTATTCGACGCGTCAGCGAAAACCACTTCAGGCGAATCATTAAACAGCATAATGATGATAGGTCCCACACTTCAAAAGGACTTATTGCTGCTGCTACTACAATGGCGCATGTTTCCAGTAGTCTTTACTGCTGACATAGAAAAAATGTACCGTCAGATTGTAGTACATCCAAATGACAGGGATTTGCAGCGAATTTTTTGGAGAATGAACCCTAAGGAGCCTATCAAGGAGTACACATTAAACACAGTCACATATGGAACAGCGTCAGCACCGTTTCTCGCCATCAAAACGTTGGTACAATTAGCAGAAGACGAAAAACGGAATTATCCATTGGCATGTGATACACTATCCAAACGATTTTACGTATATGACTGTTTGGGTGGTTCAAACTCGATTGAAGAATGTAAAAAACTACAACATGAGTTAATACAACTACTTCATAAAGGTGGATTTAAACTAAGAAAATGGACATCAAATCAACCAGAAGTTTTGCAGTCAATCTCCAAGGAGGACATTGAATTAAATTCAGACATCGATTTCGACAACGACAAGACAATACAAATTTTAGGCATTAAATGGAGTCCTAGCACAGATCAATTTGAATTCAAAATAAATGCGAGCTCATTCAACCAAAAAAGTACAAAGAGAGCGATTCTTAGTGATGCGGGAAAATTGTTCGACCCCTTTGGATGGTTGTCCCCTGTGACCATCAAGGCCAAAATGATGATCCAGAAACTGTGGCTCTTAGGAATTGACTGGGACAGCGAAGTTCCAGCAACACTACATGCAGAATGGAATGAATTTAAAACACGACTGCCAGCAATTCAACAAATAAGAATTCCAAGGTGGGTTTCATATTCCAATAAAGGCAAAATAGAGTTGCATGGATTCGCAGATGCACCAGAAGCGGCGTATGCAGCCGTCGTCTATGCAAGAGTGACCGTTGGAGAAAACGTTACAATATCATTGATAGCGTCAAAAACAAAGGTAGCTCCGGTGAAAAAGTGTCGCTGGCTCGATTAGAGTTGTGTGCAGTCGCACTCTTGACAAAATTAATCAATTACATCAAAAAAGACAACGAAATTGTGTATGACACAATTGTGATGTGGTCGGATTCAAAAATTGTATTAAGCTGGCTGAAACAACACTCAGTTAAATGGACCACATTTGTTGCTAATCGTGTGTCGTATGTTCAAGAAAATTACAAAGGACAAATACGATTTGTACCGGGGAAGCAAAATCCAGCAGACATTCCATCAAGGGGATCATTCGGGGACGAGCTCATCAGTAATTCCTTGTGGTGGAACGGACCGAAGTGGTTAGCAAATGAGGAAAGCACATGGCCTAATGAGTTTGACGCTGTCAGCCTGATCAACGTTCCGGAGGCTCGCAAATCAATTACGTCCACAGTTGCGGTCCCAGGTGATGAAGTGGACGAGTTCTTATCACGATTTTCATCGCTAAAAAGGCTTATACGTGTAACAGCATATTGTATGAGGTTTGGAACCAATATTAGAACCTGTAAGTCCAAACGAAAAAGTGGGTGCATAACTGCTGAAGAAATTAATGCAGCAGAAAAGGCACTCATAAAGAGAGCACAAAATGTTTTTAAGGAAGAAATTACAGATTTGACAAAAATCAAGAGTGTAAAAAGAAATAGTCGGCTATTTTCCCTAGACCCCTTCATTGACGATGCGGGTGTGCTTAGAGTAGGAGGCAGATTGGAACATACATCATTGTCTACTGATCAAATACATCCAATGATTTTATCTAATTCATGTCCACTGGCCAAACTTATCATCAACCAGGCGCATATTGATACATTGCACGGCGGAATAAAGTTGACTCTTAACCATATTCGAAACAAATATTGGATTATACGAGGAACAAATAGTGTGAAAGCATGCGTGAACAAATGCATTACATGTTTTCGCTTTAAAGCCAAAGGACAAACTCAATTGATGGGACAATTCCCACCGCCAAGAGTAAACCTTTCAAGACCATTTACACACTGCGGTATTGACTACGCAGGACCAATACACATCAGATGCTCACAAATTCGCGGCATTAAGTCACACAAGGCTTACATTGCAATATTTGTGTGTCTAGCAACCAAAGCCGTTCATATAGAGCTGACCTCGGACCTCACAACAGAAGGATTCCTAGCAGCACTAAAACGAATGATAAGCAGACGAGGTGCAGTACATCACATTTACAGCGACAACGGTACAAACTTCGTCGGAGCTAGCAACCTACTTCAGAAGATCCGATCAGAAAATCAGTTATCAACTGAGGGAATTCGATGGCATTTCATCCCTCCTGCATCTCCACATTTCGGCGGGATTTGGGAGTCAGGGGTTAAATCAATTAAATACCATCTACATCGCTGCTTAGGAGAACAAAAGTTAACCTATGAGGAAATGAATACTATCCTTGTACAAATAGAAGGATGTCTCAACTCACGTCCATTGTGTGAGACCTTGCAGACAGCAGTCTCAAAAGATGGAAGTTGGTGCAAAAAATCAAGCAAGACATTTGTAATCGGTGGTATCAAGATAACATCAAGCACATCCGCCAACAAAGATACAAATGGACAAGACAAATGGTTAATGTGGAATTAGGCCAACTAGTTCTTCTGAAAGATGAAGCTTTATCTCCTTCAAAGTGGCCTTTAGGCAGAGTAGTGGAGGTCCACAAGGGAACTGACGGCCTCACTCGAGCCGCTACTGTCAAAACATTAAAAGGACTAGTCAAACGGTCAATACAAAAAAATATGTTTGTTACCGACGGACGATAATAACAATGGCAATCCGGAAGAGGAACTTCCATCAACAAGTCATACTCTACCAACCGATCCAGCCACAACAATCAAGCCCTGAAGGATTCTGAAAAATAATACAAACAGTATGTCAACAGTTCTAACGATAATGTTACTCATGTCCACGTTCAAATCGGGAAGTGGCACATATACAATCACACATCCTGAATCTGGAATATTTATTGAAAACGTAGGAGTCGCCAAGGTTCAACGGGGAATACTACGCACAAAGACTGTATTTCCAATTACTGATAAGAGCAAGATCAGTTCAACCTGAATCGTACCAAGAACGAAGTAGCAAGGTTGTGTGAAAGGGCAAAATCTCTAACCCAAGACAGCCAATGTGATGAACTGGTGCACCATTTGAATGAAGAATGGAGTAACATATTCTCGATATTCAATCGTTTAACCATAATTCCAAGGCGGCAAAAGAGAGGACTCCTTGGGACTTTGATGACATCGTTACTTGGAGTAAATGATGAAGTATACCATGATATCGACTCATTGGATCGAAATCAAAAAGATCTTATTAAAAATGCAAAAACCAACTCCAAGATCATGCTGTCGACGATTGTATCTGTGAAGGAAACTGATAAGCGGATTACAGATAAAATTAACAAATTTGCAAAAAAACTGAACGAAGGAATTCAGGCAATTAACAACATGGAAAATTACCGATTCAGTGATGCCAACAAACTAAATATCCATATCCTCAACGCTTACTTAGTTGCAACTAGCTATATGAAGGAAATCGAGTGGAAATACAATAAGCTACTGAACGCCTACCTGAAACGGAGTCACCTGTACGAGTTCTTGTCACATCAGATGGTACACGAGTTGACTACGAATTTCACGGCAAATTTAGATGCTGGACTGGAAGTGCTGCCTGAACCAACGGACAAATTGGAAGTTTCAATTACGTCAAACGAAATAATAATTTCTGGTTACTTTCTTATCACCGACAAGGATATCTATGAACTGATCAAGCTGAACACAATACCGGAAAAAATCGGAAACTACACGTTTCAAGAAGTTCAGATGACAACATCTCTTTTTGGAGTAAATTACAACCTGGAAAGATATTTTGAATCATCAGTGGACAACATAATGACGGCATTAAAATGGAACGAAAGCACCTTTATTCTCCAACCATCTATATTCCTAGACATTGAGACGAGCGAAAACTGTATTATCCAGCAACTATATAAGAAGATGTCATTCAAAAAATGTAATAGAAGAATAAACACATCAAAAGGTACCATCTGGAAAGAGCTGTGGACTCATAATGCTTGGATCTTCGTGACTGCGGTCCAAACAACAGTCATTGTAACATGCGGTACTGAGCGCGAAGAAATTTTCCTCAACAAAACTGGAATCATTCACATCACTCCCGACTGCTGCATTCAATCCAAATATGTGCGGCTGGAAGCCAAGCTATTTGAAACAGTGCCGATTGTGATGCACTTCACCAAATATATGGCGATTATCAACGCAACCATCAGCCCGGTTCCGATTCAAATATTGAACGAAACTGTGATTCCTTTAGAAAGTGATTTGGCAGAGGTCCTGAGGGATAACGAACAAAAGGCCTCAGACTCTATTCAACAGCTTCACGACGCGAATTGGAAGGCAAATTGGGCCCACCAACATTGGACGACCGGCGCTATTATCACACTTATTGTAGTTATTCTGTGTCTCGCAGCGCTACTTAGGAGAACTCGAGTGTTTCATAGGCAGAGGCGATCTAATAGCACATAATTACGCGAAGTCAAAAACAGTGACGATACAGCATTCAACATCAGATGGTGATTTGGATGCGACACCAATAATACCAATAACACCAATACTTGCCGCGTGTGGCAAACTTTGCAGCCAAAATGCCATAGTCTGCATAAATTGCAATGCAAACAGATTATGCAATTTTTATTCTCACGCTATGCTGAAGCACAGCAGGATCAAGTTGCAATTTCTGTTTGCATAACTGTTGCGAAGTCAGGCAGTATTGGCCTTGACTTCAAATTAGCTTAATAATCATTATTCTAGTATTTAAGAAATGTTTTTATCAAATAAAGTTCAGTTACCAAAATTAGCTCATCGTACATTGTACACACAATTGTACACACTTATTTTATTAATCACTACTATTATTATACCCTGCACACAAGTGCCAGAGTTATGTCACGGCAACACTGAATCAATGTCACTAATCAGTATTCGGTTACTGAGTTACAACCTTTTACCAATGAATAACCATAAAAAATAAAACCTTACTTTTTGAATAACCACATGAAGAAACGAAACGTGTTTTTTTATAAAGTTAATCGCAAAAAACTAAAACTCTCGCCAACCATCTAGAGGATTGAAAAGGCTCAATCCCCCTATAAACATTTTTTTTATGTGTTTTTTTTGTAGAAAATCTTTTTTTTTGTTTTCTATAACTATTAACTATTTAATTTAACTTTTTGACGAAATTAACTTTTTTGGATTGAAAAGGCTCAATCCCCCTATAAACATTTTTTTATGTGTTTTTTTTGTAGAAAATCTTTTTTTTTGTTTTCTATAACTATTAACTATTTAATTTAACTTTTTGACGAAATTAACTTTTTAATTTAACGAAGTTAAATTTTTGATTAACTATTACCGGGTTAACGAAGTTAAATTCTCGATAAACTATGCCCAGCTTTGCAAAATACATAAGGAACAGCCAAGTGGATAAAAGCGGTATGTAACACAAATTTAAGCATTGATCATTCCCAAGTAACACAAGCAGTCCGTGGAGCTGACTTGTAGTCCGCAGACAGTGCGCATAGACAGATTTTGGTAACATTAGCTGACAAAAAATCTTAGTTTTGTGTCGCAACTATTTCTTGATCAGAGCAATTCACTGCCTACAATAAACATACAACTGGTTAAGATTTGCATGAAATATGTTTTCTCTTTCTGTTGCATTACTTTTGATATAGCGCCATTTTGACAGTAACAGTGATGTTTCATGTACGAATCAAAAGACAACAGTGTTGCAAATACACTTTTAATTTAACTTTTGTGTTACTATTTATTCTTCCCTTTAATCAAAATTAATTTTTTATAATCCAAATTCACAAAATTTAACATTTGACGAACAATTCCAAAGACAGCAAACTAGTTCCGAAAAATGGTTGAATGCTCAAAGTATAAAATTATCATCAATTTATTAGGGCATGCGCGAAATGAAAACTGTTGCGACAAAACATTTTTTTTTACTGTCACCAAATTTTTCATTTTGTACTTTTATATTTCCTCAGTGATACTGATATTTCAAATGACTGGATTAAATAAAAAAAACATTGTAGAAATATTATTGTTGTGCAGGGAAAAGTAGGGATTTCTTAAGGCCGATAATTGATTTCTTAGGGCCGATTAGGGATTTTTGAAAAAACGAGGAACATCACTGTTATATATTTTGCTTATCTATAAAATATTTTTCCAAAATATTCGTAAACCTTAATTATGAATTGCAAACACCAAGAGGGGTTTTTTGCTTCTAAATATTGTGGGGAACAATATTTATGTCGTTAATTTCCGAAAAATCACATATTTCCACATAACCAATTTTATGAAAACGCAATAAAATAATTAAATATTGCGCTTTATGGAAGCGCATTAATTTTAAGTATCAAATGTTATATCTATTTGCGGTAAAAATTATGTTTCCCATCAAATTTGCGTACGAATTGACAATTATTTCTAGTTGCATATTTTACATCACAACTCTAAAATGGATTCAATCATTAGTTTTCATTTTCTTACATTATTTCCATAATACTTATTGTATAATCCCAACATTGCATATTTGCGAAAATGCGCGCTTATGACAACAACACATTTAGCCTTGGCTAAAGTCACAGAGCATTGCACTGTGGCGATCACATTTCACGCCACTGCAATGTGTCGCTAAATGCTTATGCTGCAGTCTGTATTGTTGGCATATGTGCACATTTTGTGGATATATTAAAATCGAAATTTATGTAAATATTAAAAAGAAAATCAATAAAAGGGCCGATTAACGGCAAATCCAATTCAATTGGACAACAATCACTTCCACGTTGAATACATCATTTCAAGGGAAATTATATCTAGGTTTAAGCACCTAGTTATACAATTTGTGTTTGTTGGAATCCAGTTCAGTTAAAGTATATCTCGGTTCAAGCACCGAGTTATACATTTTGGTGACCCCGACAAAGGACGCAGCAACCAAACGCAACTCAGTGCTGCGCAAGCAACAAGCATTAATGGCATCCATGAAATGCCTGTTAGCCGGTATCGAAAGCGGAAAGGATCAATCACGGCAATATTTCGAGGGAAATATTGCAAGACTGCAGCGACTATGGAGCGAAGTTGAGAACACGAACTACAGATTATGGGAGGAGGCTTCATCACCAGAAGATGAAGGATATGATTTCAATGCATACCTTGACATGGAACAACAGGTCCACCACAAGATGATCGAGTTGCAGACTCTGGCAGAAGAAGTCCACTCCCGAGAAGGCCACTCTAAAGAAGCTCCACCGCCAGCTGCACCACCATCGTTCCGGTTGCCACAAATAACTATTCCGATGTTCAATGGTGACTATCTGCAGTGGAACCAGTTTTTCGACATCTTCAGCGAAATGGTGCACAAATCGCCAATCGCAGCAGTACAAAAGCTGTGGTATTTGAAGGCCAATTTGACCGGTGAAGCTGAGCGAGTGATAAGGCATCTAGCTCTAACCAAAGAGAACTACGAGACGGCTTGGAAGCTGCTGCAGGACTGATACCAAAATAGAAGATTGCTGGCATCAACGTTGATAGAAAGATTGACAGGACATCCAAAAATGTCAGCTGAGTCAACTTCTTCAACTGCTCTAAAAGGCTTACACGACGTCATTCGTGAAAGTCTGTTGGCATTGGAGAATCTTGAAATATCGACGGAATCGAGGGATCCACTACTGCTGCAATTGTTAATCAAAAAACTAGACCGGCAGAGCCACATTCTTTATGAACAGTCATTGAAGAATCCCAAAGAGCTACAATCAATGAAGAGCTTATTGGACTTCATTGAAAATCGTTTCCAATCCCTGGAGGTCCTCGGTGGTCGAGAACGGACAAACACTCCAAAGGCCACAACAAATACATATAGGGTAGCAACAGCGGTAGCAGCATCTGCAACCTGCAGTTATTGTACCGGTAAAAATCACCCCCTATACTTTTGCAAGGAGTTCCTGAAGGTGTCGGCGCAAGATCGACTAAACTGGGCTAAAATGCAAAAAATATGCTTCAATTGTCTCAAAAGCAGTCAAACCTCAAAGGATTGTCCGTCCCGAGGCTGCACCAAGTGCAACAAAAAACATAAGACATTATTGCATTTGGGAGAAAAGGAACATGCCAACAAAGAAAGTCGACCATCAATAAGCAATGCAAACAAACCATTCGTCAAGGTAGCAGTGACGTCACACGATACACCATCAACAAGCAATGCAAACAAACAGTTCATCAAGGTAGCAGCGACATCACCCGATGCCCCATCAAGAGCCAATGATGTTCCAGTGTCACTTCCAGCTGTTGGAGAAAGTGTAAGACTGTCAAAAACCACATTGCTTAGCACAGCCATCGTGTCCGTTACAATTAATTGGGGCCAACGAATCCATTGTCGAGCTATGTTTGACAGCGGTTCACAAACCAACTTCATCACAAAACGATTTGTGAACAAATTAGGACTACAAAGGGTTCCATGCCTCATTGGAGTCGAGGGCATCGGCCAGGTAAAAAGCCGTACCGCCGAAAGAGTTAATCTGCAACTCCATTCAAATGTGACCGATTTCACGAGCCGACTTGAAGCTCACGTTTTGCCAGAAATTGTTTCAAGACAACCATCAAAAACTATCAACATCAATAATTGGAACATCCCTGATGGTATCCACTTAGCCGACCCGAAGTTCCACGAGTCCAAGGAAATCGATCTTCTTCTTGGAGCCGGGATCTTCTATTCATAGTTAGGCACTGGTCAACTAACAATTGGAATTGGACAGCCGATATTACAGAATACACGGTTCGGCTGGATAGCTGGGGGTGAATACAACAATCAAGACATTCCCAATGCAGCTATCACCTGCGGAATTTCCACTGAGGATGATTCCCTTAATACAACACTCGAAAAATTTTGGCTACTTGAAGCATGTGACACACGCAAAAACAACTTCACATCTGCCGAACGTCGTTGTGAAGAACATTTTCTGCAGAATGTTCATCGAGACAGCACCGGGCGATTCATAGTAAAATTGCCATTTTAACTCAGTCCGGATCAACTTGGAGAGTCACGGGATATAACTCTGCAGTGCTTTATGGAAAGGAAAATGACCAAAAATCCTGAATTTAAATCCCTATACACAGCCTTCATGCGTGAGTACGTGCAGCTTGGTCACATGGAAGAGATCGATGCCACAAATGTGAAGGCGCCAAATTATTTTCTGCCACATCATGCAGTGTTCAAGCCAGACAGCTCCACAACAAAACTAAGAGATGTTTTCGATGCTTCCGCTAAAACTTCAACCAACGTATCGTTGAACAATCTTCTGGCCACAGGACTCACCATCCAAGAAGATGTCGTTACCATTTTAATTCGTTTTCGTCTCCCTCGATTTGTCTTTACAGCAGATATTGAAAAAATGTACCGACAAGTAAAGTTAGATGAAGACGATCAAAGGTTCCAGCTCATTTGGTGGCGAGAAGACCCATCACATCCCATGAAGTGCTACAAGCTTACAACAATAACATATGGCACAACATCTGCACTCTACTTGGCTATACGCACACTTCAAGCGTTGGCTGAGGGTCAAGCCGACAAATATAAATTCGCGGCGGATATTGTGAAATCAAATTTTTATGTCGACGACGTGCTGAGTGGATCTGATCATCTACCCACTGCACGTGAAATGCAGCAACAACTACGCTTCGTGTTACAGTCTGCAGGTTTCAAGTTGAGAAAGTGGTGCGCGAACCACCCAAAGTTACTTGAAGACATCCCACTAGCTGATCGCGAAGTCAAAGTGGAAATCGGGGAGACGCACAACGACACCATCAAGACAATGGGATTGACATGGAATCCCTCGAACGACGATTTTAAAATCAAAATTGGAGAAATCAAGGGGATAATTTTTGATCGCCTTGATTTCATCGCTCCAGTCAGGACTACTGCGAAAATATTTCTGCAAGAACTATGGAAACTAAAAATCGACTGGGATATGGAACTCCCATCTCCATTGCACAACACCTGGTTGGCCTTCAAGAAAGACTTACTACTGTTACAAAATATCAGCGTACCTCGGCATGTCTTTGGCCACACCAAGCCCAACAATCCACAAGTCCATATTTTTGCCGATGCATCAGAGCACCTACATGAGGACGACGCAAGCTCACGATATCGTGATAATTCGGTTTCTTTGTGCAAAATCACGTGTTGCCCCCACAAAGCAAATAACGTTGCCAAGATTAGAGTTATGCGCTGCAAAACTCGCTGTAGACCTGATGCTGAAGCTCAACGATAGTGCGATATTTTTGGACCGACTCCACGGCAGTGTTGGGATGGATCCACGCGAATTCATCGAATTATCACACCTTCATTGCCAATCGGATATCCGCAATTCAGCAGGTGACTACTCCACAACAATGGCGCCATGTACCATCTCAAGACAATCCAGCCGACCTCATATCAAGAGGTTTACAACCAGCCAAGCTAGTGGACAATATGTTTTGGCTATTCGGTCCGAGATACCTTTACAAAGCTGTGACAAGTTGGCCACTCCAACCTCCTCGTGACCAATGCCTTTTGGAAGTTAGGCAACAGACAACGTCGACTACAGCATTGCAACCTACATGCCTACACAAAACTGCGACAAATTGGCCACTCCAACCTCCTAGTGACCAATGTCTCTTAGAAGTTATGCAGCAGACAACTGCAGCTGCATCATCTACATCTGTATCTGTTGAAAACCGCCAATCCAAAGACATATTTGAAAAAATAAACCACAAAAATTCATTTCGACGGCTCCAAAGAATAATAACATATGTGATTCGCGGCGTGAAACACTTCAAACGCGATGCTTCTCACGTCGCAACAGCACCAACCGCAGCAGAAGTAGAGGAGTCATTGATACACATTGTCAAATATTTACAACAGGATGCCTTTGCTGATGACATTAAACATTTGAAGGGTCATTCAAGTGTGAACAATGGAAGCCCCATCAGCAATCTATCGCCATTCATAGATGCCCAAGGCATTTTAAGGGTTGGATGTCGCTTAAAAGCTTCCAGCCTAGGTTTTGATGCAAAACACCAAATGTTGTTGCCGTACGCCCATCCATGGACAAAACTGCTAATGACTGATTTGCATAGGGAGCACCTGCATGCTGGTCCTCAAACACTCACAGCGATCGTGAGACAAAGATTTTGGCCAATCAAAAGAAAAACCTTGGCTCGCTCCGTCACTCAAAATTGCGTTCAATGCTTCCGAGCGCGACCAAAGTTGCTAAACCAAGTGATGGGTAATTTACCAGAAACAAGGGTACAATCAGCGAGACCATTTGTCATCTCGGGAGTGGACTTCTTTGGCCCTGTGTGGACACATTTCAAAATCCGAGGAAAACAACCGATGAAAGCATATGTAGCCGTATTTTGCTGTTTTGCCACCAAGGCCGTGCACATGGAGCTAGTAAGTGATCTGACAACTGAAGCCTTCATAGGAGCTCTTAAACGTTTCATAGCTCGCCGTGGTCATTGCAAGACCCTATACTGCGACAATGCCACCAATTTTATGGGAGCGAAGAACCAGTTGAGGGAAATTCACCACATAATTCACGATGACCATGCAACAGAGAAAATTGTCAACGAATGCAGCAAAAGGGACATCGAATTCGCGTTTATTCCACCACGAGCACCACACTTTGGTGGGTAATGGGAAGCGGCAGTAAAGTCAGCAAAGGGATTGCTACAAAAATCTTTGGCATCAGCTAATCTTACTTACGAAGAAATGGGGACAGTTCTTGCCGAAGCAGAAGGCATTTTAAACTCCAGACCTCTCACGCCCATGTCGTCTGACCCAAATGACCTCCAAGTGCTCACACCTGGTCACTTCCTCATCGGTGAGCCATTAACATCTTCAATAGATAGTCATGCTCAACAACCCAACATTAAACTCCCCACGAAGTGGAAGCTTGTGATGCAGCTCAGAACGGAATTTTGGAGGAGATGGTCCATGGAATATTTGAATACCTTACAGCACCGCTACAAATGGAAGGAAGAATCACAAAATGTCAAGCCAGGAACAATGGTTCTAATAAAGGAAGACAATCTGCCTCCATTAAAGTGGCCATTGGGCCATTGGCATTGCCCATTATAATGGCAAAAAATATTGAAAACCTCGAATTCAAACCTGAACCTGGTATACATTTCGAAGGCATCGGTTCAGCATTAATATCTCGCTCAGCATGGAAGTTGATTATCTACTACGAATTAGGCCCATATTGGAATGAACTATCAGCATTTTCCAATGGCACAGCGGCTCTACGACATTTGTTTCTAGAAATAAATCAAAAAAGTACTTGCACGAATGTGGTAACCCACCTTGAACATGTGAGAGATCAACTGAAGCTGGACAATAGTTTTCTAACAGCCAAGCGGAAAAAAGAGGAGCAATAGACTTGGTGGGAAACATAGCCAATTCGTTATTTGGAATCCTTGACTCAAAATACGCTGACCAACTATCAGATACGATCGACATGGTCAAGGAGAACGAAAGCTACCTTCAACAGTTACTGAAAAATCAAACGTCAGCAATTGATTCGACTATCAACATTATCAAAGGCGATCAATTGTCAATTCAAACCAAATTCAATCACCTTGTTACCGCCACTGGTTAAATCGATCAAATCTTTTACAATTTAGTTATTTCCTCGTCCCTATGTCACCGAAAATGGAGATAGGAAAATCAAAAAAGGCGGCATTCAGTAGCCGGCTGAAGGAAGGAGTTAACAGAGTCGTTTGAGTCGTTTTAATTAATTTGTTTCTCAAAATTGTATGTATTAATTTAACTATGTCTAATTTACGATTTTCATACCATAAAGTAACGTTCAAAATTGATATGTTTTATTAGAATTTGCCAAGTAATGTAATTTAATTTTAGGAATTTTAATAAAGGCTGTTTGAAGACTACAACTTTCAACGAAACTAAGTGCGTTTCCCTTTATTCAAAATCCCCGTGAAAATCAGAAATCAATTGACCGAGGCAAATTTCCTCAACAAATTAAAATTCTTTATGTATCTCGACGCTTCGATTGCTGTGGTCTATTAATAATAATACACCACATCACCGCCATCTTGCTAATCTCAAAGTGAGTACATAAAATGGAGTCTATCTCACAAACAGGTCAGTCGCCAAATCCCCAAATCACCCAACCTACGAGGCAAAACGAAATTTCAAAATGCCATCTCTGTCTAAATCCTCCAAACGCCAATATGATATTATGCAGTCGCTGCAATCAAAGTTTTCATACAAGCTGCGTAAATATCGTTTCTGAACAACCGAAAGCTAACTGGAATTGTAAGTCATGCTCAACTGCGCAATTTAGAAGCAATTCACCCCACTCCGTAATCAGCCATTCTAGTCGTGCATCTACATCTAATACATCTCGTAGAATGAACCTTGAACTGCAGCGCTTAAAAGAAGAACGTCAACTTGCCATCGCTCGCGACAGTCAATATCTCAATAAGAAATATGAAATTCTTCAGCAAAACGAAGACGATTTATATGAAGTCTGCTCTAATCGCTCTAATACCAATGACTCCGTTCGCGCATGGCTGGAGTACCAACTTAGTTCTGCATTTGAGACTGAAAACTCCACATGCCAAAATAACTTGAGCACTCAAAATGAACAACAAATCTATAGTCGTAATTCTAAGATTCAAACTATCAGTTCTTACCTGCACAAACCAAATGAAAATGCAGACCGACAAGCATTGCACTTGCAAAACGAGACTTCTTATTTTACTATGCCAACAAGTAATGTAATGCCAACCCTTCCCGCTTCAACAATTTATTCGACAACTCATCAACCGATAATGTCTGCGTTCATTCCGTGCAATACTGCAAACAGTAATATAAATCCTCTTCCAGTTACTACTTCCGACATTACTTCACTGAAATCGATTTCGGAACCTCCACAAGCTCAGAACTCTATCCATAGCATTATGCCGACATCGGCGCAAAATACTCTGCAAAAAGAAATATATATGGACTTTAGCACGATTCGAAGTCAGCAACATTGCACTCCTACTAACTTCACATTGCATGACACCGCAACGCGTATAAATTCTACTGCCCATTCAGAGTTTATGCCCCAGCAAGCGCCAGACTGCCACTTACATGCACCACATGCTCAGCCCCGCACTCAGTTTCATAATCAAAACACTTCTCCCACCACATTTAATCCATCAGTAACATCGCAGTCGCATTTAACAACTGAACAAATACACGCACGTCAATCTATACCAAAAGAGTTACCTATATTCTCTGGCTATCCAGAAGAATGGCCACTGTTCAGTTCTACACTCGACTGGTCTACCAATATTTGTGGCTTCACTGATGCTGAAAACCTTGTACGCCTACAGCGATCGCTTCGCGGCGAAGCATTGCGTTCAGTTCAGCACATCTTAGTGCATCCATCATGTGTTCCTGCAGCTATATCCACTCTAAAGCTCTTATTTGGTCAACCTGATAAAATTCTCCATTCGATAAAAAATAGAATTAGATCTACACCACCGATTAATGCAAATAAGTTAGAAACATTTACCTCGTTTGCTGTCAATGTCAAAAGCTTACAGGCAACAATCGAAGCATGTGGACTGTACGATGAGCTCAATAATTCATCTTTGCTCCAAGAATTAGTAGAAAAACTGCCACCTCATTTCCAATTATCTTGGGGTACTCATAAATTAAACTTGCTTAAAAATAACCAAAAAACAAATCTTCTAGACTTTTCAAATTGGATATTTGATGTAGGAGTTTCTGCAAATAGTATCACTGTTCAAAACAATTTGACATCGATCGTAGAGAAAACGTCAAGAAATAGCGAAACTAAAAGAGCATTCATTCATATGCACAGCGAAGAGAATAGAAGTAGATGTTGCGTTTGCAAAAAGTTCTGCAACAATGTTGGTAGCTGCAAGCAGTTCCAATCATTAAGCCGTGGAGAGAAGTGGAACATAGTGAGATTAAATCATTTATGTAAGCAATGCTTATGCCAGCATTAAAATTTATGCAAGAGCACAAAACTTTGTGGAGTTGACGGCTGCCAATTTAAACATCACTCTCTACTACACCGGTTTACTCACAATGCTCAAAAGACACAACAACAAAATATATAAGTGACAGCTAATAACTCAGGAGATGATAACACTCATAGTTGCAACGCTCACGATACGCGTAATAAAAACATAATTTTTAAAATAATACCTATTACAGTTTTTGGAAAAAACAATAAATTTGTAAAAACATTTGCTTTCATCGATGAAGGATCATCTATTACCGTAATGGACGAACAAATTGCCAATGAACTGGATCTGCAGGGTCCCGAAAAACGACTGTGCCTTCAGTGGACCGGAGAGGTGCAAAGAGTAGAAAGTGCTTCCAAACGGCTCACAGTGCACGTTGCTGGGTCAAATCAAAGAAAATTTGCGTTGGACTTACATACTATACGTCAATTGTCCTTACCAACGCAAAATCTGAACTATGAGTTGTTGTGCCATCGATTTCAACACCTGCGAGATCTACCGATTGACAGCTACGCAAACGCTACTCCTCGCCTACTGATAGGCGTCAACAACTGGAATTTAGGAATACCGAAAGAGATTCGAGAAGGCAAATCAACCGAGCTAGTTGCAGTACGCACGCTCCTTGGCTGGTTAATCTACGGTTCTGAGGAAGGAAATCAACATAAGAGTGAGTGTTTTAATTTTCATATTTGCGATTGTAATAGAATATACGATACAAAACTACATGAAATGGTAAAAAAGTTTTACTCGTTAGAAAATCTGGGCCTAAATTTGCATTCCAAATTCATGATTAGCAAAGATGAAGAGCTGTCAAACGAAACGATTCTCATTATGAAACCGGCCTACTATGGCGCTTTGAAAATGTTGAGCTGCCTGATAGTTACGATATGGCTAAAAAGCGATTATTGTGTTTAGAAAGAAAGCTAGAATTAGAACCAAAATTGCGTAGCGTATTTGAGAAAACAGTTAGCGACTATTTAATTAAAGGGTACATCCGCAAATTAGAATCGGCTCAACAGCATTCGGAAGAGCGAACTTGGTATCTACCAATATTCGCTGTTTTTAACAAAAACAAACCAGGAAAATCTCGAATAGTCTGGGATGCTGCTGCCAAATCGCACGGCATTTCTCTGAACTCGCTTTTGCTTAAGGGCCCTGATTTGCTATCGTCACTTTCAGCAATTTTGTTTCGATTCAGGCAAAAGTCGGTTGCAGTGTGCCGTGACATCGAACAAATGTTTCACCAAATATTTATACGATCTGAAGACCAAGGTGTACAACGGTTTCTATGGCGTGGATGCGACTACAATCGAGAACCCGACATTTATGTTATGAATGTTATGCTATTCGGTGCGACTTGCTCTCCTAGCACTTCACAATATGTTAAAAACCTGAATGCTACGGAATTCGACGACAAATTTCCAAAAGCTGCTAGTGCTATTAAACAAAATCACTACGTTGACGATTATTTGGATTCGGTGGATTCAGTGGAGGAAGCAATTAAGTTAGTTTCGGAAGTTAAATATATTCATCAGCAGGGGGGCTTTAATATTCGTAACTGGTCTTCAAATGAAGCTGAAGTTTTGAAATTCTTGAATGAAAATCACCAAATGTCTGAAAAAAGCTTGAACATAAGCGGAGAATCCGAAATGGAAAAGGTACTCGGCGTTTTCTGGGTTCCTAGCGATGACAAAATTACTTTTAAACTAGAGAGTGGACTATCTTCGGCTATACCGAAGTTGAAATACCCCCACACAGTAGGAAGAAGTACCTCGATCATAAAAAAATGTGGTCTCAAGACCCTATTTTGAGCCAATTATAGGTGGTTGAGACCTGACCATGTCCAAAATCCATTTCTAAAAATTTCCAATTAAATCCAACAAAAAAAAAAATTGGTCTCAAGACCCCATTTAGACCCTTATATATGTGGCTTCGGAACCTCAGACCATGTCCAAAATCCATTTCTAAAAATTTCCAATTAAATCCACCAAAAAAAAAAAATTGGTCTCAAGACCCCATTTCGACCTTATATATGTGGCTTCGGAACCTCGGACCATGTCAAAAATACGTTTCTAAACATTTCCAATCGAATACAACAATAAAAAATGTTTACCTTTTTTTTCGGTGTATGGGAGCCACGCCCAGTTTTTGTCCGATTTGGCTGATTCTCGAACTTGATCTCAGTATTCACGAGAAAAACATGTAAAAAAAGTTTCAAGTCGATATCTCCAAAACTGCGACCGCTATCGTGCGGACGGACAGACGGACAGACGGACAGACGGACAGACGGACAGACGGACGGACAGACAGACGGACATCGCTAAATCGACTCAGGAGGTGATACTGATCAAGAATATATATACTTTTCCATACCGGACACGCCTCCTTATGGGCGTTACAAACGTTGTGACAAAGTTAGTATACCCTGCCACAGTGAGTGTGGGGGTATAAATATCAACAACAATTTTACAAACTGATATTTTTCTTGGAAAACAGGCGCCAACAAAAAGAGAGATGTTACGTATTTTGATGTCGATTTATGACCCCCTCGGCCTAATAGGAAATTTTTTAATGTACGTGAAAATTTTGTTGCAAGAAGTTTGGCGAAGTGTTATTCAATGGGATGAAAAAATATTGGCCCCCGATATGACCAAATGGGTCAATTGGATAAAATATTTGCCTGATTTGCAACATACAAATATTCCACGATGCTATCTTCAGCATTATGCAAGTTACGACAGCACTAACGTCCAATTGCATACTTTTGTGGATGCTAGCGAGAACGGATATGCTTGTGTTAGCTATTTTCGAATTTTCAACGGCGGGAGTGCTGCGTGTTCGCTTATTGGATCAAAAACGAGAGTGGCACCGTTAAAGATTACATCGATTCCACGATTGGAGCTAATGGCTGCGCTTATTGGTGCGCGGTTCGCAAAAAATATCATTGAAAATCATACAATAAAAATCGACAGGAAAGTATATTGGTCGGACTCTAAGACAGTTCTAAGCTGGTTAAGATCGGATCACCGGAGATATCACCAATTTGTTGCATTTCGCGTTAGTGAAATACTAGATTTGACGGAATTGGATGATTGGAACTGGATCCCAAGCAAACTAAATGTCGCCGATGAAGCGACAAAGTGGGCGAAACAGCCCGACCTTTCCCAGTGCAGTCGTTGGTATAAAGGTCCCCAGTTTCTAGAGCATTTGGAGAACAAATGGCCGAAAGAAGAAGGAGACTTGCTTCCGACAGCTGCAGAATTAAAAAACCATATATTACTAATTTCTGTATTCGAACCGTTCATTCAAGAACGTCGTTTTTCTAAGTGGAATAGAATTGTGAGAGCGGTCGCATACGTTTTGCGCTTTATTGCGAACTGTAAGCAAAAAATCATGCAACTGAGTTTTCTGTCAGGTGAACTTCACCAATATGAGCTACAAAATGCAGAAGCCACTTTATATCGGCAGGCGCAAAAGGAATTCTATGGTGAAGAAATTAACAATTTAAAGAATTACAAAAAACTCCAAAAGCACAGTGCTCTGTATAAACTCTCGGCATATTTAGACACAAACGAAATATTGCGTGTGGATGGAAGAATTGACGTCGCCAGTGTGTCATTGGAGCAAATGCATCCCATTATACTGCCAAGAGATAGCTATATTACTGAACTTGTGTTAATACACTACCATAACAAATACCACCATATGAACATTGAAACATCGATCAACGAACTGCGTCAAGTGTACCACATTCCTCGACTACGCACCACTTTTGAAAAACAGATCAAAAATTGTCAAATGTGTAAAATTCGAAAAGCTGTACCTCAAGTTCCACAGATGGCCAAATTACCTCGCGCTCGACTTGCTACATACGTCGCTCCATTTACATTCACCGGACTTCATTTTTTTGGCCCGGTTGCAGTTTTGGTAAATCGTCACATGGAAAAGAGATATGGCGCCCTATTCACATGTTTAACAATTAGAGCAGTTCATGTAGAGATTGTACATTCTCTTAATACCAGCTCATGTATATTAGCCTTTAGAAATTTTATGGCAAGACAAGGCACGCCAAGAGAATTTTTTAGCGACAACGGCACAAACTTTGTTGGTGCTGAAAGGGAGTTACGGGAGGCTATACAGGATGTCGATACTAATGCTTTCGTGCGCGATTTCACAACGACTACTACGAAATGGAATTTTAATCCGCCTGCAGCGCCCCATATGGGAGGGGCATGGGAGCGACTAGTGCGTTCTATAAAAACAGTGCTATATAAAATAGTACCCACACGCTTGCCCAGCGATGAACTTCTTCGCAGCATGATGGCCGAAGTTGAAAATGTTGTGAACTCACGACCACTAACATATATTCCTATCGACGATAAAAACACGGAAGCTTTAACGCCAAACCACTTCCTGCTTGGATGCTCGAACGGGATGAAACCGATTGCGAACTGCTGTGACAGCTCCGTTGTATTGAAATATAGTTGGCTTTCTTCGCAGCAATACGCAGAACGTTTTTGGAAAAGGTGGGTGAAAGAATATCTGCCGTCATTAACTTGTAGATCGAAATGGCATGAGAAAGCAAAGCCTTTATGTATAGGGGTTTTGGTGATAATTGTTGACCCTTCAAGCCCACGCAATGTTTGGCCACGAGGAAAAATTTTGGAAACACGACTAGCTAAAGATGGACAGGTGCGCAGCGCAAAAGTTTTGACTGCTCATGGAATACTGGAGAGGCCAGCTGTAAAGTTAGCGATTTTGGACGTGACGAAAGAATAGGAGTAAGGCATCGATGGGACTACTCGCCGTACTATGGGGGGGTGTTACCGCCACTGGTTAAATCGATCAAATCTTTTACAATTTAGTTATTTCCTCGTCCTTATGTCACCGAAAAAGGAGATAGGAAAATCAAAAAAGGCGGCATTCAGTAGCCGGCTGAAGGAAGGAGTTAACAGAGTCGTTTGAGTCGTTTTAATTAATTTGTTTCTCAAAATTTAATGTATTAATTTAACTATGTCTAATTTACGATTTTCATACCATAAAAATGTTTTATTAGAATTTGTCAAGTAATGTAATTTAATTTTAGGAATTTTAATAAAGGATGTTTGAAGACTACAACTTTCAGCGAAACTAAGTGCGTTTCCCTTTATTCAAAATCCCCGTGAAAATCAGAAATCAATTGACCGAGGCAAATTTCCTCAACACACCTTGACAACCAGATTACTGAAATCATAAACAGAATCCATGGCGAAACTTCTCAACACGCAATATTTGAAAGGTTTATCTCGCTATCACTCCAGCTCACAATAATGTCTTCAAATTTGCAACGAATACAAGCCTCAATATTGGACGTTCTCGCTGACACTCATCGTGGCAAGATCAGTCCAAGTGTGCTATCACCACAGCAATTGCAAGAATACGCAATCACCTACCACCACTTCTCCGACTACCAGCTGACTCTTTACATTTGTATCAGATCATGACGATCCAAGGAGGAGTAACTGAAAACCATATAGTATTTCGAGTAACAATATCGCTATGCAACGAAGAGCGTTTCGAGTTATACAAAATGTTCCCGATACCTACAGTAGTGAACAATAGTATGGTTTCGGTCGAACCCTGTAACGAGATCATCGCAGTCAATACACACCGGGACCAATATTTTCCAATGACTGCCCAACTTCTTCAATCTTGTACGCTGATGAGTATGGATACGTATTTGTGTTACAAAATACAATCAAGATACAACAAAGGTGCCGAGATCTGTTCATGCGAGATACATCTATTCAATAATGAGCCACGCTATAATTTTGATCTGCAAAAAATAATAAGGAATGAAACATGGACTCAAATGGAAAATAAAAATCATTGGATGTATACGTTAAGGAATCCCACCAGGTTAAATGCAGTCTGTGAACGGGATGTACATCAAGTTATCCTCAAGGGCTCTGGTATACTCAAGTTGCAACCACAATGCGTTATTAAACATAATAACATCCTAATCCAAGGTCACCAGTCTCACACTAGCAGTGCTCATTTTTCATACACAAGCATCGGCAATTTAAGCGACGTCACAAAGCAAACCCAATTGCAGCCAATCTTGGACGAAACAGATAGTTATCATTATGCCAATCAACTAAAAAATCTGAGCTACTTACAAACCGCACTTGCACATCAAACCAATCTTCCAATGCAAATCCAAAATTTCAAAACTCACCATTTCGCTGTGGGTTATACGGCACTCATCTTAGCTGCCGTGGGAATCGTTTATACCATATGGAGTGCAAGGAGTTTGGCTATACTCCACCGCATCGATATCGGCAGCCCACCACAACCCAGGCCAAGAACAAATGTTCACCAACCAAATCTTGCTGATGACATTCAATTTCAACATCAAGTTAATGAGCACCCACACGAGACATCAGATGAGATCAGCGTTTGTTGAACAACTGTTCAACGCCGGGGAGAATGTATAATCCCAACATTGCACATTTGCGAAAATGCGCGCTTATGACAACAACACATTTAGCCTTGGCTAAAGTCACAGAGCATTGCACTGTGGCGATCACATTTCACGCCACTGCAATGTGTCGCTAAATGCTTATGCTGCAGTCTGTATTGTTGGCATATGTGCACATTTTGTGGATATATTAAAATCGAAATTTATGTAAATATTAAAAAGAAAATCAATAAAAGGGCCGATTAACGGCAAATCCAATTCAATTGGACAACAACCACTTCCACGTTGAATACATCATTTCAAGGGAAAGAATATCTAGGTTTAAGCACCTAATTATTCAATTTGTGTTTGTTGGAATCCAGTTCAGTTAAAGTATATCTCGGTTCAAGCACCGAGTTATACATTTATTATTTATTCACTCGCACATGGTAATTATTTTTGACATTTGGTTGTCTTTTGTAGTATGCACACGATTTCGCTCACTCTGGGAGTGCAACACAGAATTGTTGTGACAGCTTTTAATACTACCATCTAATTACTATTTGCGGACGGAACTTATGTTTATATAGTTGCGAAAATAGTTAACAACCGAGTGTCACAACTATTAACCTACAAGCGGTATTACTTGGGTAGTTTCGAAGAATCAGAAGCGACAAAGAAGACATGTCCTATCGGAGTAGATCTAATACTCTCGCAATGATTTATAAATTTCTACTCCTCTACTACGGTAGCAGATTTTTCTACTTTCCTCAAAATATTTTCTACTATTATGGTAAGAAATCTACTCCTCAAAATATTATGTGAGTTTCATACAATGCAAAAGTACTATTCTTTCTCGTAGAATTTCTAGTACTCTAGGCATAGACCCATATCTACTCCCCTCTCTTGAAATCTACTACCCTGACAGTAATTTCTACTACTCTTGATTTCCACGCATTTGATAGTTTGCTTCTAAATTCATCTAATTCATGATCTGAACTTGAAATGATCGGCCCATATTCATAGTCAAATTAAGCTCCAACATAACTTTAGTAATCTACTAAGTTGACAGATAATACACTGAACTGGCAGCTACTACATTGGTTCTAAAGTTAGGCAGCTACTAAATTTGACTATGAATATGCGCCATCGATTTCAGCCTACTGATAAGCCAAATTATGTACCACTTTATTACATTAAAACTCACAATTGTTTCTTTAATTTTTTCGGTTTCGGCTTCAGTTTCAGCCAAAATTGAAAAAAAAAAAATCTGGCCATTTCGGTTTCGGCCGAAAAAAAAAAATAAAAAATTTCGGCCATTTCGGTTTCGGCCGAAATTAAAAAAAGTGATTTCGGTCGGTCTCTACTTTTTACATACTCTGTGCATTCTCAAAATCTAAGAAAACACAGAAAAATACATATTTCTTGGGAAAACTTTGTATGTGCAAAATAAAAACAACCGTGCTAATTTCTATAACCCACAGCTTTTGACAGCTGTCCATACTGATATCACCTTCTTATTGCATCATGAGTCTTCACTATGGAATTCAATCCATGGATCGCCACCTTGTTTGACCCCGGGTTTTTTTTTGTATTGCAAACCTTTATTTGTCTAAAAAAAACCTAAATAATGTTAAAAACTAAGTTATTATTATTTGTCGCAAATCGAAAAAAATCGTTAAAAAATCAGCAGAAATGATAAATGTACAAATGGTAACGATTGTTAGTTTTATGCAATTTCTATCATATTGTATTCAAAAAATTACCATCCTTTTATTCAAAATTTCAAGACTATAAAAATATATCGAATAAAACCCAAAAATTAAGTGTGATCTCTTTAGGTTTTGTGAGATATAAGTTTACTTGGAGGATAAGAGTATTTCGAAAATGAATACCCCCGTTTGATCCATATTGGAAGGATAGTTTTGTAGAAAATTTTAATATTTGGAACTCGTATCATAAATCACTACATGTTGATGTGTAATAAAACAAATTTTGGTAATCGATGAACCTGGTCGGATTCCTTCAATTCTAAAATTTTTATTTAGAGTTTGAATAAAAATATAGCTCCGTTTGTTCATAGAAATTATAAATCATCAAATAAAAATTGTGCCGAAATTCGAAATTCCTTGTGGAGTTCTACAAAAGAACTGCTGAATCGTCTTAAGGTTTATCTTTTTATAAAAATATATAGAAACTAATATATATATATATATATATATATATAGAGGTGTACTATTAATAAGAATTTTACTGCAACGTAATAAAGACTGATACAAACTACATTCTTCAATTGAGTTTTGAATGCTGAGGTAGTTTAACTTCATTAAAGATAATTTCATGTGAAGCAAAAAAAATGTACAGAGTTATATTGTACTTTTCATGAAAATCGTAGGGAAATAGTGTATAATACAAGTTGTTGGTAGTTGTTGTCTTCAGTTGCATGGCAAAGACATACACCATACTTTTTTTTCAATAAAAACGGGTATTCTTGATCAAATAAAAATATTACAGGAATCCCGATCGCGTCCCGGGATCCCGAGATTGCAAAAAAAATCCTGAAATCCCGTGTTTGTCAAAACCTTTCGGGATTGAATTCCCTAGTCTTCACTATCCCAGCAAACACTTCTTATAGCGGAGGATATTCTTACATCTTTCGGATCAGGAACATTTATATTTTTTGGGTTGGAGTCGAAATGCTGTGTAGGTCAAAATTCTGATTTCAAAATTCTGTTTTCAAAATTCTGTATTTTAAAGTACTGTATTCTCAAAATTCTGTCAATCAAAATTCTGTATTTCAAAATTCTGTATTTTCAAAATTCTGTAATTAAAATTCTGCATTTCAAAATTCTGTAAGCAATTGTATAAAATGGGTAGATAGCTAATGCCAAAAAGTGCGCACTTTTTTGCATTAGCTATCACCCATTTTATACAATTGCTTAAAGAATTAAATGAGCGGCTTACTGTTTTTTTTGTTCTCTAGTCGTTCCGGGAAGACATTGAATTTGGTGTATAAACTCTTTTTATTTCATTTCCATTTATTTAAAAAAAATATTAAAAATAGCTTACAGCAATAATTTTTCCATTTGTTTCTGTTCACGCCAACCGCGTAAATATGAACGCCACCTTATATAAATTTGTTAAATGTAGGGGGCGCTGTTTGGCTTTTTGGCTTTTTGAAACTTAATAATCACTCTCTCTCTCGAAGCAGTAGGCGCTAAAGACAGAAAAGACGGTAAGATTTTCCGAGGAAAATATATAAAAAAATAAAGAAAATATAATTAACTGGAAACAAATTTTCAGTTCTTATAATTTTTGAAACGATTTCAAGAGCTATCGAAGAGTTCGCAGAAGAAGAAGGCCTGCGCCTAGGGATGCAATATCGAATCAAAAATATCGATATTGCCGACAAAAACATATCGGTCGTTCGATACATCGACCAAAAAACTATCGATATTGAAATATCGATATTTTAATTAAACTGTATTTCGATGAAAATTCTTCCATTTTCGCGATTACACTGGTGACAGTACTTTTGTTCTGTCCAGATTTCATTCCTTTGATATTAAGTATGTGCCGTTCTAATTACGCGCATAATGAACCTTTTCGTTGTATTTGTAGCTATTTTAATAGCCTGTATTCTGTATTTGACCTGTCAGATTCACTTAATAAAACTAAAACTTTTATTTTAAATGCACTTGATCACACTTAAGACCTTTGTTGCTCTTTGAGTTTGTGGACTGCTTAGGGTCTAACGAAATGACAGGGTTGCCAAACTCCACGAAGATCGACATTGTCGATTTTTGAAAGTGTTGTATTTTTGTTGTATTTTGTATTTATATTTCAGCAGAATTTTGTTTTTTACTGTATATTGTATACAAAAAAAACAAAATTTTTAGCTGAATTCACATTCGTTCCGTTACTGTTTACTTAACTGTTCTATTTGTATTTGATTTTTTATATTTCGTATAAAAAAATAAAATACTTAAATTAATGTTTGTAATCTTTGTAGCGTAAATTAACTGTTTTGATTGTTGTGTCTTTGTATTTTTGTTAATTCTAATATCATAAAGAAGAGAAAAATTATATTTGATCAAATTAATATTCGTCGCATAAATTCTGATGCTTCATAATATTTTCTTTAATTCTATTGTTTATTATCACGTTAATCTTATATTATGTTATGTATGGAAGAATTCTCTCTTGCATTCATAACCTAATTCGCGTTTTATTAATATGCGTTTTATCAGCTGATGATTTTAATCTGTAGCTGAAACGAATTTCAAGATATGTTTACCCGCGATCGGTTGCACAGCGTAATCCGGATTACGGCTGTTCGGTCACCAAATCCGTGCGTCATGCGGATGTGCCCCTCGGTTGGTTGGGCGGGTAAGTAAGACCGTTATGATTCGTCGTTAAAAAAAAAAATAAAACTTGGTTGTTTCTTATGTATTTTGCCACGCTGAATCCGAAAATAACCATTTTTCCAGCACGCACCATGTTTCCTTAAACTCCAAAAATGCCCTTTTTGAGTTTCATACTGTAACTTTTCGATAATTTAGCGATTTATTATCGATAATTTTTCAATAATTTATTGATTTTTTATCGATAATTTTTCGGTTTTTATCGATAATTTTTCGATTTGTTGTCGATAATTTTTCGATTTGTTATCGATAATTTTTCGATTTTTTATCGATAATTTTTCGATTTTTTATCGATAGTTTATCGATTTTTTATCGATCGTTTTTCGATTTTTTATCGATAATTTTTCGATTTTTTACCGATAATTTTTCGATTTTTTATCGATAATTTTTCGATAATTTTTCGTTCCGGTTTCATTCCCGACCTCATTTCCAACCCAATGCAAAAAACCGCATCCAAATCGGTTAAGTATTTCTCAAGATAAACGAAAACAATATAAAATTGGCGACCATTTTGTATGTATGTATCCGATGTTGCCCATTTTCAATACCGTCCAATCATTCGCCAAAATAAGAGGAATCCCAAAATTTGGAGGCGATCGGTTAAGTATTTCTCAAGATAAACGAAAATAATATAAAATTGGCGGCCATTTTGTATGGGAGGTAGGCGTGGCTCTTATCCGATGTTGCCCATTTTCAATACCGTCCAATCATTCGCCAAAATAAGAGGAATCCCAAAATTTGGAGGCGATCGGTTAAGTATTTCTCAAGATAAACGAAAATAATATAAAATTGGCGGCCATTTTGTATGGGAGGTAGGCGTGGCTCTTATCCGATGTTGCCCATTTTCAATACCGTCCAATCATTCGCCAAAACAAGAGGAATCCCAAAATTTGGAGTCGATAGCTCAAAAGCTACGACAGTTATCGTGCGAAATGACAGACGGACGGGCAGACGGCCAGACGGACATGGACTAATGGACTCAGGAGGTGATGCTGATCAAGAATATATATACTTTTCCATACCGGACACACCTCATTATGGGCGTTACAAACGGTGTGACAAAAACAATATACCCTTGGACACTAGTGTGCAGGGTATAATAATTACCAAAACATATTTTTGGTAATGAAATGATAAGAGATTTATAACTAATAATACCAATCAAACGTAAGTACTATTTGACGTATTGCACTGAGCAAAAATAACAAAAGGCACATACACACAAACGCATACTCCCACACCTCTCACTAGAAAAAGTCTCCACTGCAGGTTGTTAGTGCATTTTTTCTTCGTCTTTGCTTTAGTTTTTTTCTCTATTTTGGCAGCGGACAGACATGCGCTGAAATCTCAAAATGCAACAACAACCACGGTGAGAACAATTCTTTTTTGTAGTGAAATTGTGTACGGCACAGTCGGTCATTAAGAAATACGAAATATTTCTTTGACTTGATCTGATTAAAGAGCAAAATATTTTAAAAGGAAATTTTATATTTCTGTATCGCTTTTTCAATATTTTTAGTGAACTCTTTTACATATTTTGGACTATTGGTATTTCGTACAATTTTGTTGTGATTTCTCCTTTCCCAATTTCTCTCATTGTAGATTATTTGCAGTACGCCCTACGTCAGCAATTGTGACACTGACAAGGGTGGAAATCTATATAGAAAAACTAAAGAGTGGACTATCTTCGGTTGTACCGAAGGTGAAATACTCCCACACAGTAGGAAGAAGTACATCGAAGATAAAAAATGTGGCCTCAAGACCCTGTTTTGAGCCAATTATATGTGGTTTTGGAGCCCGGACCATGTCCAAAAACCGTTTCTAAAAATTTCCAATCAAATATAACAAAAAAAAAAATTGGTCTCATTTTGACCCTTATATATGTGGTTTCGGAACTTCGGACCATGTCAAAAATACGTTTCTAAACATTCCAATCTTATACAACAATAAAAAAGACTTGAAAAATGTTGACCTTTTTTTCGGTGTATGGGCGCCACGCCTAGTTTTTATCCGATTTGGCTGATTCTCGAACTTGATCTCAGAGAAAAATATGTACCCAAAGTTTCAAGTCGATATCTCTAAAGCTGCGACCACTTTCGTGCGGACGTACATCGCTAAATCGACTCAGGAGGTGATGCTGATCAAGAATATATATACTTTTCCATACCAGACACGCTTCCTTATGGGCGTTACAAACGTTGTGTCAAAGTTAGTATACCCTGCCACAGTGTGTGTGGGGGTATAATAATTGTGCACTTTTATAAATTTTCGAGAAATATTTAAATAAAATAAGCAATTCCGAATATTTTATTATTTGGTGGAATTGAGACCATTATACTTTTTTGTTAGAAGTTCAACGTAAGGAATTTAAAGATTTATGGGTTAAAGTAAAGGCAGTATAAGAAAAGTGCTCACGATCACCTCAAACCGACAAAGTGTCGATTTAAGAATAATAAGAGATAGGTACAGAAACTGTTATAAGGCATATGTAGCCTGCGCTGCTATGATGGGTGAATTTGCTCACAATTTGACAGCTCATCATTAAAAGCCCCCTTCCAATTCTACTATGTTACCAAATGGACTTGAAAATCGGTCGACTACTAGCAACATGAGGTTGCCTCCGTGTGACACTGAGATTTTTTATGGAGATTATATCTCTTGGCCTACTTTCCGTGACATGTTCACGGCTATTTGTATACAGAATTCCGGGTTAGCGTCAGTTGAAAAACTTTAACACCTGAATCAAAAAACTAGAGGTGAGGCTAAAGATATAGTGAAGAAGTCCCAAATGATTTATTTGTGCAGGCTTGGGTTAACCTATCAGAAAGGTATAAAATAATTCTAGTGAATAGTCAATTGAGGATTTTGTTCAGCCTTCAGCCAGTGACTTCGCAGTCTGGGTCCGCTATAAAGAAATTACAGCGGGATATAAATAATGGAATTATATAAAATTAATGTTGAAAATTGGGATGCAATTTTCGTATATTTGTGTTCGACTTGGTTACCAGAAGCAACGCTCTCCTTATGGGAGCAAGGAATTAAAAATATAACAGCAATCCTTAAATGGGTTGATTTAGACAGTTTTCTGACTGAAAGATTTCAAACTTTAGAAACTGTCTCAGATATTCGAGGTACGCTTAACCAAAGGACTGGTAGCTACCAAAATAAAAACTCCCAGAATCAGAATAGAAAAGTAGATTTCAATAATGCAAACGTTTACCAGGCGAATTGTTAACTTTGTGATACGCAACAACACCCACTGTGGAATTGTCCACAATTTTTATATATGAATGTTAGCAACAAATTGTCAACAGTCAGGAGGTTGCATCTGTGTTTAAACTGTTTGGCCAGTTCTCATGAGGCGAAAGATTGTACTTTCATTTATAATGGACGGTGACGTGACGTTGCACACGGTGGTGTGATTTTCACCGTCACCATAAACATTCCGCCCGCCTTGCAGCATCACTGCAAAATAACATAAAATATTTAACCTACTCAGTACGCTGCATTTACTCATGGTGCAAGTGCATATAAATATAACAAAAATTGCATAATGGAAATTCAGTCAAATGGTCAATTCAGTCCTATACTGTAAAACATTATGGCTATTCACGATTATATGTGTTGCGACCATTTGATGAGACCTTAACCAATGCCGTTGGCTGAGGGTTGAAACGCGTTACACTAGCGGTTCGCTCTTGGTTTGACCAACGCATTCACACGCATCTTGGTGTCTTCTTGAGCGCCAATACGACCTTGCGTATCTTGGGACCGACTTCCGCGCGAATTCCTTTGATTCTGGTCAACGCGAACTCGCACATCTTGGGACCGATGCACGTTACGACGATTTCGGTCAATGCGGCCATGCGCATCTTGGGACCGATCAAATCAACGATATGGGCCAATGCGACCGCACGCATCTTGGGCCAACACGATTGATTTTGTGGGCCAATACGACCGCGCGCATCCTGGGGCCGAATCGCTTCCACCCATCCCACTGGCGTCGTAATTTTAATAAAATTATCTTCACACAGTGATGGCATTTGACGAGTCAGGCCGAAGCCGATACCGAAGGTCAACTAGCAGCATATTAATCCGGCCAGCGCCAATACTTAATACAAAACGTTTAAACGTAACGTTTAACCCTTTGGTACATAAACACAGCATACCCAGGCCTTTCCATGTGGAGAGTTTCAGAATTTTCTGAGAGTTGAAGTATCCGCTTGACGCGGAATGGCCCCTATGTAAAAGTGAATTACGTCGTCTCTTACAGGTCGCACTACTAACTCTGCTTATACACTCCCTAACATGGTTTTGTGCAAAACAATTTAAACACAAATGGTGTCGGCGCACTACTGCTAACCTTGCATTATTGCTCATGCCTAAGAATTTTGGACAATTTCTAAGGGGATGCTGTTCTGTGGGACAGCATTTACAATTTTCACTGACTAAAACGTGTTGAAACCTCCGTTGAGGTGTAGAAAATGACTTATTTTCCGTAGATCTGCCTGAAATCGAAAAAGGTGATCTGAAATCCGAAATAGTTTCCAACGTTTGAAATCTATTCGATAGAAAATTATCTAAATCTTTCCATTTCGGAATTTCAGACTTTTTATCTGTATTTTGCTCCCATACACGCAGAGAAAAAACATAGTTGACCCAATCATATTTTAAGGGGACCATGTTATGATTGGCGAAATCATTGCCCCAATAATCGACATGATTGGAAACTGATCATGTACATGGTTGCAGCCAACCATCCACATGGTTGGAAACTGAACATTTACATGGTTGCTGCAAACCATCTAATTGGGCGCAGGCCTTGTTCTTCTAGCTCTCGAAATCGTTTTCAAAAAAAGATAAAAAACAGAAAATTCGTTTCAAATTAGTTATCTTTTCTTTATTTATTTATATATTTTCCTCAGAAAATCTTACCGGCTTTTTCTTGGCTGTGGCGGCTGCTGCTTCGTATGGTATTCGGACGAGAGTGTAAATTAATATTTTAAAAAGCCAAAAAGCCGTCGGTAAAACCGAAATCGCCATACTTGAAAGCAGATTTCGCCACAGACAACAGCGCCCCCTACATTTAACAAATTTATATAAGGTTGCGTTCATATTTACGCGGTTGGCGTGAACACCATCCACATGGTTGGAAACTGAACATGTACATGATTCACATTATGTGATCAATAAAACCCACTTTTTATGTTTATATGTATTTTATTTATTTATTTATTAAAAGTTAAATTAAAATTGAATAATCACAATAAGAATAAAGTTACTTTTAGAATGAGTATCAATTGTTATAGAGAATTTAATATCGTTAACGATTAGACAAAGAACGCAAAATTAATATAAAACCGAAAACGTGAGGAACTTAACATACATACATTGCGTTAGCATATTCGATCCGCTGAGAGTGAGACAGGTTAAAGGTTTCCTTTGGTCTTCTTGTCATAGGCCCAAATGAAAGCAACTGCAACCAAAATTTGATATTAGTATACAAAAAATTAGCATCGCACTAATACATACGTGACAACCAGGAAAGGAAAAACAGCTCAACCCAAATGTAATTTCCGTCCCTCTTGTCGACAATAATGCCAACCGCAATTGTAATAAAAGCGAGTCCAAGATTTTGCACAGATTGGCAGCTACAAAGAATTTTGCAATTTCCTCAGATGGATTGATGTTCCGCTGCATCCAACCTGAAAAATATGTATTTCAGTTCTTTGTTTCGTTTAGCAATTGTAAGCATACCCCAAATCAAAGCTCATATAAAAAACATTACACATGTTCCAGCTGACAACAGCAGCACCACACTAATAGCGGTGGAAGAATTAAATTGGCTGCATCACCCACAAATGAACGGTGCTTCCGAATCGAGCCACGGACAGCTGCAGCAGGTATTTTGCGCCACAGCCAGCGACTCTGCCCCAACTCCGAAAATGAAACGTCTGGCTGAAGCAAACAAGACCTGCGAACTGAAAATTTCTTAAAATTTTAAATAAACAAAACGTATATTCGAGCAGATAGCTGAGTCGACTTGGAACTCAGGTAGTCTATACGCCACCAGCACTCTTTGCAAGTGCATTTCACATATCTACATTTTCGCGCAGAAGCGAAACAAAAGTCCGCGAAGCTGCCGCGAATAGCAAACTGCGCACCAGCACCAAACAAAAGGAAATGTGCGAAGGGGTGCTTCGCGATTGTTCAGGAAAACCGCCGGCTCCACCAAACAAAAGAATATGTGCGAAGGGTTTCGCTGTTCGCGGCAGCTTCGCACTTTTGTTATGCTTCTGCGCGAAAATGTACAAACACGTCAAATATTACAAACTGATGTGCCGAATAATACTTGTCGAATACATTTACCAATCGAATAGTTATTTCTAAAATTATTCGATAATCGGTACTCAAAGTTGTATAGATTTTTGCATGATCATTTCCAAAGCAGGTCCAAGTGCAGTTTTTACGCGTACTTAAAATTTTTTATAATACTGTCGAATATAGTGTATTGAAAATTGAAAAACAAATATCACGCAATGTCGAGTACCTAATGAGTACCTAAAATTAAGTCATCACTATTGCTAAATATCCAATCATAACATTATTGTCACAATCATGTTTTTTAGAATGGTTGAAATCAATCATATTAAGTTCTCTGGAATTATAATATGATCTCGGAAATCATTTAAATAGCATTAGTATTTTCATCACAACCATCTATGGTCGCTACAATCATAATATTATTATAGCGAAAAAGGAATGATCTCTGCAATCATGCTCCAACCATATTTTTTCTCTGCGTGTAAGGAGAGCGTATTATTGGGCAATCGTGTCGAACAAATATAAATAAGAATTGCATCCCAATTCTTGACATTTTATAACTAGTTGTTAAACCGAGATATACTTTGCTTTAATTGGGTTTCAACAAAACACAAATTGTATAACTAGGTGCTTAAACCTAGATATACTTTCCTTTGAAATTATGAATTCAACGTTGTTAAGTGGTTGTTGTCCAATTGAATTGGATTTGCTGTTAATCGGCCCTTTTATTGATTTTGTTTTTAATATGTACATAAATTGGATTTTACCATATACACAAATTGCGCACGTTTGCTAACAACAATACAGACTGCAGCATAAGCATAGCATGGCGACACATTTCAGTGGCGTGAAATGTGATCGCCAGTGCAATGCTCTGTGACTTTAGCCAAGGCTAAATGTGTTGTTGTCATAAGCGCTCATTTTCGCAAATATGCAATGCTGGGATTATACATTCTCCCCGGCATTGAACCGTTGCTCAACAAACGCTGATCTCATCTGATGTCTCGTGTGGGTGCTCATATATAGGGGATGACACATTGGCGTCAATTGACCCCGAGTGCTGTCAAAGTGTTGTTGTTTCCAAGGCAAAATTAAAAATGAACACTTTTTGAGAGAGCGAGTGAATATTTTCTCAGGGGTTTTTTTGACGCCAGCTTCGAGCTGGGGTCATGAATCAAAAGAGTGTTGCATTTTATCAAAATGTAGCTGTCAAATCTTTAGTAGCAAAAACAGGGTTGCAAAAGTATTAAAAAAGCATACGAAATGCTAATATTTTCCGTTTTTGTTCGTTGTAAGCAACACTTGTCAGGAATTTGTTCATCGTTACTTTATATTATCATTAAATTTGTTGAAGCAATACGAAATGTAAGTAAATAACACAATTAAACATGAATATTTGAATAAAATTCTACAATCGTAGGTTTATAAAAATATTCTGCGTGAACTGAAATGTGCATGGGTTGCACTCTTTTATCATTTATATGAGTGATTGCAACCCTTTTGTGATATTAAAAAAAAACGGAGCAGATTGACCCGGCGTCAAATTTTTTTGCGTGTGGCACGTCCAGGCGTCAAAATAGTAAAAGAGCATAAAAGAGAATAAAAATACAAATGAATAGGGGTCAAATGACGCCAGTGTGTCATGCCCTTATGCGGTGGAGAATAGCCAAACTCCTTGCCCTCCATATGGAATAACCGATTTTGGATTTGCATTGGAAGATTCATTTGATAGGCAAGTGCGTTTTTTAAGTAGCTCAGATTTTTTAGTTGATTGGCATAATGATAACTGTCTGTTTTGTCCAAGATTGGATGCAATTGGTTTTTCTTTGTGACGTTGCATAGCGGTATTGTAACTCGAAATACTACATGGTTTTCTGGTAATCCTCCTTGGATCATCATGACCTGATACAGTTGTAAAGAGTCAGCTGGTAGTCGGAGAAGTGGAGGTAGGTGATTGCGGATTCTCACCAACTCTTCTTGCAATTGCTGTGGTGGTAGCACACTTGGACTAATCGTGCCATGATGACTGTCAGCGAGTACGTCCAACATTGAGGCTTGTATTCTTTGCAAATTTAAAGACATTACTGTGAGCTGGAGTGATAGCGAGAAGTTCCACCATGGATCAGGGATGATATTTGGGTTGTTCCATTTTGTACAAAAAGGCAAAAAAAATAGTACCAAATCTGTTAAAGAAGTACCAACACTTCAATGTCCAAATATTTTAATGAAAATAGTTTGTAGTATGAACAGAAAAGTTAAAAAACGTAAACAAGTTACATATATTTATAAGCATACTTTAATTCATAAAGCTTTTAACAATGAAGTTACTTTTAACGTTACATAAATAAAATGCTTTGTTTCCAGCTCTAAAGAAACGACTCAAGAAAAATGTTGTCAAGTTCCTTATGCTGTAAAATTGTATTAGATCAGAATTTTTTGACAAATGACAAAGCAAAAATTTGCATTGCGCTTTTGCCTTTTGGATAATTTTCACTATTCTTCATTTACTTTTTCTTCTATTTTGGTTTGTGATCTAAATTTGACAGCTGATATTGTCAACTTTTTTAAAGAAATTGGAAACAATTTCAAATTTCTGAAGAGGGCACACAGTGGCCGTGTCGCATTTCCTTAACAAAAGTTAAAAAAAATTGTATCGAAGTGGATACGAGTTAGAGAAAATTTACGAAAGGAAATATACTTATCAATTTCTTAGCTTTTTTCGAAATGAAGTTTGACAAGTACTTTAGAAAATTGTAAAATAAGTTGATTATTTATCTGATACCCTTCGCATTTATTGTACCAAAAATGTCAATGTAGTACCAATGTACTATTGTCTTTGAAATTGTACCAAAAAAGTACAATTGTACAAAAAAAAATCATCTCTGCCATGGATTCTGTGTAAAGGTGAACGATGACGTTTTCCGCCTTTTGCTAACTGTTTCTTCTGACTGAAGTGGGCGATTGTCGTTGAGTCTGACTGGAGTAGTCCGAGGTTGTGCTAATAGTTTTGCATTGTTGTCTTTCTCATGTTCATTAACTGGTAGTGGTGCCTGTCTATGAATTGCTCTTCGGGAGACGTTTTCTGCTGTACGAACTTCGGCAACTCTGGCATGACCATCCGCACATCAAATTACATTAATTACCGTTAAAAAAATTTCGAAAAATGGTGTCTGCGCGATGTTTACAGTAATAACTTCTGTGTTTTTCATCATACAAATGAAAGTTATACACCGATTGAAGCGTATGTTTCTATTCTTTTCAACAAGCTATAGTATACCAAATCTATCAAACGCTTCTAAAGTTATCATTAAAAATAGGGCACCACCGACAAAAATTGGGTTTCATGTTTTAATTTTGGGGGTGTAATCAAAATTCCTGGTATGCAGTTTTAATTTTTTTGTAATAGGTGGCGCCCCAAGTTCTGACCATTTTTTGTTTGTAACGCTGTGGTTTTAATTATTGCAGCCTGAAGAGCATTGGCCGATCGTACGAAGTCAGGATCCAAATTAAATTCTGCCTCGATAGAAACGAATGCAAAAGGAAACGAATGTTGGTCAACACCGAACCAAAAACATATCAAATTTGATACTACATCTTTATCATTTATATGGAAGAGTGGGAAATTGATGGGATAAAAACTTAATTTTGTTAAGGATCCAACGTAAATTTACATGAGAAAATTCGCTCCAAAAAAATAATTACGAAAATGGAGAAAAAGAAAATAAGAAATTTATTCGTTTTAGAAACGACAAAAAACGAACACATAAAAATTAAAGATGTTTCAATTTATGTATGATGTCGCCATTGATATGACATGTGATGCTTATTATGATGCCTGAAAACGCAAAAGAAAGCAAAATAGATGCGAATTGCATTTCACCGGCTAATATTTCAATCTACCCCTTGTAAAATTTATGCCCTTCAAAAATTTTGGAAATTGAATAGAATTTACAGAGCTTGAATTCACTGTAACTACGTCACTATACTAGAATTTGATGAAATTGAGCATCGAAAAACTAAATAATCACTTTCACATGTATAATTTATCTAGTGATCGTATATTTCCATCCATAAACGCATTATTTTCATTACAAAATGGTTTTTTCACATTTTCTGTATTTGTGTAATTGTTTTGGCACAGAAAAATTGGCAGAGTTCTAAGCCGGATTACGGGAGTTAAGTAGTATTGATAGGATATTATTTGATAAGTAGTGCTGCAAGTTGGATGTTGTGAATTGATAATGCAGTGTAAAACGTGATACTATCAGTTTATTGTTTTTCATACCAATTTAACAAAAAAGTATCAATATGACATGAAAAACGAATGGAATGATACAATTCTCATCAAATTAACAAGTTTTGACATGAAATTAAAATTGAAAGGCAATTTCAATTTTACATGATTTTTTTATTTCAGTGTACGTACTAATATGCTGAGTTCCCATCAAAGCAAGCAGCGTTCGCTATTGACATAATTTCAAGTGCCGCTGCTAGCTTCGCTTTGGTCAGCATGTATACACACCACACCCTTTGAAAAATACGAAAAATTTAATTTTAGTTGTGTAGAAATAATTTTCAAAAATAAGAAAAAAATGATTAATATAAAAAGAAATTTAAAATTTACAATGTAAATGTAAACACTAATTTAGTTAAAATGAACAAAATTTGATTTTATAATAATGAATTTCTTAAAAATATTACAAATTTGAAATCTAAAGTTATTGTATAATCCCAACATTGCATATTTGCGAAAACAACACTTTTAGCCTTGGCTAAAGTCACAGAGCATTGTAAATATTAAATAAATAATAAAGTAAATATTAATTAAATAAATATTAAATCAATAAAAGGGCCGATTAACGGCAAATCCAATTCAATTGGACAACAACCACTTCCACGTTGAATACATCATTTCAAGGGAAAGAATATCTAGGCTTAAGCACCTAGTTATTCAATTTGTGTTTGTTGGAACCCAGTTAAAGTATAGTATATCTCGGTTCAAGCACCGAGTTATTCATTTTGGTGACCCCGACAAAGGACGCAGCAACCAAACACAACTCGGTTTATGTACCGCTGTTGCGACTGTTTGTCTGTAATTTAAAATACCACAAAATTTGGTGAGAAGCACCAGTTTGAATTTGGTGTAAAGCACCAGTTTGGTAACGCAAAAGGATACAGCAACGCAACTCGGTTTATGTACCGCTGTTGCGACTGTTCGTCTTTAAATCCAAATTGCAAAGTACCTTTGTGGCGCACACAAAGGACTCAAAGGCAAAAGCACACCTGTGTGAGCCTACTCATCTCCAGCAAGTAAACAAATCAGCTAAGCAAGGTTCTCCCGTGACAGCACGCAGCTAGATAACCCCAATAACACCCAGTCGAATCAAACCAATACATTATGAGTAATCTGGACGACCTAATAAATCAGCAGGATGAAAATGCCACCAACATACAGAGGATCATCAGCAACTATAAAAAGACGTCTAAAGATAGAAAAACTTTAGAGTACCTTAACAGGAAGGCAACAGAACTGCAAGATTTGTGGACAATATTTCAAAGAGCTGACAACCAAATTCGCAGAGATCCAGCCACACCCGCAGATCACCAGTATTTCGAAAAGGATATTCATGCGTCACTGGGCGAAACATATAACAAAGTCATGGAGGACATTCAAGAGTGCATTAAGGCATTTAATATAAAGCCTGCCGTTGCGCCCAGGGCTAAGGATGATGGCAGTGTAGAGCAAAAGGAAGGTGCTCATTCTGAAAAAACCGTACACTATGGAGTGGCGTCAGTGCTGCGCAAGCAACAAGCATTAATGGCATCCATGAAATGCCTGTTAGCCGGTATCGAAAGCGGAAAGGATCAATCACGGCAATATTTCGAGGGAAATATTGCAAGACTGCAGCGACTATGGAGCGAAGTTGAGAACACGAACTACAGATTATGGGAGGAGGCTTCATCACCAGAAGATGAAGGATATGATTTCAATGCATACCTTGACATGGAACAACAGGTCCACCACAAGATGATCGAGTTGCAGACTCTGGCAGAAGAAGTCCACTCCCGAGAAGGCCACTGTAAAGAAGCTCCACCGCCAGCTGCACCACCATCGTTCCGGTTGCCACAAATAACTATTCCGATGTTCAATGGTGACTATCTGCAGTGGAACCAGTTTTTCGACATCTTCAGCGAAATGGTGCACAAATCGCCAATAGCAGCAGTACAAAAGCTGTGGTATTTGAAGGCCAATTTGACCGGTGAAGCTGAGCGAGTGATAAGGCATCTAGCTCTAACCAAAGAGAACTACGAGACGGCTTAGAAGCTGCTGCAGGACAGATACCAACGCAAGATCGACTAAACTGGGCTAAAATGCAAAAAATATGCTTCAATTGTCTCAAAAGCAGTCAAACCTCAAAGGATTGTCCGTCACCAAGTGCAACAAAAAACATAAGACATTATTGCATTTGGGAGAAAAGGAACATGCCAACAAAGAAAGTCGACCATCAATAAGCAATGCAAACAAACCATTCGTCAAGGTAGCAGTGACGTCACACGATACACCATCAACAAGCAATGCAAACAAACAGTTCATCAAGGTAGCAGCGACATCACCCGATGCCCCATCAAGAGCCAATGATGTTCCAGTGTCACTTCCAGCTGTTGGAGAAAGTGTAAGACTGTCAAAAACCACATTGCTTAGCACAGCCATCGTGTCCGTTACAATTAATTGGGGCCAACGAATCCATTGTCGAGCTATGTTTGACAGCGGTTCACAAACCAACTTCATCACAAAACGATTTGTGAACAAATTAGGACTACAAAGGGTTCCATGCCTCATTGGAGTCGAGGGCATCGGCCAGGTAAAAAGCCGTACCGCCGAAAGAGTTAATCTGCAACTCCATTCAAATGTGACCGATTTCACGAGCCGACTTGAAGCTCACGTTTTGCCAGAAATTGTTTCAAGACAACCATCAAAAACTATCAACATCAATAATTGGAACATCCCTGATGGTATCCACTTAGCCGACCCGAAGTTCCACGAGTCCAAGGAAATCGATCTTCTTCTTGGAGCCGGGATCTTCTATTCATCGTTAGGCACTGGCCAACTAACAATTGGAATTGGACAGCCGATATTACAGAATACACGGTTCGGCTGGATAGCTGGGGGTGAATACAACAATCAAGACATTCCCAATGCAGCTATCACCTGCGGAATTTCCACTGAGGATGATTCCCTTAATACAACACTCGAAAAATGTTGGCTACTTGAAGCATGTGACACACGCAAAAACAACTTCACATCTGCCGAACGTCGTTGTGAAGAACATTTTCTGCAGAATGTTCATCGAGACAGCACCGGGCGATTCATAGTAAAATTGCCATTTCAACTCAGTCCGGATGAACTTGGAGATATAGGGATATAGCTCTGCAGCGCTTTATGGCTATCGAAAGGAAAATGACCAAAAATCCTGAATTTAAATCCCTATACACAGCCTTCATGCGTGAGTACGTGCAGCTTGGTCACATGGAAGAGATCGATGCCACAAATGTGAAGGGGCCAAATTATTTTCTGCCACATCATGCAGTGTTCAAGCCAGACAGCTCCACAACAAAACTAAGAGTTGTTTTCGATGCGTCCGCTAAAACTTCAACCAACGTATCGTTGAACAATCTTCTGGCCACAGGACCCACCATCCAAGAAGATGTCGTTAAGAAATTTATTCGTTTTAGAAACGACAAAAAACGAACACATAAAAATTAAAGATGTTTCAATTTATGTATGATGTCGCCATTGATATGACATGTGATGCTTATTATGATGCCTGAAAACGTCGCAAAAGAAAGCAAAATAGATGCGAATTGCATTTCACCGGCTAATATTTCAATCTACCCCTTGTAAAATTTATGCCCTTCAAAAATTTTGGAAATTGAATAGAATTTACAGAGCTTGAATTCACTGTAACTACGTCACTATACTAGAATTTGATGAAATTGAGCATCGAAAAACTAAATAATCACTTTCACATGTATAATTTATCTAGTGATCGTATATTTCCATCCATAAACGCATTATTTTCATTACAAAATGGTTTTTTCACATTTTCTGTATTTGTGTAATTGTTTTGGCACAGAAAAATTGGCAGAGTTCTAAGCCGGATTACGGGAGTTAAGTAGTATTGATAGGATATTATTTGATAAGTAGTGCTGCAAGTTGGATGTTGTGAATTGATAATGCAGTGTAAAACGTGATACTATCAGTTTATTGTTTTTCATACCAATTTAACAAAAAAGTATCAATATGACATGAAAAACGAATGGAATGATACAATTCTCATCAAATTAACAAGTTTTGACATGAAATTAAAATTGAAAGGCAATTTCAATTTTACATGATTTTTTTATTTCAGTGTACGTACTAATATGCTGAGTTCCCATCAAAGCAAGCAGCGTTCGCTATTGACATAATTTCAAGTGCCGCTGCTAGCTTCGCTTTGGTCAGCATGTATACACACCACACCCTTTGAAAAATACGAAAAATTTAATTTTAGTTGTGTAGAAATAATTTTCAAAAATAAGAAAAAAATGATTAATATAAAAAGAAATTTAAAATTTACAATGTAAATGTAAACACTAATTTAGTTAAAATGAACAAAATTTGATTTTATAATAATGAATTTCTTAAAAATATTACAAATTTGAAATCTAAAGTTATTGTATAATCCCAACATTGCATATTTGCGAAAACAACACTTTTAGCCTTGGCTAAAGTCACAGAGCATTGTAAATATTAAATAAATAATAAAGTAAATATTAATTAAATAAATATTAAATCAATAAAAGGGCCGATTAACGGCAAATCCAATTCAATTGGACAACAACCACTTCCACGTTGAATACATCATTTCAAGGGAAAGAATATCTAGGCTTAAGCACCTAGTTATTCAATTTGTGTTTGTTGGAACCCAGTTAAAGTATAGTATATCTCGGTTCAAGCACCGAGTTATTCATTTTGGTGACCCCGACAAAGGACGCAGCAACCAAACACAACTCGGTTTATGTACCGCTGTTGCGACTGTTTGTCTGTAATTTAAAATACCACAAAATTTGGTGAGAAGCACCAGTTTGAATTTGGTGTAAAGCACCAGTTTGGTAACGCAAAAGGATACAGCAACGCAACTCGGTTTATGTACCGCTGTTGCGACTGTTCGTCTTTAAATCCAAATTGCAAAGTACCTTTGTGGCGCACACAAAGGACTCAAAGGCAAAAGCACACCTGTGTGAGCCTACTCATCTCCAGCAAGTAAACAAATCAGCTAAGCAAGGTTCTCCCGTGACAGCACGCAGCTAGATAACCCCAATAACACCCAGTCGAATCAAACCAATACATTATGAGTAATCTGGACGACCTAATAAATCAGCAGGATGAAAATGCCACCAACATACAGAGGATCATCAGCAACTATAAAAAGACGTCTAAAGATAGAAAAACTTTAGAGTACCTTAACAGGAAGGCAACAGAACTGCAAGATTTGTGGACAATATTTCAAAGAGCTGACAACCAAATTCGCAGAGATCCAGCCACACCCGCAGATCACCAGTATTTCGAAAAGGATATTCATGCGTCACTGGGCGAAACATATAACAAAGTCATGGAGGACATTCAAGAGTGCATTAAGGCATTTAATATAAAGCCTGCCGTTGCGCCCAGGGCTAAGGATGATGGCAGTGTAGAGCAAAAGGAAGGTGCTCATTCTGAAAAAACCGTACACTATGGAGTGGCGTCAGTGCTGCGCAAGCAACAAGCATTAATGGCATCCATGAAATGCCTGTTAGCCGGTATCGAAAGCGGAAAGGATCAATCACGGCAATATTTCGAGGGAAATATTGCAAGACTGCAGCGACTATGGAGCGAAGTTGAGAACACGAACTACAGATTATGGGAGGAGGCTTCATCACCAGAAGATGAAGGATATGATTTCAATGCATACCTTGACATGGAACAACAGGTCCACCACAAGATGATCGAGTTGCAGACTCTGGCAGAAGAAGTCCACTCCCGAGAAGGCCACTGTAAAGAAGCTCCACCGCCAGCTGCACCACCATCGTTCCGGTTGCCACAAATAACTATTCCGATGTTCAATGGTGACTATCTGCAGTGGAACCAGTTTTTCGACATCTTCAGCGAAATGGTGCACAAATCGCCAATAGCAGCAGTACAAAAGCTGTGGTATTTGAAGGCCAATTTGACCGGTGAAGCTGAGCGAGTGATAAGGCATCTAGCTCTAACCAAAGAGAACTACGAGACGGCTTAGAAGCTGCTGCAGGACAGATACCAACGCAAGATCGACTAAACTGGGCTAAAATGCAAAAAATATGCTTCAATTGTCTCAAAAGCAGTCAAACCTCAAAGGATTGTCCGTCACCAAGTGCAACAAAAAACATAAGACATTATTGCATTTGGGAGAAAAGGAACATGCCAACAAAGAAAGTCGACCATCAATAAGCAATGCAAACAAACCATTCGTCAAGGTAGCAGTGACGTCACACGATACACCATCAACAAGCAATGCAAACAAACAGTTCATCAAGGTAGCAGCGACATCACCCGATGCCCCATCAAGAGCCAATGATGTTCCAGTGTCACTTCCAGCTGTTGGAGAAAGTGTAAGACTGTCAAAAACCACATTGCTTAGCACAGCCATCGTGTCCGTTACAATTAATTGGGGCCAACGAATCCATTGTCGAGCTATGTTTGACAGCGGTTCACAAACCAACTTCATCACAAAACGATTTGTGAACAAATTAGGACTACAAAGGGTTCCATGCCTCATTGGAGTCGAGGGCATCGGCCAGGTAAAAAGCCGTACCGCCGAAAGAGTTAATCTGCAACTCCATTCAAATGTGACCGATTTCACGAGCCGACTTGAAGCTCACGTTTTGCCAGAAATTGTTTCAAGACAACCATCAAAAACTATCAACATCAATAATTGGAACATCCCTGATGGTATCCACTTAGCCGACCCGAAGTTCCACGAGTCCAAGGAAATCGATCTTCTTCTTGGAGCCGGGATCTTCTATTCATCGTTAGGCACTGGCCAACTAACAATTGGAATTGGACAGCCGATATTACAGAATACACGGTTCGGCTGGATAGCTGGGGGTGAATACAACAATCAAGACATTCCCAATGCAGCTATCACCTGCGGAATTTCCACTGAGGATGATTCCCTTAATACAACACTCGAAAAATGTTGGCTACTTGAAGCATGTGACACACGCAAAAACAACTTCACATCTGCCGAACGTCGTTGTGAAGAACATTTTCTGCAGAATGTTCATCGAGACAGCACCGGGCGATTCATAGTAAAATTGCCATTTCAACTCAGTCCGGATGAACTTGGAGATATAGGGATATAGCTCTGCAGCGCTTTATGGCTATCGAAAGGAAAATGACCAAAAATCCTGAATTTAAATCCCTATACACAGCCTTCATGCGTGAGTACGTGCAGCTTGGTCACATGGAAGAGATCGATGCCACAAATGTGAAGGGGCCAAATTATTTTCTGCCACATCATGCAGTGTTCAAGCCAGACAGCTCCACAACAAAACTAAGAGTTGTTTTCGATGCGTCCGCTAAAACTTCAACCAACGTATCGTTGAACAATCTTCTGGCCACAGGACCCACCATCCAAGAAGATGTCGTTACCATTTTAATTCGTTTTCGTCTCCCTCGATTTGTCTTTACAGCAGATATTGAAAAAATGTACCGACAAGTAAAGTTAGATAAAGACGATCAAAGGTTCCAGTTCATTTGGTGGCGAGAAGACCCATCACATCCCATGAAGTGCTACAAGCTTACAACAATAACATATGGCACAACATCTGCACCCTACTTGGCTATACGCACACTTCAAGCGTTGGCTGAGGGTCAAGCCGACAAATATAAATTCGCGGCGGATATTGTGAAATCAAATTTTTATGTCGACGACGTGCTGAGTGGATCTGATCATCTACCCACTGCACGTGAAATGCAGCAACAACTACGCTTCATGTTACAGTCTGCAGAAAGTGGTGCGCGAACCACCCAAAGTTACCACCCAAAGTTACCACTAGCTGATCGCGAAGTCAAAGTGGAAATCGGGGAGACGCACAACGACACCATCCAGACAATGGGATTGACATGGAATCCCTCGAACGACGATTTTAAAATCAAAATTGGAGAAATAAGTACTGGGAAGATCACCAAACGTACAGCGTTAGCCGATATATCCAGAATTTTTGATCCCCTTGATTTCATCGCTCCAGTCAGGACTACTGCGAAAATATTTCTGCAAGAACTATGGAAACTAAAAATCGACTGGGATACGGAACTCCCATCTCCATTGCACAACACCTGGTTGGCCTTCAAGAAAGACTTACTACTGTTACAAAATATCAGCGTACCTCGGCATGTCTTTGGCCACACCAAGCCCAACAATCCACAAGTCCATATTTTTGCCGATGCATCAGAGCACGCTTACGGAGCCGTGGCTTACATGAGGACGACGCAAGCTCACGATATCGTGATAATTCGGTTTCTTTGTGCAAAATCACGTGTTGCCCCCACAAAGCAAATAACGTTGCCAAGATTAGAGTTATGCGCTGCAAAACTCGCAGTAGACCTGATGCTGAAGCTCAACGATAGTGCGATATACAAAGGAGTGACCACATATTTTTGGACCGACTCCACGGCAGTGTTGGGATGGATCCACGCGAAGTCATCGAATTATCACACCTTCATTGCCAATCGGATATCCGCAATTCAGCAGATGACTACTCCACAACAATGGCGCCATGTACCATCTCAAGACAATCCAGCCGACCTCATATCAAGAGGTTTACAACCAGCCAAGCTAGTGGACAATATGTTTTGGCTATTCGGTCCGAGATACCTTTACAAAGCTGTGACAAGTTGGCCACTCCAACCTCCTCGTGACCAATGCCTTTTGGAAGTTAGGCAACAGACAACGTCGACTACAGCATTGCAACCTACATGCCTACACAAAACTGCGACAAATTGGCCACTCCAACCTCCTAGTGACCAATGTCTCTTAGAAGTTAAGCAGCAGACAACTGCAGCTGCATCATCTACATCTGTATCTGTTGAAAACCGCCAATCCAAAGACATATTTGAAAAAATAAACCACAAAAATTCATTTCGACGGCTCCAAAGAATAATAACATATGTGATTCGCGGCGTGAAACACTTCAAACGCGATGCTTCTCACGTCGCAACTGCACCAACCGCAGCAGAAGTAGAGGAGTCATTGATACACATTGTCAAATATTTACAACAGGATGCCTTTGCTGATGACATTAAACATTTGAAGCGTCATTCAAGTGTGAACAATGGAAGCCCCATCAGCAATCTATCGCCATTCATAGATGCCCAAAGCATTTTAAGGGTTGGGGGTCGCTTAGAAGCTTCCAGCCTTAGTTTTGATGCAAAACACCAAATGTTGTTGCCGTACGCCCATCCATGGACAAAACTGCTAATGACTGATTTGCATAGGGAGCACCTGCATGCTGGTCCTCAAACACTCACAGTGATCGTGAGACAAAGATTTTGGCCAATCAAAATAAAAACCTTGGCTCGCTCCGGCGCTCAAAATTGCGTTCAATGCTTCCGAGCGCGACCAAAGTTGCTAAACCAAGTGATGGGTAATTTACCAGAAACAAGGGTACAACCAGCGAGACCGTTTGTCATCTCGGGAGTGGACTTCTTTGGCCCTGTGTGGACACATTTCAAAATCCGAGGAAAACAACCGATGAAAGCATATGTAGCCGTATTTTGCTGTTTTGCCACCAAGGCCGTGCACATGGAGCTAGTAAGTGATCTGACAACTGAAGCCTTCATAGGAGCTCTTAAACGTTTCATAGCTCGCCGTGGACATTGCAAGACCCTATACTGCGACAATGCCACCAATTTTGTGGGAGCGAAGAACCAGTTGAAGGAAATTCACCACATAATTCACGATGACCATGCAACAGAGAAAATTGTCAACGAATGCAGCAAAAGGGACATCGAATTCGCGTTTATTCCACCACGAGCACCACACTTTGGTGGGTTATGGGAAGCGGCAGTAAAGTCAGCAAAGGGATTGCTACAAAAATCTTTGGCATCAGCTAATCTTACTTACGAAGAAATGGGGACAGTTCTTGCCGAAGCAGAAGGCATTTTAAACTCCAGACCTCTCACGCCCATGTCGTCTGACCCAAATGACCTCCAAGTGCTCACACCTGGTCACTTCCTCATCGGTGAGCCATTAACATCTTCAATAGATAGTCATGCGCAACAACCGAACATTTAACTTCCCACGAGGTGGAAGCTTGTGATGCAGCTCAGAACGGAATTTTGGAGGAGATGGTCCATGGAATATTTGAATACTTTACAGCACCGCTACAAATGGAAGGAAGAATCACAAAATGTCAAGCCAGGAACAATGGTTCTAATAAAGGAAGACAATCTGCCTCCATTAAAGTGGCCATTGGGACGAGTAATTTATGTAATTCGAGGTGCGGATGGTCATGTCAGAGTTGCCGACGTTCGTACAGCAAAAAACGGTCTCACGAAGGGCAATTCATAGACTGGCACCATTACCAGTCAATGAACATGAGGAAGACAACAATGCAAAAACATCAGCACAACCTCGGACTACTCCCATCAGACTCAACGACAATCGCCCACATCAGTCAGAAGAAACAGTACGCAAAAGGCGGAAAACCTCATCGTTCAACTTAACTACCGGACTCCTAGTGCTCATGCTGGCATTGCCAATTATAATGGCAAAAAATATTGAAAACCTCGAATTCAAACCTGAACCTGGTATACATTTCGAAGGCATCGGTTCAGCATTAATATCTCGCTCAGCATGGAAGTTGATTATCTACTACGAATTAGGCCCATATTGGAATGAACTATCAGCATTTTCCAATGGCACAGCGGCTCTACGACATTTGTGCCTAGAAATAAATCAAAAAAGTACTTGCACGAATGTGGTAACCCACCTTGAACATGTGAGAGATCAACTGAAGCTGGACAATAGTTTTCTAACAGCCAAGCGGGAAAAAAGAGGAGCAATAGACTTGGTGGGAAACATAGCCAATTCGTTATTTGGAATCCTTGACTCAAAATACGCTGACCAACTATCAGATACGATCGACATGGTCAAGGAGAACGAAAGCTACCTTCAACAGTTACTGAAAAATCAAACGTCAGCAATTTATTCGACCATCAACATTATCAAAGGCGATCAATTGTCAATTCAAACCAAATTCAATCACCTTGACAACCAGATTACAGAAATCATAAACAGAATCCATGGCGAAACTTCTCAACACGCAATATTTGAAAGGTTTATCTCGCTATCACTCCAGCTCACAATAATGTCTTCAAATTTGCAACGAATACAAGCCTCAATATTGGACGTTCTCGCTGACACTCATCATGGCAAGATCAGTCCAAGTGTGCTACCACCACAGCAATTGCAAGAAGAGTTGATCATGACGATCCAAGGAGGAGTAACTGAAAACCATATAGTATTTCGAGTAACAATACCGCTATGCAACGAAGAGCGTTTCGAGTTGTACAAAATGCTCCCGATACCTACAGTAGTGAACAATAGTATGGTTTCGGTCAAACCCTGTAACGAGATCATCGCAGTCAATACACACAGGGACCAATATTTTCCAATGACTGCCCAACTTCTTCAATCTTGTACGCTGATGAGTATGGATACGTACTTGTGTTACAAAATACAATCAAGATACAACAAAGGTGCCGAGATCTGTTCATGCGAGATACATCTATTCAATAATGAGCCACGCGATAATTGTGATCTGCAAAAAATAATAAGGAATGAAACATGGACTCAAATGGAAAATAAAAATCATTGGATGTATACGTTAAGGAATCCCACCAGGTTAAATGCAGTCTGTGAACGGGATGTACATCAACTTATCCTCAAGGGCTCTGGTATACTCAAGTTGCAACCACAATGCGTTATTAAACATAATAACATCCTAATCCAAGGTCACCAGTCTCAAACTAGCAGTGCTCATTTTTCGTATACAAGCATCGGCAATTTAAGCGACGTCACAAAGCCAACCCAATTGCAGCCAATCTTGGACGAAACAGATAGTTATCATTATGCCAATCAACTAAAAAATCTGAGCTACTTACAAACCACACTTGCACATCAAACCAATCTTCCAATGCAAATCCAAAATTTCAAAACTCACCATTTCGCTGTGGGTTATACGGCACTCATCTTAGCTGCCGTGGGCATCGTTTATACCATATGGAGGGCAAGGAGTTTGGCTATACTCCACCGCATCGATATCGGCAGCCCACCACAACCCAGACCAAGAACAAATGTCCACCAACCGAATCTTGCTGATGACATTCAATTTCAACATCAAGTTCATGAGCACCCACACGAGACATCAGATGAGATCAGCGTTTGTTGAACAACTGTTCAACGCCGGGGAGAATGTATAATCCCAACATTGCATATTTGCGAAAATGCGCGCTTATGACAACAACACTTTTAGCCTTGGCTAAAGTCACAGAGCATTGCACTGTGGCGATCACATTTCACGCCACTGCAATGTGTCGCTAAATGCTTATGCTGCAGTCTGTATTGTTGGCATATGTTCACATTTTGTAGATATATTAAAATCGAAATTTATGTAAATATTAAAAAGAAAATCAATAAAAGGGCCGATTAACGGCAAATCCAATTCAATTGGACAACAACCACTTCCACGTTGAATACATCATTTCAAGGGAAAGAATATCTAGGTTTAAGTACCTAGTTATTCAATTTGTGTTTGTTGGAACCCAGTTCAAGTATAGTATATCTCGGTTCAAGCACCGAGTTATTCAGTTATTAAACACTAATCTAGTTAAAATGAACAAAATAAAAAAAATTTAAATCTAGTAATAATTAATAATAATGTAAAAATAATGATACATAATAATGATACATAATAATGATTTGGTTAAAAATAGATGATTGTTATATATAGTCTTTAACAGGAAATAAATTTTAAAAATTAATACATGTTTCTATGATATATTTCTTCAAGTTACACATAATTTGTACGAATTCAAATTTTGATTTGTTAAAAAATTTGTGACAAATTTTGTTCCAAACTGAAAATTTTTATTGAATTGAATCGCCCAAATGGAGGAAAAGTGGGACCACGTCGATAGAGAAACAAGCGAAAATGCATCCTTGCATATGGAATGCATCAAGTGCAGAAAGCAAAGACAGCAATCGCCGAGTTAGGCAGCCAGGCATTGCAGGAGTTTTCGAAGGCCGATTCACTTCGACCGACTGTAGCAAAAAATGCCAATGCTTGAGGTCGCCTTACCGCAATGTTTGCAGCCAAGGTAAAAAGGTAAAGTCCGGACAAGCTGCTACACAGAATCCAATGTTACGCTACTACAATGCCATGTCCTTCATCACCGCTGCCGTTTAAAATGACGTCCATCAGAAACCTCAGTAAGAAATCAAGCTGAACTGAAAAGCACGATAGATGTGTCCAGTTTCATGGACATAAATTTGATTAAAAAAGATTCGTTTGTGTTTAAATTTTTAATGTAATATATTTTTACATGCATTTATTTTAAAAATAAATATACATTGTTTTAATTGAATCAAATGTATTCTTGTCCATTCGATAAAAATGGCAAACAAACGTTGTTCAATGCGATCACCGGACTCACCGGACAACTCCCGCAATAGGTTGTCATATGCTCGATGCTCGTTATACGACGCCGCTTTTCACGATTTTTCTTCTCACTATTTTGATCCTTGAGCAGCAATAGTGTTGCTGCTGCGCAAAAAACAGATTCCTACAGCATTTTCCTTCTTTAATTTCAATAAAATATGAACAAGTTTCCAAAAATGTGTACACATTAAAAAAAAACATCCAACATAATTTTTTAAGTTCGCTACGCATAAAATTTGTCCAAGCTATGTAATATATGTACGAATATACTCGAATACAAAATTGTTCAAATTTTATTCACCTCATTCGTGCACGCATTAAAAAATTTGGTACGCATCCAAATTTCGAAAAGTTAACCGCATCGTGTAATGTGTTAGAACGAAAAATTTGTTTTCTACAAAATTTGGCCACATTTTCAACGAATTTTTGTATCGAATTATTAGTGCATCAATCTTAGCTTTAGTATGTTCCTTTAATATCTATCAAACCATTTACTCCTTCTACTTCTAATACCTTATATAGTTCGTGGTAAGGACTCTGATTTTTTCTTCTACCACCTAATTTTACTATAACTAAATCTCCTACATCTACGACTAAAACTAAAGGAATCTGTTTTTTGTGGTCTTTGCTTTCTGCACATGATGCATTTCATATGCATTTCCGCTTGCATTCTGTGCATTTCGCCGATAACAATTTGGACAATTCAATTCAATAAAATTTTCATTTGGAACAAAATTTGTTGACAAATTTTTGAACGAATCAATATTTGAATTCGTACAAATTATGTGTGCACAAACTTTGTGGAAGTGGTTACTAAGGCATTCAATCCCGGCATCCCAAATCCCGAAATTCCAGGATTCCGGACGTTTTCTAAATCCCGGAAACCCGGGATTTTGAGTCCGGAATCACGGGATTAAAAAATTTTTTTTTTATGTATTGTTTAAGATATTTTTGACGTTTTTCCACAAAAATACAGCAGTGCATTTACTTTCAATCTAATTGGTAAATACTAGAGCCCGACCGATAAGCATTTTCAGGCCGAAGCCGAAGGTCAATTGGCAGCCTATTACTTCGGCCGACGCCGAAGGCCTATACCGAAGCCGAAGCCGATACTTAAATAAAAAACCATTAAAAACTTTTTTTTTGTGTATTTTCATTCAAATTCGAGGGTATAAATACACATTTAGTTTTTTAAGGAACTAAAATTTTATTTAAACAAATAATAAAAGTAACCAAAAGAATTCACAAACAAATTTGGGCCTCCTAGGTCAAAACTAAGAGGAGCCTCGGATTATCTCATATATCCCGTGTAAGAAAAATTAGATTTTTTTAAAATCATTTTTAAAAATTTGGAGTAAAGCATAAAATAATGGAAATTTAGTAGAAATGGTAGAGAATTCTTCAAAGAATAAATCTATCTAAGTAGCTGTTTTTTAAGGACTCCCCAAATCCTTCAGGTGATGGGCAAAGGATGTTCTAGTTGATGGTAAAAACCACCTGTGAAGCTTTGAACTTTAAATGTAAAATTTTACCAAAATCGGTCCCGGATTTGAGCACCACAACTACTTTTCATATATTTTGGCGCATCAATTTGGGCAACATTTCTTTCCGTGAGCCTCCTACCCCTATATTTGAAATTTCATACAGTTTACCAGGACTCCTTTTAACATTGACATCAGGCCGAGTATTAAGCTTCCAAATCTATATTTAAAATTCAGTAATCCACCCAGAAAATGTCCAAGGATGTACTTTGTGGCAGCTGTAACCCCGTGTGTTTACGCCAAAACACCCTGTATACGGAATTGTACGGCAACCAACTTTATACCATTAAACCTACTGGAACACCGCTTAACATTCTGTTAAGCTGTGTCCCAAAACTGGTTTAATTCAATAGTGAGGCCTTCTGCCATTTTCCAAACTTTCACTTCCTTCTTCTTTTAATAAGATCGAAAAGGGAATAGACGTTTATTTACCCGCTTCTGTCATAAGCTACCAATTATACTATATATATATCTATCGTCATCGATACCCAAGTAAGCATCCTTCTGCCTCTACTTCCTAATAAAAAACATACAAAAATCTAAACTACACGACTTTGATTTCCTTTTGCTAACTCTGCCGTTTTTTTCTTATACTTTCTTTTCTGCATCGTTCTACTGCTCCCCGAGCACCCGAACATTTGGTCCAGTCGAACCAGATCGGAATCTGGAAATTTAATTTGCACTCTTTTTTGGCAGCATCTACGACGCTCCATCTTCATCGTCAGACGTCTCTTTCTCCGAAAGAAAGCCACCGGCAACCGATAGACGAATCACCAACTAGGAAAAAATTAAAATTCAACGGCATACAAAATTTCTAAGGTACGTGTAGTTTTTTTTATATAAAAGCATAGTTTTTTTTGTTTTTTTTGTGTGTAATTTTCATACAAATTACAAAAGCTTAAAATCCAACACTCTCAACTAAAGATTATAAAATTATAAAAGTAAAATCCTCTCTGTGCTAATTTGTTCGTTTTGGTGGAAAGTGCGGAAGGCCACAAAAGAAAAGGCTCAAAGTACCTTAAGAGAAATAAGGTTACCGCAAAGCGAACAAATTCAGACTTAAATAAAGTGAAAACGGGAAAAAACGACACGAAATCGTATATAGTGCTTCATAGTTGTTTTAACGAAAATTTTAAATTCGTATTAAAGTAAAAAAAAGTCTTCAGCACTGAATTCTGTCAAATTCTTAAATATTTGTTTAATTGAAAACCTATATTTTTCTTAAGTTGAGAGTAAAAGTTAGTTGGCCACCTTACGTGCCGCTCACATCCTCAATAGGTTCCACAACCAAAAGCTTTTGGCTCTCAGCCGTTCCACTGATCTAGTTTGACAGTTGCTTTGGTTTGTGGTTTTTTTGTGTTTACTTTTTCTATTAGTTTGTTAAAAGTAATGTAAAATTAATTTAACTTAAATAAATAAATAAATATATACCTACATTGAGGTTCTAAAGTGGAGAAAAAAAACTGAAATAAAATAAAAAGTGCCCGTGAACTGAACGAAGTGAGAACGAGATAAAAAAACAACAATCAGCGACTGCAGCCGAAGCAGTATTTTGTTTTAAATTCAGTGTTTTTTAAATTTAAAAGTGATTCCTTTGTAGAGTCAAATTAAAAGTGAAGCTTTGTTCTGCCTTCTGCTTAAATAGAAGAGTCTGCACAGTCGCTGGTGTTTTTTATTTCGGCAATAGGAATAAAATTATTTTGAATTTTGTGAGCTTCGCTCGGCACACTTTTTTTGCGCGAAACCCTTAAAGCGCATTTTCGGTTTCTCAATTCGTCGGATTTTTTTTTGCCGGCAATCGTTTGGGAAATTTTAGAATTTAGAATTCAAAGCGTTTTATGTAAACGACAGTGTCTTTTCTTTAAAGAGATTTTTTCTTTTTTCAAGTTTTTTTTAAAGCACAAATTATTTTTTTTTATTTTGTGCTGTGGTTTTTGCCCTACATAAATTCGGCTGCGCGTATCCGTTCTTCAATACAAAGTTTGTCTTAAAAATTTTGTTGCGGATTTAAATTCCAAATTTAAAGGTTTTTTTTTAATTTGAATTTTGGATTCAAATTTTAATTACCTTAATTTAAATCAATTTAAAATAAATTTAAAAAAAAGAACAATCCAAGCGCCTTTGAGTAAAACTGTAAGGGATAAAAATCGTTTTTTTTTTTGGAATAATTCAAAATAATTTTATTCCAAAGCTGCGAAATATTTTCCACATTTTATTTCGTACGTATACCCTTTCTTTGTATATATTATATTTTGTTATACACTATATTGTTTAAATACATTGAATATATAAAAAATCATTCGTGAGCAGTGGGTTTTAATATCCAACTGTTGGGAATTTTTCGGGATTTTTTTTCCATATACCTTGTTCGTCGCTTTGTACGAATTTTTCGGCGTTTTTTATTACACCGCGTTTACTCGTTTTTTTTTATAAACTTTCCTGGGTATTTTTTATTTCCCAAAGTAAATTTTTGGCAGTTTTTATTTTCGAAATTAATTTTTTTTGTCGGTACCTTCGTACATCCTAGTGTACTTTGCGATTCAACGGACATTTTAAAGTTCGTTTTGAATTTAAAAAAAAAAAAATAATTTTTTTTAAATTTCTTTTTAATTTAAAAATTTTTTTTTCGCGTTTAAAGCATGACCGCTTTAGATGTTTTTATTCAGGCTTCCGACCATTTGGTCGAATTTGAGGCTACCTTTGCTGAGTTGCTTCCAGCTACTCACAGCAAGTTCACTTTGGACATTCAGAGTGAGGAATTAAAAGGCCTCTGGTCTGCTCTTAAGCCTGCTTATAGGTCATGTCTGTCCTATCTTGAGTCCTATCTTGAGTCCGATCTGGAGGAGGCGGTGGATATCAACGCGGATATCGCGGTTGTCAAGGCGAAGTATGCGCATACATACCAGACATATGTAAAGTGTTTGGCAACAATAAATGAGCTTCTTCATGAGTTTGTCCTAAAGTCTTCGCCTGCGCCTCCGTCCTATAACATTCCACCGGTTCTACCACTTGATGCGCTGTTTCAGACTTCTCTGAAGCTTCCTCCGTGTGATACGGACATTTTCCGAGGCGACTATCTCTCTTGGCCCACTTTCCGGAATTTATTCAGCGCCATCTACATTAACAATTCCCGATTAAGTAATGTGGAGCGGCTCTACCATCTGATTCAGAAAACCAGTGGAGATGCCCGTGAAATTGTGCAGAAATGCCCTTTGACCAACAATGGCTTCAATATTGCTTGGGAAAATTTAATTAGCAGATACGAAAATAAGCGGATTTTGGTTCATAACCAAATCAAGCTACTTTTTGAACTTCCAGTTCTTACTACTGAGACCGCTTCGGGAATCAAGTCGCTCCAGAGCGGAGTTGACAATTGTTTAAACAATTTAAAAAGTTTCGGTGTGGATACCTCGCATTGGGATCCGATCCTGATCTACCTTTGTGTGCAACGATTGCCTCAAAGCTCGGTAGTTATCTGGGAGCAGGGTATCACCGACAAAGCCGAAATTCCCAAGTGGAGTGACTTGGACCTATTCTTAACTGATAGGTTTAGGACCCTTGAGTGTTTGGACATGAGGGCTCCTACTTGCAGTAGTTCTCTTTCAAAAAAATCTTCAATTTTAAGTCAAACTCAGAATGATCCGCGAAAGTTCAATTCGTATCATGCTAAGGTAGCTAACAATAATAATTGTGGGCTTTGTCCCCGCCAACAACATTCGTTGCGCGTTTGCAAGCGTTTCTTGGATATGAGTGTCGCCGATCGGTACTCCAATGTCAAGCGCCTTAATTACTGCGTAAATTGTTTAGCGAAAAATCACGATGTGAAAAGTTGTAAAAGTAATTACAGCTGCTCCAGTTGTCAGAAGCGTCATCATACACTTCTGCATCGTGAAGGGACACAGCAGCCTGCTCCCCAATCATCGCAAAATAATTTTCCGTCAGGGTCACGCCCTTTGAATCACGACGTGTCACAAGTTCAACCCTCAACTAGTGGAGGTTATTCTTCAGGGTCTCGCCCTAAGGATAACCATAATTCACAAACTTTTCACCAACAACTACAGTCCACTTCTCTCCAAGCTGAGCCACCTTTTGGTGCTCGGAAATGCTTCACCTCTTGCGCTACTAATGTCCTTTTAGGCACAGCCTTGGTGAACATTTGCCACTTGGGCACCGTCTACCCAGCCCGTGCGTTGATAGACTCTGCGTCGAAAGCTTCTTTTATTTCTGACCACATGCGGAAGTTATTGAAACTTCCCGCGACTGCAACTCAATCCAGAATTTCTGGGATTAATCAATCGATTTCTGCTACATCTAGCAAACAGTGTTGTTTCACGATCGGGTCTCCTTTAGATTTGAATATACAAATCGGAGCAGTGGCTTTTGTATTGCCCCATATTACGAACAATTTGCCCTCTTACACTATCGCATCACTACGTGATCAATCGCTGCCCAACGTTCCGTTGGCAGATGCCAACTTTTGGCAAAGTTCGCCGGTGGACATTCTCATCGGCGGCGATCTCTATCCATATGTTATGCTGGATGGAATCAAACGCCATATTCTGGGCAGTCTCATGGCTCAACAGACTGTCTTCGGTTGGATCCTTACGAGTCCTGTACCGACCAAACAAATTTCTTGTTTTGCTACTAAGGTTTCCTGTCCTACGGGTGAAACCTTAGATAAAAGCCTCAAAAAATTCTGGGAACTTGAGGAAGTTCCCAGGAAAAAGTTCGTATCTGCGGCCGATAAGTTCTGCGAAGACAATTTCGTCAAAACTACCCGGCGTGACCCATCTGGACGTTACATCGTAACTTTACCTTTTAAGTCGAATTTTCCATCTGAGACTCGACTTGGCTACTCACGAAATATAGCCCTTAAACAGTTTCTCCGAAACGAAGCATCTCTGCTGCGAAAGCCAGATTTTAAGGCACTCTACGATGCCATTATTTCCGAGTATGGTGACCTTCATCATATGATACAAGTCCCTGCTCCAAAGTTTGAGTACAGTCCTTCTCACTGTTATTTGCCCCATCATCCAGTTATTAAACCTGACAGTCGAACTACAGCGATTCGCGTTGTTTTCAATGCAACCAACTCCACTTCGAATGGATGCAGCTTGAATGACATGCTGCATATTGGTCCTGTCTTGCAGGCTGATTTGCCTTTTTTGGTTTTGAGGTGGATCCTGTACCAGTTCGTATTTAACAGTGACATTAAAAAAATGTACCGTCAAATTCTTGTGGACCCGAAACATAGTCCCTTCCAAAGAATTTTGTTTAGACGTTCACCGAACGAAGAGGTTTCCGATTTTGAGCTTCAGACAGTAACTTTTGGGGTTCATTGTGCGCCTTTTCTTGCAATACGCACACTTCTGCAACTCGCTAAAGATGTTCAGAGCACTCACCCTTTGGCGGCGCGTATTCTTCGAAAGTCTATGTATGTAGACGATGCGCTCGCTGGTGCCCATGATGTGGACACAGCGATCAAGGCACGTGATGAATTGACATCCGCCTTGGCGTCAGCTGGTTTTTCATTGCGAAAGTGGACATCCAACTGTAAAGAAATTCTGTGAGATCTGCCTAAGACCATCTACTAGATGAAGATTTCTTGGAGTTTGATGCCACTAGCAATGTCAAAACTCTTGGGGTGCGCTGGAACGCTAGGTTAGATGAATTTTACTTCATTGCCCCCCCATTAGAACAAAAATCATCGTATTCTAAGCGGGAAGTACTGTCGCTTATAGCAAAACTATTTGATCCAGTTGGATGGCTTGCGCCAATTGTTGTCGTTGCAAAAATTGTAATGCAGCAAGTTTGGTTGGACAAGATTGAGTGGGATGACGCGTTGCCATTAGCAACAGCGAATAAATGGAAGGAGTTTTTGTATAACTACACTTCCATTAATTTAATTAAAATCCCTCGGTGGGTTCAGTACACCCCTCAATCGAAAGTGCAAATTCATGCTTTTTGCGATGCTTCCGAAAAAGCATACGCGGCGGCCATCTATATTCGTGTTCAAAAATCTCCATCGGACATTACTACTCATTTGTTGACTTCAAAGACCAAAGTAGCACCCGTAAAAACCATTTCCCTTCCGAGGTTGGAACTCTGTGGTGCTGTTTTGGCGTCCGAAATACTATGTTCCCTTCCAAATGAGTTTGAAATTGAAATCGAAAGAGTTTATTGTTGGACTGATTCTACAATTGTCCTATCCTGGTTACAAAAGCCACCTTGTATGTGGACTACTTTTGTCGCCAATCGCGTTTCCAAAATACAGGAATGCGCCTCCATACACACTTGGTCCCACGTGGATACCCACGAAAACCCTGCCGACTTAGGCAGCAGAGGAGTATCAGGTCATGCGCGTTAATGGCCGTTTGGCAAATTCACCAGTTTTGTCCTTTTCCGAGCGACACCCAATACTCCTACCGTACAGTTGTAGATTCACACAATTAGTGGTGGATTTTACTCACAAAATTACCTTACATGGTGGCAATCAGCTGGTCTTACGACAGCTTCGCCAGGAGTATTGGGTCCCTAAATTAAAAAACCTAATCAAAACCACCCTGCATAAATGTAAGACGTGTCTTTTGCAAAAAAAGACGCAGAACGCGCAAATAATGGCGGCGTTGCCGCCTGAAAGAACCACCTTAGACCGTCCTTTTCAGAATACGGGGGTGGATTTCGCGGGTCATTTCGACATCAAAACATACACTGGCCGAGCGTGCCGTGTTACGAAAGGTTATGTCTGTGTTTTTGTTTGCTTCACGACAAAGGCTATTTACTTAGAGGTCACTAGTGATCTATCAACTCCAGCCTTTCTTGCGGCTTTTTACCGGTTTACTTCTCGTCGGGGTTGCCCCGAAAAAGTGTTCTCCGACAACGGCACCAACTTTGTGGGCGCCGCTAAAATACTGAAAAAACAATTTGATCATTTTTTGCGCGATTTTCGTGACGCTGCTGTCAACTCCTTCCATCACAACAACTTGTCCTGGAACTTTATTCCTGCTGGGGCGCCTCATATGGGTGGGCTTTGGGAGGCGGGCGTTAAAAGCTTCAAACAACACTTCCGGAAGATGCCGCAGCCACACAAATATACGTTTGAGGAGTTTTCTACTCTTCTCACACGTATTGAGGCGTGCCTGAATTCGCGTCCGCTTAGTCCTTTGTCCGAAAACGCCGCAGAGCTTTCCGCCCTTACACCCGGTCACTTTCTTATTGGTGGCCCCCTACTGGCTCCAGCTGAACCCTGTTTAACTGATAACCCGATCAGTATCGTCAACAGGTGGCAGAAAATTAAGGCCATAAGCCAACAATTCAGCTTGAGATGGAAGGAGGAATATCTAAAGGAACTCCACAAACGTTACAAGTGGAAGTTTCCTACGCGTGACCTAGTGGTAGACGATTAAGTAGTAGTTCGGCACGAAAACCTAGCTCCTACCGACTGGCGGTTAGGACGAGTAACCAAAATTTATCTTGATCACGAGTCCGAGTTGCGGACATCCGCACCGAACGCGGCACAATAACGCGTCCGCTAGTAAAATTAATTGTCCTTCCGAATTAATTCTATGTTAATTTCTTTTAACTAATTCTCCGCTACATTTTCCTTTATTAACTCTCCGCTGCAATCGCTTTCTCTTTTCCCTATATACTCCTTCTACAGCTTAACTATGGACAAATCCAGAACCAGCTCCGACGCGGCCAAGAAGTACGTCTGTGCGTTGTGTCAGCGCAATCACTCCTTGTGCTTCCGCAAGCGATTCCGCGCCTTGAACGTGGAAAAACGACTACGTGCTGTCGTTAAGCACCGCTACTGCGCACGGTGTTTCGCATACCACGAAGCACTGTCACAGCACTTCGCGCTGTCACTACTGCGGTGGGGACCATCACACGATGCTTCACACCAGCGCACGATTGGACGTCCGGGGTCCTGGCACCCAGAAGCCTCGCAGTGAGAAACACCGCACCCAGAAGCATCGCAACGAGAAGTCTCGCGTCCAGAAGCCTCGCACTAGCGAGGCTGCAGGAGCCCTTGCTCCACTGCAGCGAATCAACGCGCTGTGCCCTACCGCAGTGGTCCACTTCCGGCTGAACGGGAAGCTGTACTTCGCGCGGGCTCTCATCGACTCCTGTTCGGAGATGAGCCGCATCTCCGAGTCACTAGTCACCGAGTTCCGCATCCCCACGAGCAGTGTAGAGTGACGGTCCACTGCAAGGTCGTGCCTCGGTTCCAGTTTCGAACTCCTGTCAGCGATGTGGCGAGCCCGGCTCTGGCGTGTTTCTCGAACATGCACATGGCGGACCCCAACTTTTTTACGTCGTCGGCCGTCTCCATGGTTCTGGGTTCGGATGTCTACCCGAAGGTCGTGCAGCCTGGATTGATTTGCAATCCTGGGGTGCCTCATGCCCAGAACACGATCTTCGGCTGGGTCCTTTCTGGCCCGTGCTATACGTAAAGACCTCCGGGTCCCTTCTGACCCGGGGTCGTAGGGTCCCTTATGGCCCATGCTAACCTACTAGCAATCTTTTTTTTGTAAACTTTAAACATATTACCTGAATTAAATAGTTGAATGAATTTCTCTTTTTTTTTAAAATATACTATGCTTTTATATTGCTTAAAACTACATGTATTTAATTTACACTTATTTTGCAGCGTTGGTTACTGCAAGGTGGGCGGCAATGTTTACGCCAAAACACCCTGTATACGGAATTGTACGGCAACCAACTTTATACCATTAAACCTACTGGAACACCGCTTAACATTCTGTTAAGCTGTGTCCCAAAACTGGTTTAATTCAATAGTGAGGCCTTCTGCCATTTTCCAAACTTTCACTTCCTTCTTCTTTTAATAAGATCGAAAAGGGAATAGACGTTTATTTACCCGCTCCTGTCATAAGCTACCAATTATACTATATATATATATCTATCGTCATCGATACCCAAGTAAGCATCCTTCTGCCTCTACTTCCTAATAAAAAACATACAAAAATCTAAACTACACGACTTTGATTTCCTTTTGCTAACTCTGCCGTTTTTTTCTTATACTTTCTTTTCTGCATCGTTCTACTGCTCCCCGAGCACCCGAACACCGTGCCACGCAATTTGAGGCGAGATTCACTCAATATTCGATGATTACTAAGTTAAATTTTAATCATATTTTTTGTTTTGTGAGCCTCTTATGTCCCATTGGAAATTCCATCAATTACACAATTTTTAGAAAATCGTATCGTAAAAAATTAATTTTGGTTTTCAGTGTCGCAAAAACAAGAAAAAAAAATTGAAAAGCTTCGGCTAAAACGTCGGCCATTTTTTGGAAAAACCGAAGCCGAATGTGCATTTTTGGCCGATAACGGCCGAAGCCGATGCCGATTAATCGGTCGGGCTCTAGTAAATACAAAAGCCTACTTTTATAGATTCAGTGCTAAACACACAAAAAAATTAACAACGTTCTTGTCAATAACTGTTAACAAAACATTTTTATCGACCTGAATAAAATTTTTCCAATTTGAGCAAATTTTTTTTTGTTCGACAAAAAAGATAGATTTAATTGATAAAATTATTTTGTTGAACGTATATTTTTTTTTTTTTTTATAATGTACATTTATTCATTTGAATCACCCAATATTAACTTAGGTCTAACAATGATTATTCAATAATTCTACTTAAGTCTAAAAAAAAAAAGAAAAATTCGGCTTAAACTATGCTATGAGATGTAAAAATTGCCCTACATCCATTGATTTAGGCAATGTGGAGTTAGCGTATCTAATATATGAGATATATATTAGCTTCGTTTAAGACGTGAGGGATTCAGAGGTCTCAGTAAATTTCTAGCTAGAATGTTTGGATGAAACATAAGCTTCTGCTTGTACTTCGAGGTAAGTTTCGGAATTTCGTCTTTTACTGCAGGGATATTCAAATCATTGTGGATGTTTGCATTTCTTATAAACCAAGGGGCTCTGGTAATTTGTCGCAGGATTTTAGATTGGACTCTCTGGAGTTTTTCCACATTAGAGGGAGAGGCTGTACCCCAGAGTTCAATTCCATATGTCCATATGGGTTTTATTATACTTTTGTATATTTGGACTTTATATGTGAGATTAAGCTTTGATGCCCTTGCGATTAGCCAATTTAGCTCCAACTGTTTTAACTTAATCTGAGTGATTTTAGATTGGATGTGCTTGTGCCATGTGAGACGGCGATCAAGATGCATTCCAAGGTACTTTGTTTCGGTGCTTTCGGGCACAACTTGGCCGTTTATCGTCAGAGCAGGACACGTGCCCCTTCTTAGGGTGAAGGTTAAGTGGCAGCTTTTGGATTCGTTGACTTTGATTTTCCATCGTGATAGCCAATTGCTTAGAGAGTCCAAATGTTTTTGCACGTAAAGAGTTGCCATGTCTGGGTTTGAGTGGGAGCACAGGAAAGCAGTGTCGTCAGCAAAAGTCGATAAAAGAGTTCGGTCGCTTTTGGGCATATCTGCAGTATATATAATATAAAGCAGGGGCGCGAGGATACTACCTTGTGGTACTCCGGCCAGTATATCGTATTTTTGGGAGACAAAGCTTTTATATTTTACTACAAATTTTCTATTCGTGAGATAGTTTTTAAGTAGGCAGTGCATATTAGCGGGGAGAATATGCTGTAAGTTGAAAATAAGTCCTTCGTGCCAGACTTTATCGAAGGCCTGGGTAATATCGAGAAAAACAGCGGAGCAGTACTGTTTCTTTTCGAAAGTGCTTTTTATTGAGTCTACAATACGGTGTACTTGTTCGATAGTGCCATGCTTTTCGCGGAAGCCAAACTGGTGATCGGGAATCACTTGTTTTTCTGTAATTTTGGGTGTAATCAGTTTTATTAGAAGTTTTTCGAAGAGTTTCGATAACACAGAGAGCAAACTTATGGGGCGGTATGAAGTCACATTGTTGGGATTTTTTCCAGGTTTGGGAATCATTGTAACTTGAGAAAGTTTCCAATCATCTGGGTAGTGACATGTTCTAAGGATTGCATTAAATATGTGCAATAAATGGGTTATTGCAACTGATGGCAGTTCTTTTATCATTGTGGGCGTTATCAAGTCCGGTCCTGGTGCTTTTTTTTGGTTCAGGCATTTATTTATTGCCTCCATTAGTTCATTTTTTTTCATCGCGACTGTACAGGTGTTATTGAGTCGGATTATTGTTGGTAATGGGATATCACCAGTTGTTTCGTTCGGGGTGAATACGGTTTTTAGGTGGTTGGCAAAAGCAGCACCTTTTTCTGAATCGCTTCTGGCCCAATTTCCGTTTGGCAGCCGTATGGGAGGTTCTGCCAGTACCGGTTTTTTCATATTTTTAGCAGCTCGCCAGAGAGAGTAATTTGTTGATTTTGTGGGTGCGAGATGTTCAACGAGTTGTTGAAAGTCTCTTTCGGATTTCCATTTAAGCTGTTTTTGTAGATTTCGAGTGATATCTTTTAACTGTTTTTTCAAGGTGGGCGATCTGTGATTTTGCCATTCATGACGTATTTTTCTTTTATTTTTTAGAAGCTGCTCTATATGTTTTGGAGTACATTTTGTATAGCTTCGGGTTGAGCTATTTTGGATTTGGGAGGGAGTGGCCGCTGCAGCTGCTTTGGGAAGCAAAAGTGTGAATTTACTAACAGCTGTGTTTATTTCGTTTTTCGTTTTTAGTGACACTTTAGGGTTAATGTGAGAGCTTATATACTTCCGATATTTGAGCCAGTTTGTGAGTTTACTAGTCAATTTATCTGGTGGGTTGACCTCAGAGCTTGGGATGTACTTTATTGTGATAATAGTAGGCGTATGGTCTGATGAGAGATCTAGAGAAGATTCTATAGTCAATTGGCTCCTTCTTACAGTTTTAAATACTGCAAAGTCAATGACGTCGGGAGTTTTTCGGCTGTCAGTTGGCCAGTAAGTTGGAGTGCCAGAGGAGACAACGTCAAGGCCGAGGCTGTTGACAGTGTTCAACAGGAGCCTGCCCTTTGGTGATATAAGCCGAGAGCCCCAGTATGTATGTTTGGCGTTGAAGTCGCCGGCAACGAGAAACTTTGATCCAAGAGAATTGAAAAAAGTCTGGAATTGTTGCTCAGTTATTTTGTGTCTGGGCGGGCAGTATATAGCTGTTAATGTTAGGCCTTTTAAGTATTCATCGAGAGAAATACTTGTCGCTTGAATGTATTCTGTGCAATAATTCTGTAGAGCATAATGCTTTATTCGGCTTTTTATGAGAATAGCGGAACCACCTCTAGCGTTTCCGCTTGGATGCTTTGTGTCATAGAGTCTATATCCCGGAAGATTGAAAAAGTGTTTTTCGGTGAAGTGAGTTTCAGAAATTAGCATAACGTCAATGCTGGACTCTTTCAAGAACTCGAGAAGTTCTAGTTTGTGAAGACACAGGCCGTTTGCATTCCAAAATGATATTTTTAAACCATTCATGGTTTAGACATGAGATGTTGCAGTAAAAGACTTTGATTTTTAATCATTTCTTGCATCATATTTTGCATACCAGACATAAATTGTGACATATTTTGTATAAACACTTGCAGAGTTTGTTCGAGAGAACTGCTAGGAGGAGCAGGTTGCGTGAACTCGGGGACAGAGTTTTGTCCTTTTAAAGCACTGGCGTAGGAAACGCCTTGATTTATATTGGGATTTACATAAGTAGGGACAATGGATTGTGAGGGATTTGTTGGGATTTTTCTTAAATCCTGTTTTGGAGGGAAAACATCAGCTTTGGGAATAGCATTGCTTTTGAAGGATTTGTAGATTGGACAGCCTCTATAGTTTGCTGTATGGTTGCCACCGCAGTTGCTGCATTTTTTAACATTTGCATCCTCTTTAGTTTTTTTGCACAAGTTTGTGGGGTGGAGATCGCCACATATTACGCACACGCTGGGAAGTGTGCAATACGATTTTGTGTGGCCGTATTCTTGGCAATTTTGGCACTGAATTGGTCCTCGGCGCTTATGAGGCTCTTCCACTGTAATTTTGCGATGGAGGAGATACCGCAGTGAGTAAATTGGGTGAGATTCCCCCTTTTTTAGGGACTTCGGATCAAATTCCAGTTCCACTCGGAATAGTGGTTGGGGAATTTTATCTCGATTTTGTATGTTAAAAACGGATTTAACGTGGAAGCGCTCTTCGATTAAAGCGCTTTTGATTTCATTGCATTCAACAAACGAGTCAATGCCTTTTATGACAACGGAGAGACCTTTAGAGCTTTTGAGCTGATATGTGTAATAGCTCTTTTTTGATTTATCGAGGGATTCGATAATTTTTCTATAATTTGCCTCGTTATAGATTTGAATTTTAGTCTCATGGATTCTTCCCTTAAGAATAGGGATTACATGAAATGTGTGATCACCAATTATTTGAGAAATTGTTTTTATTAGGGAATTTGAGTTTTTTTCACGTAAGTAAATTGGTGGGGGTTTTTGGAATTTCGGAATCGGTTCCGAACTTGTGGATTCGGCCTGAATGGCAAATCGGTTGTGCCCTAACTCAATAGACTTTTTGGGATTAGTCTTTTGCATTTTAGAAGATTTCACATTTCCAGGAGGAGAACCTCTTCGTTTGAAGTAGGCGTCAATGCCTGTCTGCGCTGCCGTTGCCTTTATATTTTGCTCTCTAGAGATAGAGCTACTTTGAAGTTTTGTTGTTTTTAACTTATCGACAAATTTTTTTTGCTCATTTAAGTTCTGAGCGGGAGTAACGCAAAAGGGAATTTGCATGCTGTGATGAAATGGGATTTCTAGAACAAAAGGCGAAACAGAGTTACCTGTGTGTGTGTTTGGAGTAACACACTCTTGACTCCATGTTAGAGCAGGCGTGAGAGATTCAGCGTGCGATGTCATCAATGCGGGATATTGAACGGGAGTAGTTGGTAACATTAGCGATACAGAATGCTTAGAGAGCGTTGCATTCTGCAATGATGGACGAAGAGCGTCATCGCTATTGGGGGCAAGCGGGGACACATGAATTTTCGCCGTTCTCGCACTTTCTTGTTGTTGTTTTAATTGTGTCGCACTTTCTTCTGTTTCGCTTTCGTCTGAGCGGGAAGCAGAAAACGGCGTGAGAGATGCGCTCGATTTTTTCGGGGAATGCTTTATTCCCATTTTTTGCAGAAATAATTTATATTTATAATTGTTTTTTTTTAGTGTTTTGCAGCGGCTCCGACGATGCCGACTGCGTGTAAAAAGTGGCGATCTCTTTATTTTCTTTTTTCGCGGAGTTTGTATTTGATTTGGGAAACACTTTCGAGTTTATTTTTTCTTTTGTGTGGAGCGGAGAATTTGGCGACCACATCAGAAGAGAATTCGCGTTAAACGTATATTGACAAAAATTTCATCAATTGGATAAATGGTTTTGTGTGTGTTTAGCTTTTGAATGGACACCAATTTCAAAAGTTTTGAAAAACTTTTAAGATGGATGTATCCGCTATAATACTAAAACTACTGAAAATGAATTTTTCATGTTTAGCATGAAATGGAGCTGGTTGAATTTTATGATTATACTAGCTTAGACCCACAGCTTCGCTCGCAATAATTTTGTAATTTCATGTTAACGTAGAAATGTTATACGTATTATTTAAGCAACTGAAATAAAAATACATTTTGCAAGTCATCCCCTCTGCCCATTCACCTCCCAGCACCAAATCCAAAACTTCACCGAAATCCCTTGAATAAGAGCCGAGTTACAGAGCTTTTAAAATTTTAGGGCGTGGCGGATCTTAAATTTCAATAGTCATCCCTCTGCCCATTCACCTCCCAGCACCAAATCCAAAATTTCACCGAAATCCCTTGAATAGGACCCGAGTTACAGAGCTTTAAAAATTTTAGGGCGTGGTAGTGGGCGGACCGCAAATTTTCAGAATCAACATGCTACCCATTCATCCCCCAAAATCACATATAAAATTTCAGCGAAATCGGTTAAACACTGCATAAATTATAGCATTTTAGAATAATATTTGCCACGCCCACCTCGAACGCCCAAATTTAGTGAAATGGCATATAGCCTATGATGAGATCAATGAAATTACATTTTGGTATGTGTTTCATTAAAATCGGTAAAGTATTTCTTGAGTTATAAGGGAACAAACATACATACAAACCTACAAACTCACAAAGAATTTTATATAAGTAAGAGATTTGGAATCAGCGTGGCAAAATAAATAATAAAAGAACTCCATTTATCACATAAAATGTCAAACTTGTTCGATCAATGTAATTTAAAAGTACATATTATTTGTATTAAACAAACCAAAAACTATTTATTAAATATTATTTCTTTGTTGAATTAAAATGAAATTAAAATATTATTGCAAAAGTTTTTTCTTTAACTTTATATTAGTTTATGTATTCAATTGGAAAATCCCGAACAAATCCCGGGATCCCGGGATCGCGGGATTGTAATTTCGAATCCCGGGATTTTCAAGAACGCCTCGGGATTGAATGCTTAATTGATTACACAGGAATTTGTTATTGATTACACGATAATAAAAATAATAATAAAAAAAAAAAAAAAAAAAAAAAAAAAAAAAAAAAATGTGTATTGCTCGAATTTTTATTTGAGGCAAATGCGAACGAATTTAAAATTTGAACAAGTTTGTGAACATTTGTCAATATATTATACGATAAACGAATGAAATTCGTGAAATTGGACGCAAAATTCAAGCATTGCACGCATCGTGTAATCGTACCTTAATAGACTCATTTTCGTCTCGCTGTCATTTCTTCTTATCACCTTAACTCGATTAAAAATTTTACTTTTCACCATGTCATCACTCGGCAAATACGGTAATTTACCAAAAACCAATTCAAATGGCGTGTACTCCGAATTAGCATTGTGTAAAATGAAACCCATTTGTCCCATTCTTGATCATAGGCAAATGCAAGCATATATTCGTTAAGTACCCTGTGGTTTCTTTGTACAGCACCCACAGTTTCATGATGATATGGTGCCCAAAATACTTGCTGCATTTTATAATGTTTACAAATGTTGCCCATGAGCTTATCGCGCTATTTTTATCTAAACTTAAAAAAATCCCAAATCGAAAATTCCCACGCGATAATTAAAAACCCTAATTGCCCAGTAGCTCAATCGCGACGCGTGGGATGGAGCCGACCCTCGCGGTATGGTAGCCCCGGCCGAACGAAACACGCGAATACGCGAAAACCCGATAACTTATCGCGCTATTTTTAACTTATCTTAACAAAAACTAAAATCCAAAATCCCCACGCGATAATTAAAATTCCTAATTTCCCGGTAGCTCAATCGCGACGCGTGGGATCGAGGCCGACCCTCGCGGTATGGTATCCCCGGCCGAACGAACAACTCGATAACTAAACTTTTTAAAAACCTACACCGAAACTGCCGAAATATATATATATAAGTATATATATATATATATATATATATATATAAAAAGAAACAGAAATTTTCCCGACCCAAAGAAAATAATACCGAACACAAACCCTTTTCGAAATTGACACAAAACGACAAATACCCAAAAGAAATTATTTATATACCAAAAATTATATTTGTTTAAACGCAATTGATTTGCGGGACCAGACCAACCTGTCTTTGCAGAATCTATTCACCAGCTGGAATTCGATAAAATTCGATGTCCAGCAACAACTTGGCTCTAATGCGGGACGACACAAACAAAAAAAAGGAATAAGGAAGAGGGGGAAACGGCCAAACAAATTCCAAGCAAACTACTTGAAATTCCCAGGACGGAAACACTTCACTAAAACAAGTCACGACCGAACACAACCTGTCCAACTCTATTGAATTCCTCAATTCAAAACACTAAATGGCCTACTGCCACAAATAAAATAAAGTAAAAAAAACACTAGCTGGCAAAACTAAACCAAATACTCCCTTTGGAACACTTGTCCTCCAGCCACAATCCGACGTTGGCAACCGCTCCACCTCACCACTCCAAAAATGCAATTTAGAAAACAAGAAAGAAAATTATCAAAATTTTCTAAACAAATTATTCAAGACCAAATTAAATTCAAAATCTAAAACTTCACTTTTCACTTTTCTTCTTCCCTGCTCAAAAAGAACTAGAGAACCTGTCTATATGGACGCATATATGGCGCTCACTTTCCATTTCTCCAACATCCCCCCCCCCCACACATGAGCGCGACCTACGCAGAGGCCAGTATTCGCAGTCGGGGCTTTACCCACACCTATATGTGAAAGATCTTCTCAGATTTTCTAGAGTGTGTTTGGCAAATTTACATATACACCCCCGCACCCACCAAAATGAAAATACTCACTTTGGCGGCACTCATGTCTGTATAGTCGAATGCATAAATGTCGACAGGTTCCCCTCCCTCAAACAGGTTCAAAGAGTACAAAAGCCCTAGTCCAGGTTCTGACATTTTACTATTGTAATGGCGAGGCTGGCAATACCTCGATCGGATCGCCGCCGCTCACTTAGCTAACTTAACGAAAGCAAAAGCGAAAGAAAGGAGAAGAAAGCCAGATAACTTTGACAGCTCAAACAAAATATTCAGTTTTCTTCTTCCGCGCGCCGGTCGCACTTCACCCGCGAGTGGCGAATTTGTTTTGCTTAACAAATTAAGCAAAACAAATATATTTAAAAAAATAACAATCAATAAAATTGTACAGTGCGTTCCCTCGGTCAGTGCGTGTGTAATTTTGTTCCTCCGATTTTGTTCGCCCGTCGCCCCGAACAAAAGGGAAACATAAAAAAACAAAACAAACAAAACAACAACAGCTGTGCCGCGAATTTATACCGCGACAAACTAAACTTTTCAAAACCTGCTCTGAAATATACACGTATATGGAAACCGCAAATAACCGAACTCGAAATGGAAACGAAAACTCACTGACACATAAAACGGAAATCTGTCAAACGAGAGTATTTTAGAAAAAAAATACTACTGATAAAAATCTTGTTTTTATGTGCACTTGATTTACGAGACCACTCACTGACACACACAAAACGGAAATTTGTCAAACGAGAGCATTTTAGAAAAAAAACACTAATGACAAAAATTAAGTTTTTATGTGCACTTGATTTACGGGACCAGACCGATCTGCCTGAAATCCCTCGCACGATTCTTTACAGAATCAATTCACCAGCTGGACTTCGATAAAATCGATGTCCAGCCACAACTTGGCTCAGGTGCTGGACACCACAACAAAAATTGGATGGTAGACCAATTCCACTATTAAAATCTCGAAACACCAATGGCCGACTTGCCTCAACCGACTTGTCACAACCTGACAAACTCTATTAAAATTTTTTCCATTTTTTACACATTTCGAATAAACTAAATGGCCGACTGCCACAGATAAAAACACCAAAAACACTATTGCCACTCTCTGGCGGAAATAACAATAGCGCGGAAAAATACTCCCTTCGAAAATATCTCCTGCCTCAGCTCCACGATCCAACGATGGTCCTCAGCAACCACAAAAACATTATTTAAGAATCAAATTTAAAAATTAAGACCACAATCATTTTTTTAAACACTACTCCAAATTAAAATTTAAATTAAAAAAGAAATCGCCAGTCCACTAAATCTGTTCGCATTCTTTTCCCTGCCTAAAAAGAACTAAAAGAATCTTGTCTATATGAACGCATATATGGCGCTCAATTTCCATTTCTCTAACATCTTCTTCTTAATTTATCGTGTTGCAACACATTATGTAACTTTTTAAACTTTTCCTTTGACATATATCGAAATATCATGTCTTTTTCGCCTAGCGCTAGGTCTTTAATATTGACTGTATTCATCCTTGATGATAGCTTCTCTAAAGACAACTCGAATTTGTTCAGATTATCCACATCGTACACTGAAGGAAAAAAATAGTGAAATCAAATGAAAACGTATTTAAATCAAATATAAACGTATTTGATAGTGCTCCTAAGCTGTTTTTATTTAAATCAAATATGCGCGTATTTAAAATTGTATTAAATATGGATATATATATTTTTTTTTAAATACATAAAATTTATTTATTGAATCTTCTAAAATAAAAATTTGAACCAACAATAACTTTGAACAAAATAATTAGACATTACATAACAGATTTAGTACTAGCAGTACTAGTTGACCTTATCCACTGATTTGAATAACTTAATTTATATATCAAGGCGATGTAGGCGTTGACTGGATGTCGGCATCTACAGGATGTCGGCATAGACGAACGGCTGCATCGACGAGGGTGTCCCTGAACTATCTATTCAAAGGCAATAGAATAATTTCGTTTTAGACGTAAGGGTCGGGTGGGTTTTATGAAGGTTCGAACTAAAATATTAGGGTGCAATCTTAGCTTATCTGCATACTTTGTATTACGTTTCGGTATCTCATCGGATATTTTCGATATTTGTAAATCTCTGTGGATGTGTTCATTTTTTATAAACCATGGCGCTCCAAGTATTTGTCGCAGAATTTTTGACTGCATCCTTTGCAGTTTCTCAACATTTGATGGAGATGCTGTTCCCCAGAGCTCGATCAAATATGACAATATGGGTTTAATTATACTTTTGTATAAAAGGATTTTATATGTGGTGTTGAGTTTTGATTGCTTCGAGAGGAGCCAATTTAATTCGAGTTTTTTTAATTTGATTTGTGTAATTTTAGCTTCGATGTGCTTTTTCCATGTGAGTCTGCGATAGAGATGCATACCAAGATATTTGGTTTCAGTACATTGTGGTATTTCACTATTATTTATTGTAAGTGTTTGGCTCACTCGTAAAGTGGCCAAACGATATAAAAGAGAAAAAAGGGTGGAATTCGAGAATTAGCAAAATATAATTAAAGGCGTGTAGTTTTATGTTTTTTAAGTATGTTTTATTGGAAAAGGAGCACAAAGGTTGCTTACTTGCGACGGATGTCGTAGGATTCGAACGTTAGCTTGTATAAACGTATAAGTAAAACGCTCTGCAGCACGGGATGTTGCAGGAGCGTAAAAAGATATGTTGATGACTCGTTCGATGCTGATACAAGAAGAAGGAAGTTAGAGTTACGGAAATGACAGAAGGCCTCCATATTGAATTAAACCAGTTTTGGGACACAGCTTAACAGAATGTTAAGCGGTGTTCCAGTAGGTTTAATGGTATAAAGTTGGTTGCCGTACAATTCCGTATACAGGGTGGAAAACAGGGTGTTTTGGCGTAAACATTCCGCCCACCTTGCCGTAACTAACGCTGGAAAAAATTGTAGATTAGTACATGTAGTTTGTATGGTATAAAAGCATAGTGACATCGAGCATATAAAAAAAGAATATTTTAAAAGTTCATTTATTTAGAAAAAGTAATTTATTCGTAGAATTATCGCGAAAAAGGTAGCGAGGGCTAAATAGGGGCCGCAACGGATGTTTCACACGACGTGGGTCATAAAGGACCCCGAATCTCTCATTCGAGATCTGAGCCAGAAAGGACCCTGCCGAAGGCTGTACTTGGGTAAAAAGGAACCCCAGGATTTCAAAATAAATCCAACCAGCACAGTCTTCGAATACACGTCGAAACCGAACACGAGCGCGGCGATATATTAAGCATAATATCAGATTATGTATTTTCAATTCCAGATATGTATTGAAGTTATGTTGGAGAAGAAGTCTAGGTGCTAAATTGCGTAAAGAGTTATGTCGAATATCTAATTGAAATTTCGATTTAATGACAAGAGCTATGACGTAAAATTTGAATTGGTCACGCTGGGTAGAATTGACGAAGCGGTTGTCAAAAAACTTAGCCGCAGCAGTCATAAACTTTTTCTGAGGTAATTTTTTAGCAATGAGACTGCTATGGTAGTCACATCTGTTTTTGTCCAATAAAATGTTTGGATTAAAAACGCCGTCGATAAGTATAAATATTGGCAAGCTTTGCCTGAAAGTGGCATATGCCAATGCAATGTTTGGCATTGTATGATCACGTAGTGATGCAATAGTTAAGGTTGGATGATCACGTAGTGACGCAATTGTAAATATCGGAAAATTTGTTCTTCTGTAGCAGTGTTGCCAGATTAGGGGATTTCCTACTAGATTTGGTAGATTTTTGGGCATTTAGTAGGATTTTTAGGGGGAAGAATTGTGAGGGGGAAAACTTTAGTGGATTTAAAATTTTTGTTAGTAGATTTTTGTAGATTTAGTGTTTTTTTAAAGTCTGGTAACATTACCGATGACAATTAAGAATATGTGTCTGCAAATATTTTTGCACGGAGTACCCTGTTGTGTTTTTGTTTACTCTCTCTTATTTTTGAGTAACATGTGAAGCTTTTAAAGTTAACTGTTATTTTTCACAGACCGAATCAAAAACGCAGTCGAACATTTCAGAACATTTTTGTCAATAAAAATGAAAAAGTACGTGCAAAAATATAAAAAACAAATGATAAAGAATTTAAAGGTATGTCAAGGAATTATTTTATTTGTATATTTCCTAATTGTATTGTATATTTAGACTGGTTGAAACCAATTGAAGGCGAGAACACCAGAGCGTTTTGCACCTACTGCAAAACTGATATAACAGCGCATCGAAAAAATTTGCAAGATCATGCAGCTACAAAGAAACACATCAAAAATGTTCGAGATGAAAGGCAACTATCAAAAATTCCAAAAATAGATAGTTTTTCTAAAACTAAAATAGACGTGCAAACAAAAAAAACGGAATTAAGAATTGCTGCATTTGTTGCAGACCACTGCAGTTTTCGAACGGTAAACCATCTTGGGGAAGTTATTTCACAACTAGACAGCAGTTGCACCGCACAAAATATAGAGCTCTGATATTAAACATACTTGCACCGTGCTTCTTGGACCAATTGATTGAAGACTTAGGACACTCTCACTATTCACTTATTATTGATGAAAGTACTACAGTAGACACAAAAAAGGTTGTGTGTCTTATGATCCGATATTACAGTGAAAGTCAACGTAAAATAAAAACAAGTTTCTACCGTCTAATCGAACTAGAATCAGGAACTGCTGAACACATTACAACGTGCTTAAAAAAGCAAATTGAAGATGATAATCTGAAATTCGAAAATCTTATCGGTATTGGAATTGACGGAGCGAATACTATGTGTGGAGCACATAATTCCGTTTCATCGAAATTGACAAGTATGATTCCACACCTAACGACAGTTAAATGTATTTCACATTCCTTGCATCTATGTGCTGAACGAGCGTGTGATGAACTTCCAAAGAACCTTGATTTTATGGTAAAAGAGAGTCATTCGTGGTTTTCAAACAGCACTAACAGAATCGTTGAGTTTGGGCGACTTCATCGAACTATTGCGGATTCCAATCCAAGAAAAATTTGTAAGTTATCTGGAACGCGGTGGTTAGCACAGCTTGATGCGATTGAGACGATTTTGGATCAATGGGACTCCTTAGAATTGCATTTTAACTCATTTAGATGTTCAGAACGTGGAGATTCAGGTTTCAAAGTTGAAACTCTGTATCAAAAGTATCGCTGCATCGAGAATAAGCTGTATCTCCCTTTTTTGAGTTTTGCTTTGAAAAAAGTTGTGTTGTTAAACAAACTCTTTCAGTCGGAATCGCCAAATTCCTTAAAACTGCTACAAGATTTAAATAGTCTTTTGTATTCTACACTACAAGCTATAGTTGTTCCACAACAACTGGAAAAGGCGAGCAAGAAAGATTTATGTAGTTTTCTATTTAAAATGAATCTCATGCCCGTAAGTTGTATAAACTTTGGTTACAACTTTAATTTACTATGTAGTAAATGCAATCCTGACAATTTGAGTGTTATCAAACAGCGATGTCGAGACTTCATGATAAGGTTAGCTGAAGAATTGCCAAAACGAGTGCCGAAAAATATAACAGTTCTTGAGAAAATTTGTTTGTTTGCGCCAGAAAATGCTTCAAGGCAATATAAAGAAGATATTTCGGAAATCGCTTCATTTTATAGTTCTGTTTGTCTTGATGTAGACGAAGCCACAAGAGAATGGAATCTTCTTCACCGTTTAGAATTAAATGAGAACAATTCAGATGAATATTGGGCAAAAGTTAAAGACGATGTAGACGCTGGAGGAATCCCAAGATTTAAGCACATTGCATTATTGGCTATATCGCTTCTCTGCTTGCCTTTTTCAAACGCTTCAGTGGAGAGAACTGCTTCAGTACAGTGAACATTATTAAAGACAAATTAAGAAATAGAATGTGTATAAAAACTGCCGAAGCTGTTCTACGAGTACGCTACTCATTAGCTGGAGAATGTACAAAGTTTGATCCAACATCAGAAATGATTAAAAAATTTATAAGTGAGGAGGTATATAGAAGCGAGTTTGATGGCGAGATATTCGATGCGATTAGTGGCGCGTTCCCTCCAAATACTTAAAAAAATGTATCTAAAGTAAAATCTTTACAGTTACCAAAATGAATAGGTATATCAAAGTCATATCATTTATAAATTATATTTTTCTGAATTAAATAGAGAAATAAAAAAAACCGGCTATACAAAAACCGTTAAATTTAAAATTAAAAAAAAAACTTTTAAATGTTCTAGTGGATTTTTTTATTTTTAGTAGGAAATCCATCGTTTTTTTTAGTTTTAGGGGATTTCCGTTTCAGGTATCTGGCAACACTGTTCTGTAGGGTAGTACGAGAGACGCTGCCTCGCTTTTTATCTGCGAATCGATAAGAGAATCGAGAGTAATGGATCATTGCTTGCTAGGAGTAGCAGAATCAGATTGAATAATCCCTAAAATTCTTGACTCAGTCGGTATCGAAGGAAGTTTCAATAACTTCCTCGTGCGATCAGAAATAAACGTAGTGCCCAAGTGGCAAATATTCACATCGGCTGTACCGAAGAGTACATAAGTAGCGCGAAAAGTGAAGCATTTCTGAATACCAAGAATTGGCTCAGCTTGGAGAGAAGTGGACTGTATTGATTGTTGAAATGTGTGTCGATGACAGTTTCCAGAAGGGCGGGACCCTGGAGGGAAAACTACACTAGTTGATGATTGAGCTAGTTGGGAAACATTAATTTCACTAGGGGGAACCCTGAGTGAGAAGTACCAATGATTGAAGTTGGGGCAAAAGGTGAAACAATATGTTCAAGAGGGCGGGGCCTTAAACGAAAAGTTTCCTTGGTTGAAGGCTGAAAATGTGAAACATTATTTTCTATAGGACGGGGCCCTAAAGGAAAATGTTCACTGGGTGATGGCTGCGGAGCAGGCACATCTCTATGTAGAAGCGTATGATGACGCTTCTGTCAGCTGGAGCGAACAGAAGTGCTCTTACAACCTTCAACCTGATGATTTTTGCATAAACAATTGATGCAATATTTAAGGCGATTTATATTTAAATTACGATCGGGGACACTCATGGTCAGAAAACGCTGACAGGTGCGCAACGAATGCTGTCGGCGAGGACAAAGTCCACAAAGATTCGATGACACATTGGTGTTATATGTATTTATTGTTGTGGAATCTTTGGTGGAAGACTGAAAAGTCAAAGAATGTGTACTGGCACTATGGTGCAGCAGTTCGTCAATTGTTGCCAAACACTTTACAAAGCTGTAATAGGATCGCTTGTATTTGGACTTGACGAAAGCGATGTCCGCGTTGACATTCGGGCCCTCACCTTGAACAAGGTAGGTTAAACATGGCTGATATGAAGCCTTAACTGCAGCCCAAAGTGATTTTATTTTTTCACTTTGAGTGCTTAAATTTTCTTAGGTGTGTGTTGGTTACGGTAAGTCCGCAAAAGCGGTTTCAAATTCGACCAATTGGTCAGCAGCGAGAATAAAAGTCTCAAAACCAGTCATGTTTTTAATGAAAAATCAAAAAACTGTAAAAAAAGTCATTAATAATAAACAAAATTTATTGTTTTGGCAACTAAACAAAAGCACAATTCTTATTATTAAGAAAAAACCAAACAAGTAAGCACTTACCAAACGGAAAGTAAAACAATTTAAATTAAATGTAAACCGACTTCATTGAAGATTGATTAATTTTAAGAAATTTCCTTTAGCAAAGGAAATAACTCACTTGCTGTTTCAGTACACTTGTTGTTTGTTTAGTTTTTGGTATTATGTTTTGTTGTCTCCTTCGTGGACGATCTGTGCTTGTTGATATTTATGTGGTTCTTATATTTAATCAGTGTAAATTTGCACTATTTGTATTTGGGAATTTTTGTTTTATATATTTATTCATATTGGAATATTTTAATCTATGTCTTGAATGTTTATATTCTAATTTTATTTAAAACAAAACACAAAAACCAAAAGAAAAGTGAAATGCAACTGTCAATGTTGCCGAAATAGATGAGAGCCAAAAGCTTTTGGCTGTGGATCCTGTTCTGGGTAGAAGGGCAAGAGGCTGCCAACTAACTTTAAAAAGTAATTTTTTTTTAAAAGTAAAGAATTAAGAAATTGTAATGCACTTTTAAACAAATGCATTTAGTTAATTTTAATATTAACAACCCCAGGGACGTAACCAGTGGGGGATTTGTGGTGTTCGAACCCCCCCCGAAATCTATGAAGTAATAGAAAAATGTATGGAATAGTTATGAAATTTAAAAGAATTTAAGAGAAAGTTCCGTATCTCCTGGATATTTTATTGTATTGAAAACTTTCGTGTACCAAAAACTGGAAATTCCAGTTTTAGCATTCGTTATTAAGCTTCGAATATCACGGTTTACATTTACATCAAAGTGAAACAGCTTGTGAAAGTTTAAAGTTATTCGAAATTTCCTGTGAATCAAATGAAAGTGTGTTTAAAATGAAATCAGGGAAGTACCCATGAAGGGGGGGTTTTTGAGGGCTTTAGCCCCCCCCCCCGAAATATATGAACACAATACGTCTATTTTAGAATAAATCCTTTTCTCATAAACTCCACTTCAGGATTTTTTTCCAATTTTTTTATTACACCTTTTTTTTATGAAAAATTAAAAAATTTATTTTGAAAAAAGCGTTTTCTAGTTTCTTTCTTCAGTAGAGGTAAAAAAAAAATTTGTGAAAACCCCCCCCGAAATTTTTTTCTGGTTACGTCCCTGAACAACCCAATTAAGTGGGCAAAGAACTTAAGGAGAGCACAAATAAACGAATAAAATGAATTTACTTAAGAAGAAATCCACCACGAAATTAATAAAATGTATGCATTTGCATATTGCGAGAAAATAACTTACTTGTGGTTATTGTTGCATTTGATGTTTGTTTCGTTTTTGTGTTCTTCCTTTTCCTTCTCACTTTCGTTTATTATTTTAACCGGCGAATTCACTTGTTGTCTAAATAGCTATTTGCATTTTTATTTTATCGTAACGCGTTCACTTTATTATTGTTAGTTTATTTTCTGGACCGTGTTTTTAAGTTGACATGTTTTAAAAATACAAATGTACAGATATATTTCCGTACAACCGAAAGAATAAAAAATGACAACAAGTTGACGGTGATGTCGAACCGAAGTAAAAGGCGGACTGCCACAAGTTTTTACTTATGGAAAATGGGAGAGGCAATAGGGTTGCCAACTAATCCTTCCAAAATGAAGTTAGTTATATTTAAATAATGTTTTAATTTTAACAGTCCGACAAAAAGTCGGACTTTCACCTTTTGTTAGGTTATTAGGGACGATCACAATCGAAAAATTGGGTCGTTTTTGTATTTTATTCTGCATTTGTTCACTTCCTGGTAATCTTATTTCTCATTGGTGCTTTGGGTCTTTCTTTTGTGGCTTTCCGCACGTTCCACGAAAGTGAACAAATTAAAGCAGAGAGAATTTTAGTGTTATTGAATTGGTTTTCTCGACTAAGTGTCGGAAGAATCGCTCTTACAAAAAAAACTATGCTTTTACACAAACTACACGTACCTTGAATTTTTGTTGTAATGTTGAATGTTGTGTTTTGCCGTCGGCTTTTCCACCGTTCCTTCGGAGAAGATGCGTTCGTAAAACGCTAAAAACGCTGGAAACGCCTCGGCGGAACTTGGAACGTCGAAGATGCTGCCAAAATATGCAGAAGTGCTGAAGCTAATTTTTCCGACGGATGTCGTTCTCAAGGGATATTCTAATCATTGTGGATGTTTGCATTTCTTATAAACCAAGGGGCTCTGGCAATTTGTCTCAGGATTTTAGATTGGACTCTCTGGAGTTTTTCCACATTAGAAGGTGAGGCTGTACCCCAGAGTTCAATTCCATATGTCCATATGGGTTTTATTATACTTTTGTATATTTGGACTTTATATGTGAGATTAAGCTTTGATGCCCTTGCGATTAGCCAATTTAGCTCCAACTGTTTTAACTTAATCTGAGTGATTTTAGATTGGATGTGCTTGTGCCATGTGAGACGGCGATCAAGATGCATTCCAAGGTACTTTGTTTCGGTGCTTTCGGGCACAACTTGGCCGTTTATCGTCAGAGCAGGACACGTGCCCCTTCTTAGGGTGAAGGTTAAGTGGCAGCTTTTGGATTCGTTGACTTTGATTTTCCATCGTGATAGCCAATTGCTTAGAGAGTCCAAATGTTTTTGCACGTAAAGAGTTGCCATGTCTGGGATTGAGTGGGAGCACAGGATAGCAGTGTCGTCAGCAAAAGTCGATAAAAGAGTTCTGTCGCTTTTGGGCATATCTGCAGTATATATAATATAAAGCAGGGGCGCGAGGACACTACCTTGTGGTACTCCGGCCAGTATATCGTATTTTTGGGAGACAAAGCTTTTATATTTTACTACAAATTTTCTATTCGTGAGATAGTTTTTAAGTAGGCAGTGCATATTAGCGGGGAGAATATGCTGTAAGTTGAAAATAAGTCCTTCGTGCCAGACTTTATCGAAGGCCTGGGTAATATCGAGAAAAACAGCGGAGCAGTACTGTTTCTTTTCGAAAGTGCTTTTTATTGAGTCTACAATACGGTGTACTTGTTCGATAGTGCCATGCTTTTCGCGGAAGCCAAACTGGTGATCGGGAATCACTTGTTTTTCTGTAATTTTGGGTGTAATCAGTTTTATTAGAAGTTTTTCGAAGAGTTTCGATAACACAGAGAGCAAACTTATGGGGCGGTATGAAGTCACATTGTTGGGATTTTTTCCAGGTTTGGGAATCATTGTAACTTGAGAAAGTTTCCAATCATCTGGGTAGTGACATGTTCTAAGGATTGCATTAAATATGTGCAATAAATGGGTTATTGCAACTGATGGCAGTTCTTTTATCATTGTGGGCGTTATCAAGTCCGGTCCTGGTGCTTTTTTTTGGTTCAGGCATTTATTTATTGCCTCCATTAGTTCATTTTTTTTCATCGCGACTGTACAGGTGTTATTGAGTCGGATTATTGTTGGTAATGGGATATCACCAGTTGTTTCGTTCGGGGTGAATACGGTTTTTAGGTGGTTGGCAAAAGCAGCACCTTTTTCTGAATCGCTTCTGGCCCAATTTCCGTTTGGCAGCCGTATGGGAGGTTCTGCCAGTACCGGTTTTTTCATATTTTTAGCAGCTCGCCAGAGAGAGTAATTTGTTGATTTTGTGGGTGCGAGATGTTCAACGAGTTGTTGAAAGTCTCTTTGCTCTATATGTTTTGGAGTGCATTTTGTATAGCATCGAGTTGAACTATTTTGGATTTGGGCGAGAGTGGCCGCTGCAGCTGCTTGGGAAAGCAAAAGTGTGAATTTACTAACAGCTGTGTTTATTTCGTTTTTCGTTTTTAGTGACACATTAGGGTTAATGTGAGAGCCCATATACTTCCGATATTGGAGTCAGTTTGTGAGTTTACTAGTCAATTTATCTGGTGGGTTGACCTCAGAGCTTGGGATGTACTTTATTGTGATAATAGTAGGCGTATGGTCTGATGAGAGATCTAGAGAAGATTCTATAGTCAATTGGCTCCTTTTTACAGTTTTAAATACTGCAAAGTCAATGACGTCGGGAGTTTTTCGGCTGTCGGTTGGCCAGTAAGTTGGCGTGCCAGAGGAGACAACGCCAAGGCCGAGGCTGTTGACAGTGTTCAACAGGAGAATGCCCTTTGGTGATATAAGGCGAGAGCCCCAGTATGTATGTTTGGCGTTGAAGTCGCCGGCAACGAGAAACTTTGGTCCAAGAGAATGGAAAAAAGTCTGGAATTGTTGCTCAGTTATTTTGTGTCTGGGCGGGCAGTATATAGCTGTTAATGTTAGACCTTTTAAGTATTCATCGAGAGAAATACTTGTCGCTTGAATGTATTCTGTGCAATAATTCTGTAGAGCATAATGCTTTAATCGGCTTTTTATGAGAATAGCGGAACCACCTCCAGCGTTTTCGCTTGGATGCTTTGTGTCATAGAGTCTATATCCCGGAAGATTGAAAAACCGTTTTTCGGTGAAGTGAGTTTCAGAAATTAGCATAACGTCAATGCTGGACTCTTTCAAGAACTCGAGAAGTTCTAGTTTGTGAAGACACAGGCCGTTTGCATTTCCAAATGATATTTTTAAACCATTCATGGTTTAGACATGAGATGTTGTAGTAAAAGACTTTGATTTTTAATCATTTCTTGCATCATATTTTGCATACCAGACATAAATTGTGACATATTTTGTATAAACACTTGCAGAGTTTGTTCGAGAGAACTGCTAGGAGGAGCAGGTTGCGTGAACTCGGGGACAGAGCTTTGACCTTTTAAAGCGCTGGCGTAGGAAACGCCTTGATTTATATTGGGATTTACATAAGTAGGTACAATGGATTGTGAGGGATTTGTTGGGATTTTTCTTAAATCCTGTTTTGGAGGGAAAACATCAGCTTTGGGAATAGCCTTGCTTTTGAAGGATTTGTAGATTGGACAGCCTCTACAGTTTGCTGTATGGTTGCCACCACATTTGCATCCTCTTTAGTTTTTTTGCACAAGTTTGTGGGGTGGAGATCGCCAAATATTACGCACACGCTGGGAAGTGTGCAATACGATTGGTTCTCGGCGCTTATGAGGCTCTTCCACTGTAATTTTGCGATGGGGGAGATACCGCAGTGAGTAAATTGGGTGAGATTTTCCCTTTTTTAGGGACTTCGGATCAAGTTCCAGTTCCACTCGGAATAGTGGTTGGGGAATTTTATCTCGATTTTGTATGTTAAAAACGGATTTAACGTGGAAGCGCTCTTCGATCAAAGCGCGTTTGATTTCATTGTATTCTTTAGTATTCTCTAATCCCTCGCGAGGATTATCCACCTTGTCGTGGTGTGGGGGCTGAGTAGGGTCAATGATTCTCGGAAGTGTCCGTGAAGAGTCCTGAAACCAAGAGATAATCATGGGCTGGACCAAGGTGTCATACGACCCGTGCCGATGATCAACCAGGCTGGGGGCCCATTTAAATAGCTCAGTCGCTAACGGAGTATCCGAATACCAGGCGCCCTTCGGATTAGCCTGCCTTGCCCGCACAATGCGGATCTCTGTGCGGGTGTACCCTTCCCTTCTCCGCAACTCGTGGGATCTATTATGAGTGCTCCAAATTTTTCAAAAAAATTTAAAGAGACCGGCACTCTCAAAAAGGGTGGTGGTCGCGCTCCGGCCGCTGTCACTGTTTGGCGGTTGGACGAGGAGCCCAGACCTAGCACCTCAAGGGCCCGGGGGCAACGGGCTTCGACCAAAAAAAGGGTTGCCCCTTCAAAGTTGGCGTATCAACACCGCCGCTCTGCTGCCAAAGTTTTGGCCAGCGTCGGAGAGGCTCCAGAAGATACGCTGACCACGAAGCAGAAAGCTTCTCTTCTCTAAAGGAATCCTGGCCCAGGATAGGCCTCCTGTCAAGGGCAACCTTACCTCCAAAAGACAGCGGTCAATGGAGGAGTCGCCCAAGATGGCCAAAAGGACTAAAACGCACAACACTTCTGTGCGGTCCTACAGCGAGGTAGCGAAGAGCAGTCTCGTTATGGCCATCATTGACAGGAGCAATGACGATGGGGGATACTCTGTGGAGAAATGGAGATGGATTGAGTCTGGCCTTTCTGGAGTATTCATGAGGGTTCTGAGTGGCAATCCTGGACCGATTCCCAGTTTCGAGAACGCCGGCTGGTTCCAGGGTCGCGTTAAGCTCTTTGCGTGCGTAGACGAGCGAGCCGTGACCCTGCTCAAAGCCGCCGCTTCGATGCTGGGTGAGGTTTGGCCTGGGGCGCGTCTCGAAGCCGTAGATAAGGACATGATCCCTTCACGGCCGAGGGCCCGCGTCTGGTTGCCCGTGGACCCTCCTGATGCCGAGGGAATTCTGATTATTTTGAAAGTCACGAACCCAAATCTTCCGACTCACAATTGGAAGATAGGAAGGCTGGAAGATCCCAAGGGACCCCGCAGATGGTGCTGAACGCGGAGTCTCTTGGTCCCCTATCGGCATCTAGGGGGGTTGTCAATTATTGCTTCACTCATAAGATATACAAAAAGGACGAGGCTACAGAGGACAAGTGTGCTCCAACCGAATCCACGACTGCAGTCGGTGTTACTGATGTGGTCATGGAGGAGGGGACGGGCACTTCGACGGTACCCGACGATCTCTACAGTGGCGAGGAATCTTCTGATTCAGACATGTTGGGGGGATGTTTGACCTTTATCAGGAGGAAGAGCTACTGGCTTCCTCTGATACTGAAGACGAGGCCAATAATACTGTGGTGGAGAAGTCTGCTTATTTTGAGAATGCTCAGAATATTGCAGATTAATTTTCACCACTCCAAAACTGGCTTCGGCCTCACTTCCTCTTCGCCTGGCTACAGGAGGAGAGGATATTGTCCTTATCCAAGAACCGTGGGTCTGTGGGCACCGTACACTTGGACTAAGGGCAAGCAACTACAGACTGCATGCTTCACTGGATAAAGATACTCCAAGATCCTGTATCCTATCGAAGAGCAGTCTTAATATTTTTATGCTCTCTAATTACAGCGATCGAGACATCGTCGTAGCAAACCTGGAGCTGGCTTCAACCAGCTACTGGGTCACCTCGGCGTATCTGGCCCATGACCATCAAGGGCCCCTCCCTCCAAGCCTACTTGGGAGGTTGATCGATGAAGCGAGCAGACTTAGGCGCGGGCTCATACTCGGATGTGATGCCAACGCACACCACACTGTCTGGGGTAGCACGGACATTAACGAAAGGGGTGAGTCACTTTTTGATTACATTATATGGACTAACCTACTCATCTGTAATAAGGGTAACGAAGCAACCTTTATTACTTCCAATAGACAGGAGGTTTTGGACATAACACTTGTCTCTGACTTTCTGTATGATAAGGTTACGGATTGGAAGGTGTCCAACGAGCACTCCTTTTCAGATCATCGATATCTGCAATTCTTTTTAAACGACCGGGAATCTTAGAAGAACGGACTGGGAAACATATAAATTAATAGTGACGGAAATGCTACCTCCCTCTCCACCTATTGAGGAACTCCACCTATTGAGAAACAAGCGGAAATGCATCCTTGCATATGGAATGCATCAAGTGCAGAAAGCAAAGACAGCAATCGCCGAGTTAGCCAGCCAGGCATTGCAGGAGTTTTCGAAGGCCGATTCACTTCGACCGACTGTAGCAAAAAATGCCAATGCTTGAGGTCGCCTTACCGCAATGTTTGCAGCCAAGGTAAAAAGGTAAAGTCCGGACAAGCTGCTACACAGAATCCGATGTTACGCTACTACAATGCCATGTCCTTCATCACCGCTGCCGTTTAAAATGACGTCTATCAGAAACCTCAGTAAGAAATCAAGCTGAACTGAAAAGCACGATAGATGTGTCCAGTTTCATGGACATAAATTTGATTAAAAAAGATACGTTTGTGGTTAAATTTTTAATGTAATATATTTTTACATGCATTTATTTTAAAAATAAATATACATTGTTTTAATTGAATCAAATGTATTCTTGTCCATTCGATAAAAATGGCAAACAAACGTTGTTCAATGCGATCACCGGACTCACCGGACAACTCCCGCAATAGGTTGTCATATGCTCGATGCTCGTTATACGACGCCGCTTTTCACGATTTTTCTTCTCACTATTTTGATCCTTGAGCAGCAATAGTGTTGCTGCTGCGCAAAAAACAGATTCCTACAGCATTTTCCTTCTTTAATTTCAATAAAATATGAACAAGTTTCCAAAAATGTGTACACATTAAAAAAAAACTTCCCACATACATTTTTTAAGTTCGCTACGCATAAAATTTGTCCAAGCTATGTAATATATGTACGAATATACTCGAATACAAAATTGTTCAAATTTTATTCACCTCATTCGTGCACGCATTAAAAAATTTGGTACGCATCAAAATTCGAGAAGTTAACCGCATCGTGTAATATGTTAGAACGAAAAATTTGTTTTCTACAAAATTTGCTTTAGCTTTAGTATGTTCCTTTAATATCTATCAAACCATTTACTCCTTCTACTTCTAATCCCTATATATATTATAAAACTGAGTGTGTGTCTGTCTGTCTGTCTGTCTGTTTGTCCCTCAATCACGGCTAAACGGCTGTACCGATTCTCTTGAAACTTTCAGGATAAATTCTATAGGTATCGACATGTAACATAGGCTATATGCGGATTGGACAAAGGGGCGTGGCACCTCCCATACAACACCAAATATGTCTACAAGGTAATTTAGTAACTATTGAATTGAATTTGAATTGAATATTGAATAATAAAGACGAAATTTTGTACGAAGTTGTATAATAACTTTTCCATGCTTTATGCCAAATATGAGCATAATTGGACAAGGGGCGTGGCAGCGCCCACACAACACGTAACTTAAATACCAGCTAATTAAGCAACTATTGGATATATTTTAATGAAATTTGGAATGGAGCTGTATAGTATGTTTTCCCAGCTATGTGTCGAATATGGGAATAATTGGACAAAGAGGCGTGGCACCGCCCACACAACATGTAACTAAAATAACAGCTAATTAAGCAAATATTGGATATATTTTAATGAAATTTGGAATGGAGTTGTACTGCTATGTATCGAAAATGGGAATAATTGGACAAGGGGCGTGGCACCGCCCATACAATTTTCTACCCCATATCACGGTTAAACGGCTTTACTGATTTTATTGAAATTTTAAGGTAAAATTGTGTTAGTAATGGAATTTGCAATAGGACATAACAGGTTGGATTTGGACAACGGGGAGTGGCACCTCTCATACAACAAACAATAATATTAAAATGTAACATAGTAACTATCGAATATTAAGTGGTCCATGGCACCAACTGCGCCCTTGCACATTTTTTGGCTGAATCATGCCGGGTGGGATTGCAGCTGCCACCAAGTGTGTCCTTGGACATTTTTTGGGTGAATCATACTGGGTGGGATTACAACTGCCACCAAGTGCGTCCTTGGACTTTTTTTGGCTGAATCATGCCGGGTGGGATTGCAGCTGCCACCAAGTGCGTCCTTGGACATTTTTTGGGTGAATCATACCGGGTGGGATTACAACTGCCACCAAGTGCGTCCTTGGACTTTTTTTGGCTGAATCATGCCGGGTGGGATTACAGCTGCCACCAAGTACTTCTTTGGTCATTTTTTGGGTGAATCATACCGGGTGGTATTACAACTACCACCAAGTGCGTCCTTGGATTTTTTTTGGCTGAATCATGCCGGGTGGGATTACAGCTGCCACCAAGTGCGTCCTTGGACATTTTTTGGGTGAATCATACTGGGTGGGATTACAACCTGGCACCAAGTGCTTCCTTGGACATTTTTTGGGTGCATCATACCGGGTGGGATTACACTGGATCCAAGTGCTTCCTTGGTAATTTTTTGGGTGGGATTACAACTGCCACCAAGAGCGTCCTTGGAAATCATACCGGGTGGGATTACAACTGGCACCAATTGCGTCTTTGGACATTTTTTTGGTGGATCATGCCGGGTTGGATTACAACTGCCACCAAGTGGGTCTTGGACTTTTTTTGGCTGCATCATACCGGGTGGGATTACAACTGGCACCATGTTTCACGGGGGGAATAAACCATCAACTACAGCGCCATTGAAGTTGTCGCAAATTCCTATATATATTTATTTTAAAATTTTATACAACCCGGGCAACGCCGGGGTTGTAACAGCTAGTACCTTATATAGTTCGTGGTAAGGACTCTGATTTTTCCTTCTACCACCTAATTTTACTATAACTAAATCTCCTACATCTACGACTAAAGCTAAAGGAATCTGTTTTTTGCGGTCTTTGCTTACTGCACATGATGCATTTCATATGCAAGGATGCATTTCCGCTTGCATTCTGTGCATTTCGCCGATAACAATTTGGACAATTCAATTCAATAAAATTTTCATTTGGAACAAAATTTGTTGACAAATTTTTGAACGAATCAAAATTTGAATTTACTAAGGCATTCAATCCCGGCATCCTAAATCCCGAAATCCCAGGATTCCGGACGTTTTCTAAATCCCGGAAACCCGGGATTTTGAGTCCGGAATCCCGGGATTAAAAAAAATTTTTTTTTTATGTATTGTTTAAGATATTTTCGACGTTTTTCCACAAAAATACAGCAGTGCATTTACTTTCAATCTAATTGGTAAATACTAGAGCCCGACCGATAAGCATTTTCAGGCCGAAGCCGAAGGTCAATTGGCAGCCTATTACTTCGGCCGACGCCGAAGGCCTAAACCGAAGCCGAAGCCGATACTTAAATAAAAAACCATTTAAAACTTTTTTTTTGTGTATTTTCATTCAAATTCGAGTGTATAAATACACATTTAGTTTTTAAAGGAACTAAAATTTTATTTAAACAAATAATAAAAGTAACCAAAAGAATTCACAAACAAATTTGGGCCTCCTAGGTCAAAACTAAGAGGAGCCTCGGATTATCCCATATATCCCGTGTAAGAAAAATTAGATTTTTTAAAATCATTTTAAAAATTTGGAGTAAAGCATAAAATAATGGAAATTTAGTAGAAATGGTAGAGAATTCTTCAAAGAATAAATCCATCTAAGTAGCTGTTTTTTAAGGACTCCCCAAATCCGTCAGGTGATTGGCAAAGGATGTTCTAGTTGATGGTAAATACCACCTGTGAAGCTTTGAACTTTAAATGTAAAATTTTACCAAAATCGGTCCCGGATTTGAGCACCAGAACTACTTTTCATATATGTTGGAGTAGCAATTTGGGCTACATTTCTAAAAGGTAGAATCCTTCCGTGAGCCTCCTACCCCTATATTTGAAATTTCATACAGTTTACCAGGACTCCTTTTAACATTGACATCAGGCCGAGTATTAAGCTTCCAAATCTATATTTAAAATTCAGTAATCCACCCAGAAAATGTCCAAGGATGTACTTTGTGGCAGCTGTAACCCCGTGCCACGCAATTTGAGGCGAGATTCACTCAATATTCCATGATTACTAAGTTAAATTTTAATCATATTTTTTGTTTTGTGAGCCTCTTATGTCCCATTGGAAATTCCATCAATTACACAATTTTTTGAAAATCGTATCGTAAAAAATGAATTTTGGTTTTCAGTGTCGCAAAAACAAGAAAAAAAAATTGAAAAGCTTCGGCTAAAACGTCGGCCATTTTTTGGAAAAACCGAAGCCGAATGTGCATTTTTGGCCGATAACGGCCGAAGCCGATGCCGATTAATCGATCGGGCTCTAGTAAATACAAAAGCCTACTTTTATAGATTCAGTGCTAAACACACAAAAAAATTAACAACATTCTTGTCAATAACTGTTAACAAAACATTTTTATCGATCTGAATAAAATTTTTCCAATTTGAGCAAATTTTTTTTTGTTCGACAAAAAAGATAGATTTAATTGATAAAATTATTTTGTTGAACGTATATTGACAAAAATTTCATCAATTGGATAAATGGTTTTGTGTGTGTTTAGCTTTTGAATGGACACCAATTTCAAAAGTTTTGAAAAACTTTTAAGATGGATGTATCCGCTATAATACTAAAACTACTGAAAATGAATTTTTCATGTTTAGCATGAAATGGAGCTGGTTGAATTTTATGATTATACTAGCTTAGACCCACAGCTTCGCTCGCAATAATTTTGTAATATCATGTTAACGTAGAAATGTTATACGTATTATTTAAGCAACTGAAATAAAAATACATTTTGCAAGTCATCCCCTCTGCCCATTCACCTCCCAGCACCAAATCCAAAACTTCACCGAAATCCCTTGAATAAGAGCCGAGTTACAGAGCTTTTAAAATTTTAGGGCGTGGCGGATCTTAAATTTCAATAGTCATCACTCTGCCCATTCACCTCCCAGCACCAAATCCAAAATTTCACCGAAATCCCTTGAATAGGACCCGAGTTACAGAGCTTTAAAAATTTTAGGGCGTGGTAGTGGGCGGACCGCAAATTTTCAGAATCAACATGCTACCCATTCATCCCCCAAAATCACATATAAAATTTCAGCGAAATCGGTTAAACACTGCATAAATTATAGCATTTTAGAATAATATTTGCCACGCCCACCTCGAACGCCCAAATTTAGTGAAAGCCATTTCATGATGAGATCAATGAAATTACATTTTGGTATGTGTTTCATTAAAATCGGTAAAGTATTTCTTGAGTTATAAGGGAACAAACATACATACAAACCTACAAACTCACAAAGAATTTTATATAAGTAAGAAATTTGGAATCAGCGTGGCAAAATAAATAATAAAAGAACTCCATTTATCACATAAAATGTCAAACTTGTTCGATCAATGTAATTTAAAAGTACATATTATTTGTATTAAACAAACCAAAAACTATTTATTAAATATTAATTCTTTGTTGAATTAAAATGAAATTAAAATATTGTTGCAAAAGTTTTTTCTTTAACTTTATATTAGTTTATGTATTCAATTGGAAAATCCCGAACAAATCCCGGGATCCCGGGATCGCGGGATTGTAATTTCGAATCTCGGGATTTTCAAGAACGCCTCGGGATTGAATGCTTAATTGATTACACAGGAATTTGATATTGATTACACGATACGTGTATTGCTCGAATTTTTATTTGAGGCAAATGCGAACGAATTTAAAATTTGAACAAGTTTGTGCACATTTGTCAATATATTATACGATAAACGAATGAAATTCGTGAAATTGGACGCAAAATTCAAGCATTGCACGCATCGTGTAATCGTACCTTAATAGACTCATTTTCGTCTCGCTGTCATTTCTTCTTATCACCTTAACTCGATTAATAATTTTACTTTTCACCATGTCATCACTCGGCAAATACGGTAATTTACCAAAAACCAATTCAAATGGCGTGTACTCCGAATTAGCATTGTGTAAAATGAAACCCATTTGTTCCATTCTTGATCATAGGCAAATGCAAGCATATATTCGTTAAGTACCCTGTGGTTTCTTTGTACAGCACCCACAGTTTCATGATGATATGGTGCCCAAAATACTTGCTGCATTTTATAATGTTTACAAATGTTGCCCATGAGCTTATCGCGCTATTTTTATCTAAACTTAAAAAAATCCCAAATCGAAAATTCCCACGCGATAATTAAAAACCGTAATTGCCCAGTAGCTCAATCGCGACGCGTGGGATGGAGCCGACCCTCGCGGTATGGTAGCCCCGGCCGAACGAAACACGCGAATACGCGAAAACCCGATAACTTATCGCGCTATTTTTAACTTATCTTAACAAAAACTAAAATCCAAAATCCCCACGCGATAATTAAAATTCCTAATTTCCCGGTAGCTCAATCGCGACGCGTGGGATCGAGGCCGACCCTCGCGGTATGGTATCCCCGGCCGAACGAACAACTCGATAACTAAACTTTTTAAAAACCTACACCGAAACTGCCGAAATATATATATATAAGTATATATATATATATATATATATATATAAAAAGAAACAGAAATTTTCCCGACCCAAAGAAAATAATACCGAACACAAACCCTTTTAAAAATTGACACAAAACGACAAATACCCAAAAGAAATTATTTATATACCAAAAATTATATTTGTTTAAACGCAATTGATTTGCGGGACCAGACCAACCTGTCTTTGCAGAATCTATTCACCAGCTGGAATTCGATAAAATTCGATGTCCAGCAACAACTTGGCTATAATGCGGGACGACACAAACAAAAAAAAGGAATAAGGAAGAGGGGGAAACGGCCAAACAAATTCCAAGCAAACTACTTGAAATTCCCAGGACGGAAACACTTCACTAAAACAAGTCACGACCGAACACAACCTGTCCAACTCTATTGAATTCCTCAATTCAAAACACTAAATGGCCTACTGCCACAAATAAAATAAAGTAAAAAAAACACTAGCTGGCAAAACTAAACCAAATACTCCCTTTGGAACACTTGTCCTCCAGCCACAATCCGACGTTGGCAACCGCTCCACCTCACCACTCCAAAAATGCAATTTAGAAAACAAGAAAGAAAATTATCAAAATTTTCTAAACAAATTATTCAAGACCAAATTAAATTCCAAATCTAAAACTTCACTTTTCACTTTTCTTCTTCCCTGCTCAAAAAGAACTAGAGAACCTGTCTATATGGACGCATATATGGCGCTCACTTTCCATTTCTCCAACATCCCCCCCCCCACACATGAGCGCGACCTACGCAGAGGCCAGTATTCGCAGTCGGGGCTTTACCCACACCTATATGTGAAAGATCTTCTCAGATTTTCTAGAGTGTGTTTGGCAAATTTACATATACACCCCCGCACCCACCAAAATGAAAATACTCACTTTGGCGGCACTCATGTCTGTATAGTCGAATGCATAAATGTCGACAGGTTCCCCTCCCTCAAACAGGTTCAAAGAGTACAAAAGCCCTAGTCCAGGTTCTGACATTTTACTATTGTAATGGCGAGGCTGGCAATACCTCGATCGGATCGCCGCCGCTCACTTAGCTAACTTAACGAAAGCAAAAGCGAAAGAAAGGAGAAGAAAGCCAGAGAACTTTGACAGCTCAAACAAAATATTCAGTTTTCTTCTTCCGCGCGCCGGTCGCACTTCACCCGCGAGTGGCGAATTTGTTTTGCTTAACAAATTAAGCAAAACAAATATATTTAAAAAAATAACAATCAATAAAATTGTACAGTGCGTTCCCTCGGTCAGTGCGTGTGTAATTTTGTTCCTCCGATTTTGTTCGCCCGTCGCCCCGAACAAAAGGGAAACATAAAAAAACAAAACAAACAAAACAACAACAGCTGTGCCGCGAATTTATACCGCGACAAACTAAACTTTTCAAACCCTACTCTGAAATATACACGTATATGGAAACCGCAAATAACCGAACTCGAAATGGAAACGAAAACTCACCGACACATAAAACGGAAATCTGTCAAACGAGAGTATTTTAGAAAAAAAAATACTACTGATAAAAATCATGTTTTTATGTGCACTTGGTTTACGGGACCACTCACTGACACACAAAACGGAAATTTGTCAAACGAGAGCATTTTAGAAAAAAAACACTAATGACAAAAATTAAGTTTTTATGTGCACTTGATTTACGGGACCAGACCGATCTGCCTGAAATCCCTCGCACGATTCGTTACAGAATCAATTCACCAGCTGGACTTCGATAAAATCGATGTCCAGCAACAACTTGGCTCAGGTGCTGGACACCACAACAAAAATTGGATGGTAGACCAATTCCACTATTAAAATCTCGAAACACCAATGGCCGACTTGCCTCAACCGACTTGTCACAACCTGACAAACTCTATTAAAATTTTTTCCTTCACTTACACATTTCGAATAAACTAAATGGCCGACTGCCACAGATAAAAACACCAAAAACACTATTGCCACTCTCTTGCGGAAATAACAATAGCGCGGAAAAATACTCCCTTCGAAAATATCTCCTGCCTCAGCTCCACGATCCGACGATGGTCCTCAGCAACCACAAAAACATTATTTAAGAATCAAATTTAAAAATTAAAACCACAATCCTTTTTTTAAACACTACTCCAAATTAAAATTTTAATTAAAAAAGAAATCGCCAGTCCACTAAATCTGTTCGCATTCTTTTCCCTGCCTAAAAAGAACTAAAAGAATATTGTCTATATGAACGCATATATGGCGCTCAATTTCCATTTCTCTAACATCTTCTTCTTAATTTATCGTGTTGCAACACATTATGTAACTTTTTAAACTTTTCCTTTGACATATATCGAAATATCATGTCTTTTTCGCCTAGCGCTAGGTCTTTAATATTGACTGTATTCATCCTTGATGATAGCTTCTCTAAAGACAACTCGAATTTGTTCAGATTATCCACATCGTACACTGAAGGAAAAAAATAGTGAAATCAAATGAAAACGTATTTAAATCAAATATAAACGTATTTGATAGTGCTCCTAAGCTGTTTTTATTTAAATCAAATATGCGCGTATTTAAAATTGTATTAAATATGGATATATATATTTTTTTTTAAATACATAAAATTTATTTATTGAATCTTCTAAAATAAAAATTTGAACCAACAATAACTTTGAACAAAATAATTAGACATTACATAACAGATTTAGTACTAGCAGTACTAGTTGACCTTATCCACTGATTTGAACAACTTAATTTATATATCAAGGCGATGTAGGCGTTGACTGGATGTCGGCATCTACAGGATGTCGGCATAGACGAACGGCTGCATCGACGAGGGTGTCCCTGAACTATCTATTCAAAGGCAATAGAATAATTTCGTTTTAGACGTAAGGGTCGGGTGGGTTTTATGAAGGTTCGAACTAAAATATTAGGGTGCAATCTTAGCTTATCTGCATACTTTGTATTACGTTTCGGTATCTCATCGGATATTTTCGATATTTGTAAATCTCTGTGGATGTGTTCATTTTTTATAAACCATGGCGCTCCAAGTATTTGTCGCAGAATTTTTGACTGCATCCTTTGCAGTTTCTCAACATTTGATGGAGATGCTGTTCCCCAGAGCTCGATCAAATATGACAATATGGGTTTAATTATACTTTTGTATAAAAGGATTTTATATGTGGTGTTGAGTTTTGATTGCTTCGAGAGGAGCCAATTTAATTCGAGTTTTTTTAATTTGATTTGTGTAATTTTAGCTTCGATGTGCTTTTTCCATGTGAGTCTGCGATAGAGATGCATACCAAGATATTTGGTTTCAGTACATTGTGGTATTTCACTATTATTTATTGTAAGTGTTTGGCTCACTCGTAAAGTGGCTCACTCGTAAAGTGGCGTGTAGTTTTATGTTTTTTAAGTATGTTTTATTGGAAAAGGAGCACAAAGGTTGCTTACTTGCGACGGATGTCGTAGGATTCGAACGTTAGCTTGTATAAACGTATAAGTAAAACGCTCTGCAGCACGGGATGTTGCAGGAGCGTAAAAAGATATGTTGATGACTCGTTCGATGCTGATACAAGAAGAAGGAAGTTAGAGTTACGGAAATGACAGAAGGCCTCCATATTGAATTAAACCAGTTTTGGGACACAGCTTAACAGAATGTTAAGCGGTGTTCCAGTAGGTTTAATGGTATAAAGTTGGTTGCCGTACAATTCCGTATACAGGGTGGCAAACAGGGTGTTTTGGCGTAAACATTCCGCCCACCTTGCCGTAACTAACGCTGGAAAAAATTGTAGATTAGTACATGTAGTTTGTATGGTATAAAAGCATAGTGACATCGAGCATATAAAAAAAGAATATTTTAAAAGTTCATTTATTTAGAAAAAGTAATTTATTCGTAGAATTATCGCGAAAAAGGTAGCGAGGGCTAAATAGGGGCCGCAACGGATGTTTCACACGACGTGGGTCATAAAGGACCCCGAATCTCTCATTCGAGATCTGAGCCAGAAAGGACCCTGCCGAAGGCTGTACTTGGGTAAAAAGGAACCCCAGGATTTCAAAATAAATCCAACCAGCACAGTCTTCGAATACACGTCGAAACCGAACACGAGCGCGGCGATATATTAAGCATAATATCAGATTATGTATTTTCAATTCCAGATATGTATTGAAGTTATGTTGGAGAAGAAGTCTAGGTGTTAAATTGCGTAAAGAGTTATGTCGAATATCTAATTGAAATTTCGATTTAATGACAAGAGCTATGACGTAAAATTTGAATTGGTCACGCTGGGTAGAATTGACGAAGCGGTTGTCAAAAAACTTAGCCGCAGCAGTCATAAACTTTTTCTGAGGTAATTTTTTAGCAATGAGACTGCTATGGTAGTCACATCTGTTTTTGTCCAATAAAATGTTTGGATTAAAAACGCCGTCGATAAGTATAAATATTGGCAAGCTTTGCCTGAAAGTGGCATATGCCAATGCAATGTTTGGCATTGTATGATCACGTAGTGATGCAATAGTTAAGGTTGGATGATCACGTAGTGACGCAATTGTAAATATCGGAAAATTTGTTCTTCTGTAGCAGTGTTGCCAGATTAGGGGATTTCCTACTAGATTTGGTAGATTTTTGGGCATTTAGTAGGAATTTTAGGGGGAAGAATTGTGAGGGGGAAAACTTTAGTGGATTTAAAATTTTTGTTAGTAGATTTTTGTAGATTTAGTGTTTTTTTAAAGTCTGGTAACATTACCGATGACAATTAAGAATATGTGTCTGCAAATATTTTTGCACGGAGTACCCTGTTGTGTTTTTGTTTACTCTCTCTTATTTTTGAGTAACATGTGAAGCTTTTAAAGTTAACTGTTATTTTTCACAGACCGAATCAAAAACGCAGTCGAACATTTCAGAACATTTTTGTCAATAAAAATGAAAAAGTACGGGCAAAAATATAAAAAACAAATGATAAAGAATTTAAAGGTATGTCAAGGAATTATTTTATTTGTATATTTCCTAATTGTATTGTATATTTAGACTGGTTGAAACCAATTGAAGGCGAGAACACCAGAGCGTTTTGCACCTACTGCAAAACTGATATAACAGCGCATCGAAAAAATTTGCAAGATCATGCAGCTACAAAGAAACACATCAAAAATGTTCGAGATGAAAGGCAACTATCAAAAATTCCAAAAATAGATAGTTTTTCTAAAACTAAAATAGACGTGCAAACAAAAAAAACGGAATTAAGAATTGCTGCATTTGTTGCAGACCACTGCAGTTTTCGAACGGTAAACCATCTTGGGGAAGTTATTTCACAACTAGACAGCAGTTGCACCGCACAAAATATAGAGCTCTGATATTAAACATACTTGCACCGTGCTTCTTGGACCAATTGATTGAAGACTTAGGACACTCTCACTATTCACTTATTATTGATGAAAGTACTACAGTAGACACAAAAAAGGTTGTGTGTCTTATGATCCGATATTACAGTGAAAGTCAACGTAAAATAAAAACAAGTTTCTACCGTCTAATCGAACTAGAATCAGGAACTGATGAACACATTACAACGTGCTTAAAAAAGCAAATTGAAGATGATAATCTGAAATTCGAAAATCTTATCGGTATTGGAATTGACGGAGCGAATACTATGTGTGGAGCACATAATTCCGTTTCATCGAAATTGACAAGTATGATTCCACACCTAACGACAGTTAAATGTATTTCACATTCCTTGCATCTATGTGCTGAACGAGCGTGTGATGAACTTCCAAAGAACCTTGATTTTATGGTAAAAGAGAGTCATTCGTGGTTTTCAAACAGCACTAACAGAATCGTTGAGTTTGGGCGACTTCATCGAACTATTGCGGATTCCAATCCAAGAAAAATTTGTAAGTTATCTGGAACGCGGTGGTTAGCACAGCTTGATGCGATTGAGACGATTTTGGATCAATGGGACTCCTTAGAATTGCATTTTAACTCATTTAGATGTTCAGAACGTGGAGATTCAGGTTTCAAAGTTGAAACTCTGTATCAAATGTATCGCTGCATCGAGAATAAGCTGTATCTCACTTTTTTGAGTTTTGCTTTGAAAAAAGTTGTGTTGTTAAACAAACTCTTTCAGTCGGAATCGTCAAATTCCTTAAAACTGCTACAAGATTTAAATAGTCTTTTGTATTCTACACTACAAGCTATAGTTGTTCCACAACAACTGGAAAAGGCGAGCAAGAAAGATTTATGTAGTTTTCTATTTAAAATGAATCTCATGCCCGTAAGTTGTATAAACTTTGGTTACAACTTTAATTTACTATGTAGTAAATGCAATCCTGACAATTTGAGTGTTATCAAACAGCGATGTCGAGACTTCATGATAAGGTTAGCTGAAGAATTGCCAAAACGAGTGCCGAAAAATATAACAGTTCTTGAGAAAATTTGTTTGTTTGCGCCAGAAAATGCTTCAAGGCAATATAAAGAAGATATTTCGGAAATCGCTTCATTTTATAGTTCTGTTTGTCTTGATGTAGACGAAGCCACAAGAGAATGGAATCTTCTTCACCGTTTAGAATTAAATGAGAACAATTCAGATGAATATTGGGCAAAAGTTAAAGACGATGTAGACGCTGGAGGAATCCCAAGATTTAAGCACATTGCATTATTGGCTATATCGCTTCTCTGCTTGCCTTTTTCAAACGCTTCAGTGGAGAGAGCGTTTTCTACAGTGAACATTATTAAAGACAAATTAAGAAATAGAATGTGTATAAAAACTGCCGAAGCTGTTCTACGAGTACGCTACTCATTAGCTGGAGAATGTACAAAGTTTGATCCAACATCAGAAATGATTAAAAAATTTATAAGTGAGGAGGTATATAGAAGCGAGTTTGATGGCGAGGTATTCGATGCGATTAGTGGCGCGTTCCCTCCAAATACTTAAAAAAATGTATCTAACGTAAAATCTTTACAGTTACCAAAATGAATAGGTATATCAAAGTCATATGATTTATAAATTATATTTTTCTGAATTAAATAGAGAAATAAAAAAAACCGGCTATACAAAAACCGTTAAATTTAAAATTAAAAAAAAAACTTTTAAATGTTCTAGTGGATTTTTTTATTTTTAGTAGGAAATCCATCGTTTTTTTTAGTTTTAGGGGATTTCCGTTTCAGGTATCTGGCAACACTGTTCTGTAGGGTAGTACGAGAGACGCTGCCTCGCTTTTTATCTGCGAATCGATAAGAGAATCGAGAGTAATGGATCATTGCTTGCTAGGAGTAGCAGAATCAGATTGAATAATCTCTAAAATTCTTGACTCAGTCGGTATCGAAGGAAGTTTCAATAACTTCCTCGTGCGATCAGAAATAAACGTAGTGCCCAAGTGGCAAATATTCACATCGGCTGTACCGAAGAGTACATAAGTAGCGCGAAAAGTGAAGCATTTCTGAATACCAAGAATTGGCTCAGCTTGGAGAGAAGTGGACTGTATTGATTGTTGAAATGTGTGTCGATGACAGTTTCCAGAAGGGCGGGACCCTGGAGGGAAAACTACACTAGTTGATGATTGAGCTAGTTGGGAAACATTAATTTCACTAGGGGGAACCCTGAGTGAGAAGTACCAATGATTGAAGTTGGGGGCAAAAGGTGAAACAATATGTTCAAGAGGGCGGGGCCCTAAACGAAAAGTTTCATTGGTTGAAGGCTGAAAATGTGAAACATTATTTTCTATAGGACGGGGCCCTAAAGGAAAATGTTCACTGGGTGATGGCTTCGGAGCAGGCACATCTCTATGTAGAAGCGTATGATGACGCTTCTGTCAGCTGGAGCGAACAGAAGTGCTCTTACAACCTTCAACCTGATGATTTTTGCATAAACAATTGATGCAATATTTAGAGAGAAGAATTGCCAAAACGAGTGCCGAAAAATATAACAGTTCTTGAGAAAATTTGTTTGTTTGCGCCAGAAAATGCTTCAAGGCAATATAAAGAAGATATTTCGGAAATCGCTTCATTTTATAGTTCTGTTTGTCTTGATGTAGACGAAGCCACAAGAGAATGGAATCTTCTTCACCGTTTAGAATTAAATGAGAACAATTCAGATGAATATTGGGCAAAAGTTAAAGACGATGTAGACGCTGGAGGAATCCCAAGATTTAAGCACATTGCATTATTGGCTATATCGCTTCTCTGCTTGCCTTTTTCAAACGCTTCAGTGGAGAGAACTGCTTCAGTACAGTGAACATTATTAAAGACAAATTAAGAAATAGAATGTGTATAAAAACTGCCGAAGCTGTTCTACGAGTACGCTACTCATCAGCTGGAGAATGTACAAAGTTTGATCCAACATCAGAAATTATTAAAAAATTTATAAGTGAGGAGGTATATAGAAGCGAGTTTGATGGCGAGGTATTCGATGCGATTAGTGGCGCGTTCCCTCCAAATACTTAAAAAAATGTATCTAACGTAAAATCTTTACAGTTACCAAAATGAATAGGTATATCAAAGTCATATGATTTATAAATTATATTTTTCTGAATTAAATAGAGAAATAAAAAAACCGGCTATACAAAAACCGTTAAATTTAAAATTAAAAAAAAAACTTTTAAATGTTCTAGTGGATTTTTTTATTTTTAGTAGGAAATCCATCGTTTTTTTTAGTTTTAGGGGATTTCCGTTTCAGGTATCTGGCAACACTGTTCTGTAGGGTAGTACGAGAGACGCTGCCTCGCTTTTTATCTGCGAATCGATAAGAGAATCGAGAGTAATGGATCATTGCTTGCTAGGAGTAGCAGAATCAGATTGAATAATCTCTAAAATTCTTGACTCAGTCGGTATCGAAGGAAGTTTCAATAACTTCCTCGTGCGATCAGAAATAAACGTAGTGCCCAAGTGGCAAATATTCACATCGGCTGTACCGAAGAGTACATAAGTAGCGCGAAAAGTGAAGCATTTCTGAATACCAAGAATTGGCTCAGCTTGGAGAGAAGTGGACTGTATTGATTGTTGAAATGTGCGTCGATGACAGTTTCCAGAAGGGCGGGACCCTGGAGGGAAAACTACACTAGTTGATGATTGAGCTAGTTGGGAAACATTAATTTCACTAGGGGGAACCCTGAGTGAGAAGTACCAATGATTGAAGTTGGGGCGAAAGGTGAAACAATATGTTCAAGAGGGCGGGGCCTTAAACGAAAAGTTTCCTTGGTTGAAGGCTGAAAATGTGAAACATTATTTTCTATAGGACGGGGCCCTAAAGGAAAATGTTCACTGGGTGATGGCTGCGGAGCAGGCACATCTCTATGTAGAAGCGTATGATGACGCTTCTGTCAGCTGGAGCGAACAGAAGTGCTCTTACAACCTTCAACCTGATGATTTTTGCATAAACAATTGATGCAATATTTAAGGCGATTTATATTTAAATTACGATCGGGGACACTCATGGTCAGAAAACGCTGACAGGTGCGCAACGAATGCTGTCGGCGAGGACAAAGTCCACAAAGATTCGATGACACATTGGTGTTATATGTATTTATTGTTGTGGAATCTTTGGTGGAAGACTGAAAAGTCAAAGAATGTGTACTGGTACTATGGTGCAGCAGTTCGTCAATTGTTGCCAAACACTTTACAAAGCTGTAATAGGATCGCTTGTATTTGGACTTGACGAAAGCGATGTCCGCGTTGACATTCGGGCCCTCACCTTGAACAAGGTAGGTTAAACATGGCTGATATGAAGCCTTAACTGCAGCCCAAAGTGATTTTATTTTTTCACTTTGAGTGCTTAAATTTTCTTAGGTGTGTGTTGGTTACGGCAAGTCCGCAAAAGCGGTTTCAAATTCGACCAATTGGTCAGCAGCGAGAATAAAAGTCTCAAAAACAGTCATGTTTTTAATGAAAAATCAAAAAACTGTAAAAAAAAGTCATTAATAATAAACAAAATTTATTGTTTTGGCAACTAAACAAAAGCACAATTCTTATTATTAAGAAAAAACCAAACAAGTAAGCACTTACCAAACGGAAAGTAAAACAATTTAAATTAAATGTAAACCGACTTCATTGAAGATTGATTAATTTTAAGAAATTTCATTTAGCAAAGGAAATAACTCACTTGCTGTTTCAGTACACTTGTTGTTTGTTTAGTTTTCGGTATTATGTTTTGTTGTCTCCTTCGTGGACGATCTGTGCTTGTTGATATTTATGTGGTTCTTATATTTAATCAGTGTAAATTTGCACTATTTGTATTTGGGAATTTTTGTTTTATATATTTATTCATATTGGAATATTTTAATCTATGTCTTGAATGTTTATATTCTAATTTTATTTAAAACAAAACACAAAAACCAAAAGAAAAGTGAAATGCAACTGTCAATGTTGCCGAAATAGATGAGAGCCAAAAGCTTTTGGCTGTGGATCCTTTTCTGGGTAGAAGAGGCAAGGGGTTACCAACTAACTTTAAAAAGTAATTTTTTTTTAAAAGTAAAGAATTAAGAAATTGTAATGCACTTTTAAACAAATGCATTTAGTTAATTTTAATATTAACAACCCAATTAAGTGGGCAAAGAACTTAAGGAGAGCACAAATAAACGAAAAAAATGAATTTACTTAAGAAGAATTCCACCACGAAATTAATAAAATGTATGCATTTGCATATTGCGAGAAAATAACTTACTTGTGGTTATTGTTGCATTTGATGTTTGTTTCGTTTTTGTGTTCTTCCTTTTCCTTCTCACTTTCGTTTATTATTTTAACCGGCGAATTCACTTGTTGTCTAAATAGCTATTTGCATTTTTATTTTATCGTAACGCGTTCACTTTATTATTGTTAGTTTATTTTCTGGACCGTGTTTTTAAGTTGACATGTTTTAAAAATACAAATGTACAGATATATTTCCGTACAACCGAAAGAACAAAAAATGACAACAAGTTGACGGTGATGTCGAACCGAAGTAAAAGGCGGACTGCCACAAGTTTTTACTTATGGAAAATGGGAGAGGCAATAGGGTTGCCAACTAATCCTTCCAAAATGAAGTTAGTTATATTTAAATAATGTTTTAATTTTAACAGTCCGACAAAAAGTCGGACTTTCACCTTTTGTTAGGTTATTAGGGACGATCGCAATCGAAAAATTGGGTCGTTTTTGTATTTTATTCTGCATTTGTTCACTTCCTGGTAATCTTATTTCTCATTGGTGCTTTGGGTCTTTCTTTTGTGGCTTTCTGCACGTTCCACGAAAGTGAACAAATTAAAGCAGAGAGAATTTTAGTGTTATTGAATTGGTTTTCTCGACTAAGTGTCGGAAGAATCGCTCTTACAAAAAAAACTATGCTTTTACACAAACTACACGTACCTTGAATTTTTGTTGTAATGTTGAATGTTGTGTTTTGCCGTCGGCTTTTCCACCGTTCCTTCGGAGAAGATGCGTTCGTAAAACGCTAAAAACGCTGGAAACGCCTCGGCGGAACTTGGAACGTCGAAGATGCTGCCAAAATATGCAGAAGTGCTGAAGCTAATTTTTCCGACGGATGTCGTTCTCAAAATCCGAATCCGGTTCGAATGGATCAAATGTTTGGCTCACTCGTAAAGTGACCAAACGATATAAAAGAAAAAAAGGGTGGAATTCGAGAATTAGCAAAATATAATTAAAGGCGTGTAGTTTTATGTTTTTTAAGTATGTTTTATTGGAAAAGGAGCACAAAGGTTGCTTACTTGCGACGGATGTCGTAGGATTCGAACGTTAGCTTGTATAAAAGTATAAGTAAAACGCTCTGCAGCACGGGATGTTGCAAGAGCGTAAAAAGATATGTTGATGACTCGTTCGATGCTGATACAAAAAGAAGGAAGTTAAAGTAACGGAAATGACAGAAGGCCTCACTATTGAATTAAACCAGTTTTGGGACACAGCTTAACAGAATGTTAAGCGGTGTTCCAGTAGGTTTAATGGCATAAAGTTGGTTGCCGTACAATTCCGTATACAGGGTGGCAAACAGGGTGTTTTGGCGTAAACAGTAAGCATGGAGCAAGTGTCTTTCCTTAGGGTGAATGTTATATGTGCGCTCTTAGACTCGTTGACTCTAATTCTCATCTTTGATAGCCAATTCTGTAAAGTGTTCACGTGCAACAGTGTTGTGATGTCATTTTAGGGTCTGAGTGCGACCACAATATTGCTGTGTCGTCGGCAAATGTTGCGATGAGGGTCTGATCATAAATGGGCATATCAGCTGTATAGAGTATATACAAGAGGGGTCCGAGGACGCTGCCTTGGGGTACACCGGCAAGAATATCAAATCTACTAGAAACGAAAATTGTATGTTTAACTACAAATTTTCTGTGGGTCAAGTAGTTGTCAAGCAAAACGTGCATGCTTGTGGGTAATAGTTTCTGTAGTTTGGATATCAATCCTCTATGCCATACCTTATCAAGGCTGGGGTGATATCGAGGAATACTGCTGAGCAGTATTGCTTTTTTTCGAATGTGTTTTTGATCCTGTCAACAATGCGATGAACCTGTTCAATTGTGCCGTGCTTTTCTCTAAATCCGAATTGGTGATTGGGTATTTCATTTTTTGCGAGTATTGTGGGTTTTTTTTTTATCATGTACATTTATTCATTTGAATCACTTAATATTAACTTAGGTCTAACAATGATTATTCAATAATTCTACTTAATTCTAAAAAAAAGAAAAATTCAGCTTAAACTATACTATGAGATGTAAAAATTGCCCTACATCCATTGATTTAGGCAATGTGGAGTTAGCGTATCTAATATATGAGATATATATTAGCTTCGTTTAAGACGTGAGGGATTCAGAGGTCTCAGTAAATTTCTAGCTAGAATATTTGGATGAAACATAAGCTTCTGCTTGTACTTCGAGGTAAGTTTCGGAATTTCGTCTTTTACTGCAGGGATATTCAAATCCTTGTGGATGTTTGCATTTCTTATAAACCAAGGGGCTCTGGCAATTTGTCTCAGGATTTTAGATTGGACTCTCTGGAGCTTTTCCACATTAGAGGGAGAGGCTGTACCCCAAAGTTCAATTCCATATGTCCATATGGGCTTTATTATACTTTTGTATATTTGAACTTAATATGTGAGATTAAGCTTTGATGCCCTTGCGATTTTCCAATTTAGCTCCAACTGTTTTAAGTTAATCTGAGTGATTTTAGATTGGATGTGCTTGTGCCATGTGAGACGGCGATCAAGATGCATTCCAAGGTACTTGGTTTCGGTACTTTCGGGCACAACTTGGCCGTTTATCTTCAGAGCAGGACACGTGCCCCTTCTTAGGGTGAAGGTTAAGTGGCAGCTTTTGGATTCGTTGACTTGGATTTTCCATCGTGATAGCCAATTGCTTAGAGTGTCCAAATGTTTTTGCACGTAAACAATGACAACTGTCTGGGTTTGAGTGGGAGCACAGCATAGCAGTGTCTTCAGCAAAAGTCGATAAAAGAGTTCTGTCGCTTTTGGGCATATCTGCAGTATATAGGATATAAAGCAGGGGCGCGAGGACACTACCTTGTGGTACTCCGGCCAGTATATCGTATTTTTGGGAGGCAAAGCTTTTATATTTTACTACAAATTTTCTATTCGTGAGATAGTTTTTAAGTAGGCAGTGCATATTAGCGGGGAGAATATGCTGTAATTTGAAAATAAGTCCTTCGTACCAGACTTTATCTAAGGCCTGGGTAATATCGAGAAAAACAGCGGAGCAGTACTGTTTCTTTTCGAAAGTGCTTCTTATTGAGTCTACAATTCGGTGCACTTGTTCGATAGTGCCAGGTTTGGGAATCATTATAACTTGAGAAAGTTTCCAATCATCTGGGTAGTGACATGTTCTAAGGATTGCATTAAATATGTGCAATAAATGGGTTATTGCAACTGATGGCAGTTCATTTATCATTCTGGGCGTTATCAAGTCCGGTCCTGGTGCTTTTTTTGGGTCCAGGCATTTATTTATTGCCTCCGTTAGTTCATTTTTTTTCATAGCGACTGTACAGGTGTTAATGAGTGGGATTATTGTTGGTAATGGGATATCACCAGTTGTTTCGTTCGGGGTGAATACGGTTTTTAGGTGGTTGGCAAAAGCAGTCCCTTTTTCTGAATCGCTTCTGGCCCAATTTCCGTTTGGCAGCCATATGGGAGGTTCTGCCAGTACCGGTTTTTTCATATTTTTAGCAGCTCGCCAGAGAGAGTAATTTGTTGATTTTGTGGGTGCGAGATGTTCAACGAGTTGTTGAAAGTCTCTTTCGGATTTCCATTTAAGCTGTTTTTGTAGATTTCGAGTGATATCTTTTAACTGCTTTTTCAAAGTGGGCTATCTGTGATTTTGCCATTCATGACGTATTTTTCTTTTATTTTTTAGAAGCTGCTGTATATGTTTTGGAGTGCATTTTGTATAGCATCGAGTTGAACTATTTTGGATTTGGGCGAGAGTGGCCGCTGCAGCTGCTTGGGAAAGCAAAAGTGTGAATTTACTAACAGCTGTGTTTATTTCGTTTTTCGTTTTTAGTGACACATTAGGGTTAATGTGAGAGCTCATATACTTCCGATATTTGAGTCAGTTTGTGAGTTTACTAGTCAATTTATCTGGTGGGTTGACCTCAGAGCTTGGGATGTACTTTATTGTGATAATAGTAGGCGTATGGTCTGATGAGAGATCTAGAGAAGATTCTATAGTCAATTGGCTCCTTCTTAGAGTTTTAAGTACTGCAAAGTCAATGACGTCGGAAGTTTTTCGGCTGTCGGTTGGCCAGTAAGTTGGCGTGCCAGAGGAGACAACGTCAAGGCAGAGGCTGTTGACAGTGTTCAACAGGAGAATGCCCTTTGGTGATATAAGGCGAGAGCCCCAGTATGTATGTTTGGCGTTGAAGTCGCCGGCAACGAGAAACTTTGATCCAAGAGAATGGAAAAAAGTCTGGAATTGTTGCTCAGTTATTTTGTGTCTGGGCGGGCAGTATATAGCTGTTAATGTTAGACCTTTTAAGTATTCATCGAGAGAAATACTTGTCGCTTGAATGTATTCTGTGCAATAATTCTGTAGAGCATAATGCTTTAACCCATTCATGACGAGCGTGCCCATATGGTAACGCTGATAGCGTTCTACGGTATGTGCAATTACAAAAATATTTGAACGAATATCACTAATCCGTTTTTTGATGTTAATAAAGCATACTTTGATCTTTCTTTTGATATATAACTCTAAGCAATCGCCCGTCAGTAGCGGTGGTGGCGGATAATTGAAAAGTAGTGTTTTTAAAAAGTGGGCAAAAACAGCGAAAAGTCACGACCTTCCCAGTAAGAATATTTTTCATTGCCATAAAAAGTTATATATTTTGAATGTTTTTTTTTCGGCATTTGGGTAAAATATCAAAGTATTAGAAAACGTATAAAATAAAATTATTTATAACTTCTGTGTTACCTTTTTATCATTTTGAATTTTGCTGTTACCATATGGGCACGCTCGTCACAACCCTAGCAAATTTAAATTTTCTTACTGAAATTGTTTGTATGAGCTTTTTTTATGTAAAATTAAATATATTTTATTTGTATGTTGCTTTGAAAGTGTTTTTGTGTTCTTAATATAATTTAAAACAAAAATTTTTTTTTAATATTCAGATTTTAAATAATTTTTGTACGTGTTTATATACATATTTGCGTACATATTCGAGTATTTTTTGTAAAATGAGGTACATTTTTTCTATATATTGGTTTGAAATATATTTTTTTTTTAGCTTTTTTCATATAAAGTTAAAAATATTTTATCTATAAATTGTCTTTAAAGTGTGGTTATGTACTTGGTGTACTTATGAAAAATTAGCAGCTCCTCTTAAGTTGATTTAGACATATCCGTATGTCTGTCCGTTATTTTGATTGGTATGGGCTATTGAAGGAGCTAAATGAAAGCTAGGCGGTCAAAACATTGAATTTATCCCTTGGAGGTCCTAGAAGGAGTTGGTATAGCAAATGGGCGAAATCGATCAACTGCTACGCCTACCTTCCATACAAGTGAAAGTCGAGATTTGTAACAAATGTTACCCAATTTCGAGCTGATGAATGTAAAAAAGTACTACTAAATGAAGCACATGTGAGTACCGTCGGTGGAATGAGCAAAAGATGGCGACCAGGTCTCAGATGGAAGGGTGCATATAGGTATATATAGGTTTACTTCGACCGGTTGAAACTTTCTCCATTGTTTTTTAACAAATTTACAAAATGATGAAGACATTTAGGCGAGCATAATTTTATTCGGCTGGACAAGATGATTAGGAGGAAGATGAAGCAGGTACTTCCTATGGGCTTCATCGTAAACCTCTTTTACAGCCATGTAAGTTGTGTATGTCAAATGAAATGATGACGAGGACCTTACCAATTTCAGTTCATATGGAGATATTTCTTATGTTATTGAAATCCTAAGCAGTATTTTGGTGTATGTGTAGATACATATTATATACAGTGGCGGACAGATAATTAGGGCCAGCCTTGAGTGACTGCCAAAATTTTAAGAATATCAACTTGATTACTATTGAAAAAGTCTATTGGACCCCATTCTATGATGACTACCAGGACACTTATCAAGAAAATCCTAGTTAAAAACTGGCCTACTTTTCTAACTTTTTTCCTTGGGGCTAAAAAATTTTTTCTTTTGATGCAAAAATGTACGTTTTTTAAAAACAAACTACTTTGCTGAAGAAACTTTTATGATCAAAAATGCTCCTGAATTTATAGAATTTTTTTTAACCAAATTTTTTTTTAAAAAAACTTTTAGATTTAAAAAAATTAGTCGATTAAAATTTTTTTTACAAAATAAATCTTAAAACATTGCTAAACTTTCAAAAATTTCAAAAAAAAGTAGTTGTAAACAATAATATCTTAAATTAGGTAATTTTGCTAGGGTTGTGACGAGTGTTACCATATGGTAACGGCCAGGGCTGGGCAAACGAAGAGCGGTCCAAAAAAAAAAAGGTTAGAAATTCGTTTCTTAGGTCATTTCTAGGTAAGCCTGAAAAAATCTTGAAAAAATTGTGAAAATTTCGCTCTCGTCATTAATGGGTTAATCGGCTTTTTATGAGAATAGCGGAACCACCTCCAGCGTTTTCGCTTGGATGCTTTGTGTCATAGAGTCTATATCCCGGAAGATTGAAAAACCGTTTTTCGGTGAAGTGAGTTTCAGAAATTAGCATAACGTCAATGCTGGACTCTTGCAAGAACTCGAGAAGCTCAAGTTTGTGAAGACACAGGCCGTTTGCATTTCAAAATGATATTTTGAAACCATTCATGGTTTAGACATGAGATGTTGTAGTAAAAGACTTTGATTTTTAATCATTTCTTGCATCATATTTTGCATACCAGACATAAATTGTGACATATTTTGTATAAACACTTGCAGAGTTTGTTCGAGAGAACTGCTAGGAGGAGCAGGTTGCGTGAACTCGGGGACAGAGCTTTGTCCTTTTAAAGCGCTGGCGTAGGAAACGCCTTGATTTATATTGGGATTTACATAAGTAGGTACAATGGATTGTGAGGGATTTGTTGGGATTTTTCTTAAATCTGTTTTGGAGGGAAAACATCAGCTTTGAGAATAGCCTTGCTTTTGAAGGATTTGTAGATTGGACAGCCTCTACAGTTTGCTGTATGGTTGCCACCGCAGTTGCTGTATTTTTTAACATTTGCATCCTCTTTGGTTTTTTGGCACAAGTTTGTGGGGTGGAGATCGCCACATATTACGCACACGCTGGGAAGTGTGCAATACGATTGGTTCTCGGCGCTTATGAGGCTCTTCCACTGTAATTTTGCGATGGGGGAGATACCGCAGTGAGTAAATTGGGTGAGATTCCCCCTTTTTTAGGGACTTCGGATCAAGTTCCAGTTCCACTCGGAATAGTGGTTGGGGAATTTTATCTCGATTTTGTATGTTAAAAACGGATTTAACGTGGAAGCGTTCTTCGATTAAAGCGCGTTTGATTTCATTGTATTCTTTAGTATTCTCCTTGTCGTGGTGTGGGGGCTGAGTAGGGTCAATGATTCTCGGAAGTGTCCCAGAAGAGTCCTGAAACCAAGAGATAATCATGGGCTGGATCAAGGTGTCATACGACCCGTGCCGATGATCAACCAGGCTGGGGGCCCATTTCTTTTCTTCCATTTCATTCTCCGCAACTCGTGGGATCTATTATGAGTGCTCCAAATTTTTCAAAAAAATTTAAAGAGACCGGCACTCTCAAAAAGGGTGGTGGTCGCGCTCCGGCCGCTGTCACTGTTGGGCGGTTGGACGAGGAGCCCAGACCTAGCACCTCAAGGGCCCGGGGGCAACGGGCTTCGACCAAAAAAAGGGTTGCCCCTTCAAAGTTGGCGTATCAACACCGCCGCTCTGCTGCCAAAGTTTTGGCCAGCGTCGGAGAGGCTCCAGAAGATACGCTGACCGCGAAGCAGAAAGCTTATCTTCTCTGGGCTAAAGGAATCCTGGCCCAGTATAGACCTCCTGTCAAGGGCGACCTTACCTCCAAAAGACAGCGGTCAATGGAGGAGTCGCCCAAGATGGCCAAAAGGACTAAAACGCACAACACTTCTGTGCGGTCCTACAGCGAGGTAGCGACGCGCAGTCTCGTTATGGCCATAATTGAAAGGAGCAACGACGATGGGGGATACTCTGTGGAGAAATGGAGATGGATTGAATCTGGCCTTTCTGGAGTATTCATGAGGGTTCTGAGTGGCAATCCTGGACCGATTCCCAGCTTCGAGAACGCCGGCTGGTTCCAGGGTCGCGTTAAGCTCTTTGCGTGCGTAGACGAGCGAGCCGTGACCCTGCTCAAAGCCGCAGCGTCGATGCTGGGTGAGGTTTGGCCTGGGGCGCGTCTCGAAGCCGTAGATAAGGACATGATCCCTTCACGGCCGAGGGCCCGCGTCTGGTTGCCCGTGGGCCCTGCTGATGCCGAGTCAATTCTGACTATTTTGAAAGTCACGAACCCAAATCTTCCGACTCACAATTGGAAGATAGGAAGGCTGGAAGATCCCAAGGGACCCCGCAGATAGGCCGTTTTGGTGCTGAACGCGGAGTCTCTTGGTCCCCTATCGGCATCTAGGGGGGTTGTCAATTATTGCTTCACTCATGCAGTGCTTAAGATATACAAAAAGGACGAGGCTACAGAGGACAAGTGTGCTCCAACCGAATCCACGACTGCAGTCGGTGTTACTGATGTTGTCATGGAGGAGGGGACGGGCACTTCGACGGTACCCGACGATCTCTACAGTGGCGAGGAATCTTCTGATTCAGACATGTTGGGGGGATGTTTGACCTGTATCAGGAGGAAGAGCTACTGGCTTCCTCTGATACTGAAGACGAGGCCAATAATACTGTGGTGGAGAAGTCTGCTTATTTTGAGAATGCTCAGAATATTGCAGATTAATTTTCACCACTCCAAAACTGGCTTCGGCCTCACTTCCTCTTCGCCTGGCTACAGGAGGAGAGGATATTGTCCTTATCCAAGAACCGTGGGTCTGTGGGCACCGTACACTTGGACTAAGGGCAAGCAACTACAGACTGCATGCTTCACTGGATAAAGGTACTCCAAGATCCTGTATCCTATCGAAGAGCAGTCTTAATATTTTTATGCTCTCTAATTACAGCGATCGAGACATCGTCGTAGCAAACCTGGAGCTGGCTTCAACCAGCTACTGGGTCACCTCGGCGTATCTGGCCCATGACCATCAAGGGCCCCTCCCTCCAAGCCTACTTGGGAGGTTGATCGATGAAGCGAGCAGACTTAGGCGCGGGCTCATACTCGGATGTGATGCCAACGCACACCACACTGTCTGGGGTAGCACGGACATTAACGAAAGGGGTGAGTCACTTTTTGATTACATTATATGGACTAACCTACTCATCTGTAATAAGGGTAACGAAGCAACCTTTATTACTTCCAATAGACAGGAGGTTTTGGACATAACACTTGTCTCTGACTTTCTGTATGATAAGGTTACGGATTGGAAGGTGTCCAACGAGCACTCCTTTTCTGATCATCGATATCTGCAATTCGGTTTAAACGACCTCCCCTCAGTCCTAACACCTTTTGGGAATCTTAGAAGAACGGACTGGGAAACACATAAATTAATAGTGACGGAAATGCTACCTCCCTCTCCACCTATTGAGGAACTGACTAAATCAAACCTTGATAGTATGGTGGATACCTTAACATCGGTCTTAAACAAAGCCATCCATAAATCCTGCCCTGCAGGTAAAACCAGTTGCAAGAGCAGACCACCATGGTGGTCTGAGGATGTCAAAGCTCTTAGGAGTCAGTGTAGGAAGCTCTTCAACAAGTCAAAGAAGTCAAGAGCTGCTTGTGACTGGGACCTTTATAAGAATAGTCTCAGGATTTTTAAAAAAGTAGTAAGGAAAGCTCAGCGCGACTCTTGGAGACTCTTCGTTGGCAGCATCGAAGACACATCTGAGGCGTCTAGGCTTCGGAAAGTTCTTGCTTCGAATCCATGTCCCACGGGCTATCTGAAAAGGTCAGATGGTTCTTGGACTAGCTCTAGTGAGGAATCTCTCGACTTATTGTTAGACACTCACTTCCCAGGATGCTCTAGATCAGATCTGAGGAGCATTCCTTATACCCGTATATCGGGTATCTCCAGTGAAATAATATCTGAAACCAAAAAAAATTGGGCAATTAATAGCTTCAAGCCCTTCAAATCGCCGGGCAAAGATGGAGTTATTCCTGCGGAAATGCAGAACGCCTTGGAGATCATCATGTCCTGGCTTAAGGTGATCCTCTGTGGCTGCATTGAACTCTCCTACATTCCTTAGAAATGGCGGGAGGTAAAGGTTGTTTTCATCCCGAAGGCGGGTAAAACAATCTCTTTTTAATAAGGAATATACCATGGTAGCTTTCCTCGACATAGAAGAAGCTTTCAACAATGTCACCCCCCTAGCTATCACCAGGGCACTAACAAATCTAGGTGTCGATGCTTCACTCAGAGAATTTATATTTCAGCTACTCACGAGCAGAATTGCCAATGCAAAGCTGGGTGATGCGGAAGTAAGGAGATTTGTCAGTAGAGGCACACTTTAGGGTGGTGTCCTCTCTCCTCTTCTATGGAATGTAGCGGTTAACGAACTACTACGAATACTGGAAGGAGAGGGGTGCAAGGTAGTCGCCTATGCGGATGATGTTGCGATTGCTGTGCGAGGCAAGTTCCTGGCAACCCTGAGAGATTTGTTACAACATGCTCTCTCAAAGCTCTCAACTTGGACCTCTGACTGCGGTCTGGGGGTCAATCCCCATAAGACCGAATTGGTTCTCTTCTCTAGGAAATACAAAGTTCCGCCGATAGACCCTCCCTCTCTGAATGGTACACAGTTAGTTTTTCTAGATCAAGCCAAGAAAGCTATTGGGAAAACGTGGGGTATGTCACCTCGGGTAGTTCACTGGCTCTATACGGCCATTGTCAGGCCTATCTTACTATACGGAATTCTTGTATGGTGGCCAGCTTTGGACAAAGTCATATATAGAAAGTTGTTGACGAAAGTCCAGCGTATGGCCTCCATATCTAGCAGTGGGGTGTTGAGATCCACTCCCTCAGACGCATTAGTTATTTTATTACATCTGATACCCTTAGATCTTCTTGCCAAACAAATGGCTGCTATGGCGGCGGTCATGCTCAGATCCACAAATCAATGGGGCTACTCTACTAAGGGGCACTCCTCAATTCTAGTTGGTAATAAATCCATTCCTGGGACAACTGACTACATTCTTCCCGAAATTTCCTTCACAAGAGACTTCCGCACCACTATTCCGTCCCGGTCCGACTGGGAGGAGCAGTGGCCTCGGAAGAGGGATCAGATTCACTTCTATACGGACGGCTCTAAGCTCGACAACAAAGTTGGTGGAGGAGTCTTCTCTGACGAACTTAATGTAGGTCTCTCATTTCGCCTTCCCGACCACTGCAGTGTATTCCAAGCAGAGGTGATGGCTATTAAAGAAGTTATGAACTGGCTGCGGCGGAACGTAATATCTGCTCAGGATATTACGATTTTCACAGACAGTCAGGCCGCAATCAAATCCTTGGAATCTGTCCTCCTAACATCAAAGGTAGCCTCGGACTGTCGTACATCTATTAACGAGATGGCTAAGCAGTTTAACATCCACCTCGTCTGGGTGCCGGGGCATAGGGATATTCCAGGGAACTGCAAAGCTGATGAACTCGTAAGGCAGGGTACCACAATACAGCTCCTTCCAGATAAGGAAAAGCTAGGTATCCCGCTCAGAACGTGCAAGCTACTGCTTCGTCTTGACTCTATCGCCAAGTCTAACGATAGATGGGCCTCTGAAACCTCTTGTAACATAACAAGACAGATCTGGCCGATGCTGGATCTGAAGCGTTCTAAGAGACTCATCGTACTGCCTAGGGCCAGCATCTCGAAGGTGGTAGGTGTGATCACTGGTCACTGTTTGATTGGGCGCCATGCGGTAAGGCTTGGGGTCTTCGCTAATGACTTCTGTAGGAGTTGTATGCATGAGGAGGAAGAGGAGACTGTAATGCATCTTCTCTGCTCCTGCCCGGCACTGTCTCGTGCAAGGAGGATCCAGTTGGGGTCATTCTTCCTGGACAGTCAAGGTGATCTTTCTACGGCTAGCATATCAGGCCTTCATAGGTTCATCTTGAACTCCAATTGGTTTGGGGCATAGGGGAAGGGAATATGGATCCTGTGGTATCACAATGGACCGCTTTTGGTCTAAGTGTATCGGCGTGCCGATAGCCACCTTAACCTAACCTAACCTAGTATTCTCTATAGTAGTAGAGCTATTTGGAGTTTTTATTGTTTTTTGTTTGCCTGCATATTTTGTCTGCTCATTTGTATTCTGACCGGGAGTAACGCAAAGGGGAATTTGCATGCTGTGATGAAATGGGATTTCAAGAACAAAAGGCGGAACAGAGTTACCTGTGTGTGTGTTTGGAGTAACACACTCTTGACTCCATGTTAGAGCAGGCGTGAGAGATTCAGCATGTGATGTCATCAATGCGGGATATTGAACGGGAGTAGTTGGTAACATTAGCGACATCGCACTTTCTTGTTGTTGTTTTGATTGTGTCGCTTCCGTCTGAGCGGTAAGCAGAAAACGGCGTGAGAGACGCGCTCCTTTTCCACGTTCTTCTCTGCTATATCCTTTGCAGTCATGCCCCTTGTCATCACTAATGTTTTCTTCGTTTTCGGAATCATCGTTCCTAACTAGGGTTACCAGACGTACTCTTTTAAAGAGTACAGTACTCTTTTTAGGCCCTCCTCTATTTTACTCTCACTTTTTTTCCGAAAGTACTATTAAGTACTCTTTTCTTATTTCTGTGACTTTATCATATAACAACTGAATGTATCGGCTCAGTAAAGTTACTAAGTGTATCGGCGTGCCGATAGCCACCTTAACCTAACCTAACCTAGTATTCTCTATAGTAGTAGAGCTATTTGGAGTTTTTATTGTTTTTTGTTTGCCTGCATATTTTGTCTGCTCATTTGTATTCTGACCGGGAGTAACGCAAAGGGGAATTTGCATGCTGTGATGAAATGGGATTTCAAGAACAAAAGGCGGAACAGAGTTACCTGTGTGTGTGTTTGGAGTAACACACTCTTGACTCCATGTTAGAGCAGGCGTGAGAGATTCAGCATGTGATGTCATCAATGCGGGATATTGAACGGGAGTAGTTGGTAACATTAGCGACATCGCACTTTCTTGTTGTTGTTTTGATTGTGTCGCTTCCGTCTGAGCGGTAAGCAGAAAACGGCGTGAGAGACGCGCTCGATTTTTTCGGGGAATGCTTTATTCCCATTTTTTGCAGAAATAATTTATATTTATAATTGTTTTTTTAGTGTTTTGCAGCGGCTCCGACGATGCCGACTGCGTGTAAAAAGTGGCGATCTCTTTATTTTCTTTTTTCGCGGAGTTTGTATTTGATTTGGAAAACCCTTTCGAGTTTATTTTTTCTTTTGTGTGGAGCGGAAAATTTTGCGACCACATCAGAAGAGAAATTGAACATAATTTTTATCAGAATTTTCTCAAAAAGGTTTGATAGGGTAGAGAGTAAGCTTATTGGGCGATATGAACTCACGTTTGAAGGGTCTTTTCCCGGTTTCGGGATCATCGTGATCTGCGACAGCTTCCAGTCAGTTGGGTAGTGACCTATTCTTAATATAGCATTGTATATGTGCAGTAAGTGAGTAGCAGCAATTGATGGTAGCTCTTTCGCCATTTTAGTCGTTATTAAGTCATGACCTGGAGCTTTTTTTGGGTTCAACTTGGCAATATCATCCATAAGTGCTTTTCTTCTGATGAGTAGTGGGTTATAGTTTGGCCTGGTTGCGAGCTGTGGTAACGGGTAATTTGCAGTTGGGGGGTTAGGAGTAAATACATTTTGTAGGTGACTTGCAAAAGCAGTACCTTTTTTGGCATCACTTCTCGCCCAGTCTCCGTTGGGTAAACGAATTGGCGATTCTGCAATAATGGGTCGTTTTTAAATTTTTTGTGGCACGCCAAAGTTAGTAATTTGTTGAGCTTGTCGGCGTAAGCTTTTCCATGAATTGAAGAAGGGTAAAGTTACGCACTGCCACATTCAGTTGCTCCTCAGTTTTCAGTGACACGTGTAGGGTAATGTGTGAACTTATATATTTTCTGAATTGAAGCCAATTCGTATGGATACTGGTGAGTTTGTCGGGTTGGTTGACTTCTGAATTTGGTGCATATTTTACTGTGATAATAGTGGGTGTGTGATCAGACGAGAGTTCTACTGAAGACTCAATGGTTAGTTGAGTTCGTTTAAGGGTCTTGATTACTGCAAAATCAATAACATCTGGAATTTTGCGTCTGTCCGATGGTCAGTATGTTGGCGTGCCTGACGAAACCACATCAAGGCCGAGTTTGCTGGTAGTATTCCACAGTAGTCTTCCTTTGGGCTAAATCAGACGAGAGCCCCAATAAGTGTGTTTGGCATTAAAATCTCCAGCTACGAGAAATTTTGGGCCAAGGGTTGCAAAAAATGTCTGAAATTGCTGTTCAGTTATTTTGGAGCTGGGTGGACAGTAAATTGCAGATATTGTCAATCCTTTTATGTACTCATCAAGACAAATACTGGTGGCTTGCAAGTACTCGGTGCAAAATTCCTGTAAAACATATTGTTTGATTCTGCCCCTAATTAGAATCGCTGATCCACCTCGTGCTTTACCACCTGGATGTCATACAACTTGAACCCGGGTATATTAAAAAAGTGTTTTTGGGTCAAATGAGTCTCTGAAATTAGCATTACATCTAAACAGAATGAATTGAGGAATTGAATGAGTTCCAATTTATGTTGGCATAAGCCGTTCGCGTTCCCGAAGAATAACTGGAGGGTCTTGGGTATTGCCTTTGAGTACATTTGCGTAAGAAAATTGTTGTTGTTGTGATGCGGCGTTAGCACCATTTCCTTGGGGTGGCGGAAATATTGAAATTAAATATGGAAATATTAAATATTTTTATTTGTTTAAATTGCGAAACTCCTCTGGAGTTTGGAGTGCGCTCTAACCGGCTCGTCTATTTCCGGCATTTTTCACAAGCATCTCACTGTTTGTATATTGCTCAGCAAGTCTTATAAATTTCAGTTTTCAAATCTAAAAATAGAAATTTCAATTATAGATTGCTCAGCAAGCGTTGATTTTTTTTCTACTAAAAATGTAAACTCAAGTTTTCGAATCTAAAAATAGAAACAAAAAAACGTTGTTGATTTTCTGCTTCATATTTATTTCAGTTTAGACACAGAAAAATTATGCCTGTGATAGATCAGTGTGAACTTCTTATTTCCAACTTGCAGAGGTCGTAGGTTCAAGACTGGCTGGCGCCAATGAAGTTTTTTATTTATAGAAAACATTTAAATACGCGCGTATTGAATTTCTATATGAGATACTGATTTCCAATTATTAAAATATTCAAATCCGATTTAAATAAAACATATTTAATTCTACTAGGCGTTTGTTCGCTCAGAGTACCAGTATTTAATTATTCAATTCTGTGGGGGCCTCTAATATTCAAATCGCTCTCGATAATAAACCTTAACCTTTTAATATTCCTCACGTCAGAAGTTGTACAGGCTTCGATTGAGACTGCCATTTCTCCTTTTCCACGTTCTTCTCTGCTATATCCTTTGCAGTCATGCCCCTTGTCATCACTAATGTTTTCTTCGTTTTCGGAATCATCGTTCCTAACTAGGGTTACCAGACGTACTCTTTTAAAGAGTACAGTACTCTTTTTAGGCCCTCCTCTATTTTACTCTCACTTTTTTTCCGAAAGTACTATTAAGTACTCTTTTCTTATTTCTGTGACTTTATCATATAACAACTGAATGTATCGGCTCAGTAAAGTTACCAATTTTTATTATTCGTCAGAATTAAAATAAAAACCTTCAAATATAATGTTTGTTAGTTTGAAGCATCATTCGTCACATTGCATTCAAAATGTTACAAAAATTCTTAAATGCTAAGATTAAAACAAAAAATTTAGTGTGAAACCTATTACTTTTTAACCGAAATATTAAAAACAATAATATCAAAAACAATCCAAATATATATTTAAATTTTTCAATTTCTTGGGGAAGGATCGGACATTAGCACCCAGTGTCTAAAATGTTGTGTTTTTCTTTTTATCCGTGTAATTTCTTTCTCACCTAGACTCTTTGGAGTTTCACATTTCAATTCATTAACGCCCAAAGAAACCTAAGTAGACACGTATACGTGGGTATCTGGTGAGTTTTAGAAAATTTTAAATACATTTTTTTAGTATTTCAGATAAAAAAAAAAACTTTGTGCATATTGTATTTTGTTTCTTAGTTATTTGTACTAAAACATTTTTTTTATTAAAAATTTTAACAAAGGTTGGTATTTTTTTGAAGAAATTTTTTCCAAATTTTTACTTCTAATAAATATGTGGTTTAAAACCGAGGAGTTTGGGACCCCCTGCAACTTGTACTCTTTTTTACTCAAGATAATCTGGTAACCCTAAAGATTCTTAACAAATCTGAGTCTATTTTTATTATAACCCTTATATTAACTTGCTTTGGGTGGACTATACATATATATATATATCCTCAAATCTGCGGCGAGCTATTTCATACACTTCCACATGAGCTAGAGAGCTGAAATTTGTAACATTTATAGAACTCCGGTGACAATGCAATTTTCAGGTCCATCAGAGGCGTAGGGGGCCGTGGGGGGACTTAAACCCCTTTTTTTTAAACATGCCATAACTTCCAATTCTATCAAGCTACAATGATGAAATTTGAGTTCTAATTGACAAAATGAAATTTTGTACCGCTTGGAAAGGGGGGTGTGGGGCAAAGGGGAGCGGGATGGAGCCAATTTAAAGTTCCAACTTTCGAATTTTGTAAGCTACAAGGCTGAAATTTTTTACTTAGGTTCGCATTCGGGAAAAAGTGTAAAAAAGGGGGGGAAAAAGGGGAAAAAGGGGAAGAAAAGGATAATAAAAAAAGAGTAAAAAACAAGTTTTTTAAAATATAATACTTTAACCGACTACAAAGCAGAAAATAAATTTCCTTTAAATTAATTTCAGCAATTTCGATTTAAAATTAAGGGTTTTTGGCGACTTCAAAATCTGCATTGATATTAGGATGAAAGTAGCCAATCGAAATTGCTGAAATTAATTTAAAGGAAATTTATTTTCTGCTTTTTAGTCGGTTAAAAAGTTATATTTGAAAAAAATAGTTTTTTACTCTTTTTTTATTATCCTTGACATGTTTATTCAAAGATTTGCTGGCATATGAAATTGGTAAATCTTCTCCGATTACACCTTGAGAAAGGACAGCACCTTACGCATAATCAGATGCGTATGTTGTCAACACAAACGGGTTGTCAAAGTCAGGATATTTTAAAAGTGGTGTATTTATCAATTTTCATACTTTCAAAAATTCAAAAGCTAATTGACATTCATCTGTAAAAGTGAAAGAATTTTTTTTTTATTCAATAATTAAATTAGCCTATTATTAAAATTAGAGCGTAAAATGAAATAAAATTTTGTAATTGTAACTTTTAAGATGTAAATTGAATCAATTCGGGTTTATTTACAATTTTTTTTTTATAAAAATAAAATATTTTGACAAATGCAAAAATAAGTAAAAAAGAACCGTAAAATAGAAAAAAATTGTATAATAGTTAGTAGTTTCATAGGATGACGATGGTAAGATAAATAGTTTAATATGGAACATTTGAGAAAAGATAACAGACACTTTTGCCATTGTGTGCCCGCCTAACAGCTTCGTCGAACATCATTGACACATCAATGCATTGATCATGGCAATCATCATCATCATCGAATTGATCGTCGCTAATTGTTGGTGCTTCCTCGGCGTTCACAGGTACGATGGCATATTCGTCAATACTGGCTCAGAGATATAAAATGGTTTCGAGATGCATACCGGTGGTGATGAGGTGTCCAACGTTATAAAGCCCAGAATTTTGCAAGAAACGTCTTCCGAGTCAGTGAGCAAGTCAATAATTTCTTCGATTCGTAGCGGCTCATTGGCTTTTGCCACTTCAGATTAAAATTTAATTTCGGCGATTTTCATGACCTGGCAATCTTACCGTGTAATACAATACATCATTACAGCAATGTACCAAGTGCCAAATCATTTTTTGAGGGTATTTACAAAAATTTGACAAAAATCTATTACTTATGGTGATCATCCATAAGAACAAATCATAATTAAAACAAAATCAAACCAAAAAAACAAAGCAAACAACACGAAATTATTTTAATTATTTTCATTACAATAAAAATACATATATTGCCGTGAAGGCATTCCTATTTGGCTTTTCAAGAACGTTTTCGACCATTGCCAACCTGGTCTCATCTGTTGGATTCAATTCCACAAACCTTTGCCTTGTATAAGACATGAATTCAAGAATTCAGAAAATAAGAATAAAATATAAAAATACAGAAATGAAAAATACATTCTGAAAAACAATTATAATTCAGAGTCACAATAAGTACTCTACATTTTTTTCCCTCTACCCCTATCATCTCACCCACCAATCGGTTTTCAATCCAAAAATCCAACTTGAGAATCCTTGAGTGCTTGGGTGCTATAAAAGTCTCTTTGTCACGCCTAGATGGTCAGACAAGCGGATTCCGATTGGCAATCAAGGTGTGATAATTCGATGAATTCGCGTGGATTCATCCAACACTGTCGTGGAGTAGGTCCAAAATATGTGGTCACTCCTTTGTATATCGCACTATCGTTGAGCTTAAGCATCAGTTCTACTGCAAGTTTTGCAGCGCATAACTCTAACCATGGCAACGTTATTTTTTTTGTGGGGGCAACACGTGATTTTGCACAAAGAAATCGAATTAGGCCACGGTTCCGTATGCGTGCTCTGAGGCGTTGGCAAAAATATGGACTTGTGGATTGTTGGGCTTGGTGTGGCCAAAGGCATGGCGAGGTACGCTGATAGTTTGTAACAGTAGCAGGTCTTTTTTGAAGGCCAAATAGGTGTTGTGCAATGGAGATGGGAGTTCTGTATTCCAGTCGATTTTTAGTTTTCATAGTTCTTGCAGAAATATTTTCGCAGTAGTCGTGACTGGATCGATGAAACCAAGGGGATCGAAAATTCTGGATATATCGGCGAACGCTGTACGTTTGGTGATCTTCCCAGTACTTATTTCTCGAATTTTGATTTTAAAATCGTCATTCGAGGGATTCCATGTCAATCCCATTGTCTTGATGGTATCGTAGTGCGTCTCCCCGATTTCCACTTTGACTTCACGATCTGCTAGTGGGATGTCTTCAAGTAACTTTGGGTGGTTCGCGCACCACTTTCTCAACTTGAAACCTGCAGACTGTAGCATGGAGCATAGTTGTTGCTGCATTTCACGTGCAGTGGGGAGATGATCAGATCCACTCAGCACGTCGTCGACATACAAAATTTGATTTCACAACATCCACAGCGAATTTTTATTTGTCGACTTGACCCTCAGCCAACGCTTGAAGTGTGCGTATAGCCAAGTAAGGCATATGTTGTGCCATTGTTGTAAGCTTATAGCACTTCATGGGATGTGATGGGTCTTCTCGCCACCAAATGAGCTGAAACCGTTGATCGTATTTATGTAGCTTTACTTGTCGGTACATTTTTTCAATATCTGCTGTAACGACAAGGGAGACGAATATGAAGTAAAATGGTAACGACGTCTTCTTGGATGGTGGGTCCTGTGGCCAGAAGATTGTTCAACGATACTGTTGAATTATCACCGCAACTTTGACGGTTGATGCACTGTAGTCGATTGGCCTTGGCCATGAATTCACTACAATGCATTGAACAAATGCACGGTTAGCATAATTGGAGCACAAGTTTTGTCGCTCCAGGCGGGAACATGACTCTTCCGTTTGCACGACTGAAAAATGCAAGCGCTGCCGATTATGCTGACTGCAAAATAAGCGGTTAATGTTGCGACAATTCGATTAAACAAATTATGAGTATAAAAAGAAGCGACAAATCAATAAATAAACGAGTTGTTTATTGACTGGAAACGGTAAAAGGTGTTTTTATTACGAGCGCCAGTTGGCGTATTAGAATCAGTTCTTTAAACATTCCGTTCGAGTGGTTCAAGTGCCATATCGAACTACAAATCCTGAATAAGGTTCCTGTGCCTGTGCAACATCAAAATCTTGGGATTAAACATTGGCGCCCCCGGGTGGACAAAACCACCAAACCACATAAAAGGAAGTCCTAGAACGTATCCATCAAACGACATTGAAGGAAGTTCTCGGCACATCGCACCAACCACATAGAATGAAGTCCTTGCACACAAATCATGACGACAATCGATAAACTGGTGCTTCGGGAAGATGACAACGCTCTCTATCTGCAGAAGGCGATCGCGAATTACAAGAAGGCATCGAAGGATCGGAAGACACTCGAATACGTCGAGAAGAAGGACATAGAAGTCGATGAGCTGTGGCGAGCATTACAGCATATTGACAATGTCATACGAAGGGACCCTGCAGCCTTACGTCAAGAAAGACCTTCACACATTAATGGGGGAAAAATACAGCGAAGTTTGGGAAGATATCAAGGGCACAATCAAAGTCCTGACTCAACAAAAGGCCGAAAGACAAGGGGCCGAACAACTAAAAACCACACAGCCATACCCAAAGCCAGTGGTTCAAGAACAAAAATCTACCTTGCCGATTGTCCTAAAACAAAAAAGGATAACTGACATTGTGGAACGGATGATGACGGCACAGAGCACCCGATCCAATACTATAATGTGAAGGTAAAAATCATTGAACACCATTGGAGTACTGTGCAAGGATGGCATGACCATCGACGACCCGGATTCAAACGACTACAACTTTGAAGCATACCTGGAAACTGAATCACGGATCAGCGATGGAGTTATGAGAATCCAAGAGAAGGGATCAAAGATGGTACCAAAGTGAAGCAGTGGCCCACTATTCGGTTGCAAATCATCATTTGCCGAAGGTGCATCTGCAAAAATTCGATGGGGACTACCTGAAGTTGCGTCAGTTCTACTATGTATTCAACGAGATGATCCACAAGTCCACACTTCCGGTAGTGACGGAAATGTTGTTCCTAAAAAGAAACCTGGTCGAAGAAGCGGAAAAACTGATTGGACACTTAACAACAACGACAGAAAACTATAGCACAGGCTGGACCATTCTGCAGGATCGCTATAACAATAAGCGAGTAGTTAATGCAGCTCTGATGGACAAGTTACTAGGATAAGGAAAGCACCCAGCAGACAATCCTTCAGTGACAGCTTGGACACTACATCATGGGATATAATAATACTACATATCTTGGTCAAAAAACTTGACAGGTGTACTCATATACTTTATGAACAATCCTTGGCCAATCCTAGAGAACTGCAGTCTCTTCAACATTTTATGAAGTTTCTGGAAACAACATTCCAATCGCTGGAGGCGGTAGGGTAAAAGAACAAACCTTCCTCAATCAGCTTAATCAGCTGATACAATTCCTTCAATCAAACAGATTATGCATAAACTGCATGAGACCAGGCCACTTCGCAAGGGATTGTTCTTCAGTAAAATGTTCCAATTGTGGACGCAAACATAACACTCTGGTACATTTAGAAAACTCCAAAAATCGTGCATCAGCTCAGCACCGCAGTTGTAACGCATACCACTAACAATGGTCAAGCGGTAGATTGTAGAGATTGTGGACACAGGATCTCAGGTCAATTTAATGACTGAAAGAATGGCCAAAAGGCTCGGACAGTCATTGAAACCCACTGTAATGCGAATTGAAGGCATAGGTACTGGAAAAAGTGAAGCCAACAGTCGTGTAAATGTTGAGCTCCAATCAAGAATCAACAAATACTTAACGCGACTGGAAGCGTACATTCTTCCTCATATTGTATCACAACAACCATTGGTAGAGTTGAACACATCTTCTTGGGCAATACCAACAAATGTCACCTTAGCAGACCCATACTTCAATTGTCCTGATCGATATACTCATCGGTGCTGAGTTTTACCAAATTCTGTTGTCCACTGGAAAAATCCACCTGGATGAAGGACTCCCAACTCTACAAAACACAGTATTTGGGTGGATTTTGGCCGGAAAGATACGCGAAGCAAATCAAAATTATGTTGAATATGCGTTGAAGACGACAGCCTAAACCAAAAAATTTAAAGCTTTTGGCAGTTTGAAGAAATACAGCAGGATCACAAGGTGCTAACAACTGCCGAAAAACTTTGTGAATGTCATTTTGCGATGAATACTACTCGGAGCAATGAAGGGCGATTCATAGTTAAGATTCTATTTGCAGAACTCACGGCATCACTGGGGGACAAGACAAATTGCAATTAATCGATTTTACTCATTGGAAAGACGTCTCGCCAAAGACAGCAAATTGAAAATTTAATACGCAGCATTCATGAATGAGTACGAATCATTAGGCCAGATGACCGAGGCTGATATCAGCAAAATATGTGATCCCACACCATTGCGTCACAAGACCTGAAAGCAGTACTACAAAACTAAGAGTAGTGTTGGATGCATCATCGAAAACGTCGACAAGTTTATCACTCAATGACGTCATGTATACAGGTCCAACCATTCAAAGCGAATTATTTTCAATACTTCTTCTGTTCCGTTGCCCAATATTTGTTTTTACTTCCGACATACAAGAAATGTACCGCCAAATCCTGATTAGCAAAGAAGACTGAAAGTACCAGCTCATCGTATGGCGTAAGGACGAAAAGGAAGACTTGCAGTACTATCAATTAAACACAGTGACAACAGTTAAGCAAAGATTACAGTGCCAAATATCCTCTTGGCGCTGAAGCAGTGCTGCATGATTTCTATGTAAACGATTGTTTAACTGGCTCGGACAGTTTGGCCACTGCAATGGAAATTCTGAATCAACTAACAAAAATTTTAATGACTGGAGGTTTTCGACTGCGGAAATGGTGTGCCAATCACCCACAGTTACTACAATCAATTCCAGCAGAAGACCAGGAAGTCGACCTCGACTTTAGCCGTGATGTCAACAATGCCATAAAAACATTCGGATGATTCGCCCGTTGTGATCGCGAGATGCAGTTTTTATGAAGAATGTTTCACAATTGACTTGCTCCTCAGTGAGTGTTGATGTTGAGTGAATTGCGTCTAATTTCCACAATTGTTTAAGCTGACAATTGATTGAGTCTTCACAAGAGACAAAATTTGGTGACGGCGACGAAGTTGGTGCGGCAGATGTGTATTTCCCTGAAACTACCCACCCTAGTAGTGTCTTCTGGAGTGTGGGCAAATTATCACCAAAATTGATTTGACCTACAGATAGCACATCAAAAAAGCTCTCAGTACCTAAGAGCAAATCGATACGTTTTGATTTGAAGAAGTGCTCAACTGCAAGTGGCGTGTTTTTTGGGAATTCCCATGATGAAATATCAATCTCGGCATTAGGCTGATATGAAATAAGCGATGTCACACAACAACAGAGTGGCAGTTCGAAGCCAGTAAAACGTGATTTGATATTAGTTGATGGTATAGATTTTATTTTGGTATTTGACTCACAAATGCTGAGAATTTCGACATGTACCAGGGATGATATTTGGGTTGTTCCATTTTGTACAAAAAGGCAAAAAAATAGTACCAAATCAGTTAAAAAAGTACCAACACTTCAATGTCAAAATTTTTTAATGAAAATAGTTTGTAGTATGAACAGAAAAGTTATTAATATTCAAAAACGTAAACAAGTTACATATATTTATAGGCATACTTTAATTTATAAAGCTTTTAACAAAGAAGTTTAAATAATAAAAACAAAAATTGCACGAAATAAAGTTACTTTTAACTTTACATAAATGAAACGCTTTTTTTCCTGCTCTAAAGAAACGACTCAAGAAAAATGTTGTCAAGTTCCTTATGCTGTATTAGATCAGAATTTTTTGACAAATGACAAAGCAAAAATTTTTATTTGCGCTTTTGCCTTTTGTATCATTTTTACTTCTTCATTTACTTTTGCTTTCTATTTTGGTTTGTGATCTAAATTTGACAGCTGATAATGTCAACTTTTCTAAAGAAATTGGAAACAATTCCAAATTTCTGAAGAGGGCACAGAGTGGCCGTGTCGAATTTCGTTACCAAAAGTTAAAAAAAATTGTAGCGAAGTGGATACGAATTAAAGAAAATTTACGAATGGAAATTAAATTCTCAACAACAAACCTTGAACAACGAAAATATTTGAGAAAAAAATTGGAAAATAAGTTGATCATTAATCTGATACTCTTCGCATATATTGTACCAAAAATGTCAATGTAGTACCAATGTACTTTTGTCTTTGAAATTGTACCAAAAAAGTACAATTGTACCAAAAAAATCATCCCTGCATACTATGTAGTATGGCGTTGATATTTTGCTGATATTGTTGGGTCATGAGCTGTCTACTTATTTATTAATCTCTGTTTGATTATTAATCTTGAAATTACGTTAGTCTATTTGAAATTTTTGCTTAAATGTACTTTACTTGTACCTCTCAGATTTCAAAACTTTTTTCATAACCTGTTCAAAATCTAAGAACGACGATATATCCGGTAATTATCAACGGATTTGGACAAATTTGGGCTTGTTTGAAAGGTAATTTTGCTATCTTTAATATAAGAAGGCATATAAGAATACATTATCGGTTTAAAATTGTTTTTGTAAAAAAAAAAGGAAAATTTTACTATAAACCGTTATATTTTTATCAAAAACTGTAGGGAGCAGATGAAGACTGTCAATGTCGAAGATTTCGACAATCTCGACATTCTGTAATAAAATTATTGAAAAAACCGATTTATTGCTTAATTTCTTTTCAAAGGATTTATGACACCAAGTATTACATATTATATACTAAATGAAAGGTTAAAAATAGAGCTATCTTATTTTATTATAAAAAATATACCTCATAACAGTTTTTAATAAAAATATAACGGTTTATAGTAAAATTTTTCTTTTTTTTTTACAGAAACTATAATATTTTAAACAATTTTTAACCGATAATGTATTCTTATATGTCACTTGAAAGATAGTAATTGCCTTTCAAACAAGCCCAAATTTGTCCAAATCCGTTCTTTTGCCTATATCTCGTAAACCAAGTGAGAGCAACTTTTTTTTTTTTTTTTAGGTTTTTATAGATTCTGAACAGGTTATGAAAAAAGTTTTGAAATCTGAGAGGTACAAGTAAAGTGCATTTGTTCCGAAATTTTCATATTCATTGATTGTGTAACTAAACGAAATATCATATCGTAAGAAAATCCAACAATTTGAGTACCAATTACTTAATAAGCTTCCATTTCCATTTATGAATTACGACACTGACCTAAAACTCTCCAAACTTACTCTCATTGTAATAGCTTTAATCTTCTTCTCTTTCAATAAAGTTAGTTAACATTTGTCATTTGAACTGTCGTGTCGTTTTCATTTTACGCTATAGACCTCGGCTCTTGTAAATTTGAACACTAGCTCCAATTATTTAAGTTAATAAAATAATTATCTGCCGCTAAAATTAAAATTTTTGTGAAAAATACGCATTCGAAAAACTATAAATTTTCCTTAAAATTGCCGTTTTATAATTATACGCTAATGTTTTACCGTCTAAAAATCGTGACCTATGAATGACCATTTGTTGAATAATTCAAAGCGAAAAATTCGATTATTTCGCGACAAAGGTGTTCATGTTATATATGTACATTGTACATAGCGGATTCTATATATCTAAATCGTCGATATTAGGATAACTGTTTTATTCACCTCGTCGCTCAAAACTCGAGTTGGCTCTTAGCTGAAGACTTTAGTCATCTCCATCATCGCTCTTCGTAGCTGCAGTCATCGCTGTACTTCATCATCGCTCTTCGCCGCTGCAGTCATCTCTGTACTTCGCCGTCATCGCTTCGCTCCTAGAAACTGCATCGACAATCTCTCTTTGTTCCTTTGTTGCGGCATACATTTTGTTTGTTGTTGTTTGTTTGTTCTTGTTTTTATGTTTTCCTTTTGTTCGGGGCGGCGGGTGAACAAAACCGAAGGGAAAAACACAAACCGAAAGCGCGCACTGAAACTTTTTATTATATTATTCCTTTTTTTATTATATTGTTCTTTTATTATTTTGGTTTAATTAAATCAAATTTGACACTCGCGGGTGGAATGCAGCCGGGCGGAGAATTGATAACAGCTGTCAAGATCTCTTATTCCCTTTTGTTACTTGTTTGAGGGAGGGGAATCTGTCGACATTTATGCATTCGCCTATATATGCATGAGTGCCGCCAATTTGAGTATTTTCATTTTGGTGGGTGCGGGGGTGTATATGTAAATTCGCCAAACACACTCTAGAAAAATCTGAGAAGATCTTTCACATATAGGTGTGGGCAAAGCCCCGACTGCAAATACTGGCATCTGCGTAGGTCGCGCTCATGTGTGGGGGGGGAAGATGTTAGAGAAATGGAAATTGAGTGCCTTATATGCGTTTATATAGACAAGATTCCTTTAGTTCTTTTTAGGCGGGGAAAAGAGTGCGAACAGTTTAGTGGACTGGCGATCTCTTTGAATTTTAATTTTCGAGTAGTGTTAAAAAAAAAAAGGATGGTTTTTTTAATTTTTAAACGGTGTTTTTGTGGTTGCTGAGGACCTCGTCGGATCGTGGAGATGAGGCAGGAGATATTTTCGAAGGGAGTATTTTTCCGCGCTGGTGTTATTTCCACCAGCTGGTGGCAATAGTGTTTTTGGTGTGTTTTTTTATCTGTAGCAGTCGGCCATTTGGTTTGTTTGAAATATGTAAAGGAAGAAAAGCGTTAATGGAGTTTGTCAAGTTGTAGCAAGTCGGCCATTGGTGTTTCGAGATTTTAATTGTGGAATTGGTCTCCGTCGGTTTTGTGGTCCTGGTTTCCCCTTTCCCATCCAATTTTTGTTGTGGCGTCCCGCACCTGAGCCAAGTTGTTGCTGGACATCGATTTTATCGAAGTCCAGCTGGTGAATTGATTCTGTAAAGAATCGTGCGAGGGATTTCAGGCAGGTCGGTCTGGTCCCGTAAATCAAGTGCACATAAAAACATAATTTTTGTCATTAGTGTTTTTTTTCTAAAATGCTCTCGTTTGACAAATCTCCGTTTTGTGTGTCAGGGAGTGGTCCCGTGAACCAGGTGCACATAAGAACTTGATTTTTGTCATTAGTATTTAATTATCTAAAATACTCTCGTTTGACAGATTTCCGTTTTGTGTGTCAGTGGGTTTTCGTTTCCATTTCACGTTCGGTTATTTGTGGTTTCCATATACGTGTATATTTCAGAGTAGGATTTGTAAAGTTTAGTTATCGGGTTTTCGCGTACTCGTGTGTTTCGTTCGGTCTGGGATACCATTCCGCGAGGGTCGGCTTTAATCCCATGCGTCGCGATTGAGCTAGCGGGCAATTAGGAATTTTAATTATCGCGTGGAAATTAGATAAAAAATATTGCCGTGACGTCAGCGACTGAGTTCGGGATATCTCCGGTGAGTACGTTCCGTATGTTTTGGAGCGACACTTGTAGTTTTTATAAATTTAAATTTTTTTTCATTTTTGTTGTAGGTCAGATAATTGTTGTTATTTAATGAAAAAACACAAAGGTTTATTCTTTCATAACAAATGTTTATTTCCGATATTTCGACTACCGTCGGTAGTCATCCTCAGGGAAACTGTCAAATACAGAAAAACATACATACAAAAATATCACAATTCATAAATTTTTTTGAATATAAAGATTAACAAAATAAAACAAACTTACAATAATATTAAACAAAAATATTCAATAATTATTGAGCAGCAACACCCACTCGATTCGTGGTTTACTTGTCTACTGGTTTGTCGTTATGTTTTGTTTTGTTATTAGGTGTCTGTAGCTCTGAGCGCATCTTTCTGTGTCTGTTTTAAAATTAATTTGTTGTTTTGTTGGTACGTTCATAATGTGGAGCATTTCCAATGTGTACCTTCTCGAGTAATTCGTCTCTTGCTCCAAAATTTTAACATTGTCGAAGTCTGGCGTATGATTGAGAGTCATACAGTAGGCCGCTAATGCTGTTTTTTGTTCGATGGGTTTAGTCCTACATTTATGGTCCGATTTATGTGACGACATTCTTGTTTTGAGTTTTAGTTTTGTTGCTCCTACATATACTTTGTTGCAAACATCAGCGTCAGTACCTTTGCATGTTATTTGGTAGATTAAGTTTGCTTTGTCATTTTTGTCCATTTTACTTTTAGTGTTGCTATATAGTTGTCCAAGATTGTTATCTGTTTTTGCGGCGATTTTATATTTTTCTTTGTCATAGCAATTTTATCTGATGAGTCTTTCCGATAGTCCTGGTACATACGTCATTAATTTATAAAATTTTGGTGTCTCTTCTGTGTGATGTCTATTATTTCCTCTTTGGTATCGCATTATTATGTCTTTGGTGGTTTTTCGCGGAAATCCATTTTAAGTTAAAACGGTCAAAATTTTTTTAATGTTGTCCTCGTGGAATATTTTGTCACTAATTGTCAATATTTTTCTGATACAGTTATATGCTGTATTCATAATCATTTTCTTCGGGTGTCCTGAGAAATAGTTAATGAGACGTCCTGATGCCGTAGGTTTTTGATACCAGTCCAATTTTAATATGTTGTTCCTTTTTACGATCCGTGTGTCCAAGTATGACAATTGTTCATCCTCCTCCTCTTCCTTTGTAAATTTAATATTCCTATGGAACTTGTTTAGTACTTTAAGTGTTTCATCTATTTTGTCCGCCTTTATGATTCCAAGCAGGTCGTCCACATATTTTGTCAATAACCTTGGTTTTTCGCCCAGTTGTTCCATGCACGTGTCTAAAAGTTCTTCCTTTATACTGTCTGCTATAATTGGCGATACTGGTGATCCCATTGGCATTCCTCTTAATTGTCCGTATATTCTTTGGTCATATTTTAAATATCGGTTGTCTTTGATGCAGAATTTGACGATGTCCATAAATATTTCCTTCGTTAAAGTTGTATGTCGTTGAATTGTAGTCCAATGTTTATCTATCACGTTGATAGCAATACTTGGGAAAAGGGAAACCACGTCAAATGAAACCATTATTTCGTCGTCGTATATATAAGTGCCATTTATTCGCTCCTTAAATTCCACTGCGTCTTTCACATTATATTTTGAGTCTTTGGTAAGGTTTTTTTAGGATATTTGTCAAGAATTTGCATAGTCCGTATGATGGTGAGTTAACAGACGAACAAATTGGTCTTAGTGGCATATCATTTTTATGTATTTTCGGTAGTCCATAGATCCTCGGTGCAGTTGCAGTTTTCGTCAATATTTTATTTTTGTCTTGTAGTGTTATTACATTATTTTTATGTAATTTTTCGAAATTTTGGGGGCGTCTCCATACTTCGTGAGTTTTGGCCGGAATATGGCGGTCAGAGGTGATAGGGATTATAGACAAGTTGGGGACTCAGACCAACCGGACAGTAGTAGTGAGGACCGGGCCAAGAAAATGGCAGACTTGAGGGAAGACATACGGAAAAAGTTAGAAATGGCAAGGGCCAAGACAGCAAAGACGTACAATCTCAGACGTAGAAATGTATTTGCCACACGAGTTAGTATGGAGACGGTCTTTTGGTTTTGTCCGATGCTGCAAACAATTTTGTAGTGAAGTAAGCTTTTTAGGACTTTTTAGGGTTAAAAAGAGGGTGTCTCCGTGGGCATATGTTTTGGAAGACGAAGACGCACGAGAAAAGGGGACTCAGGGTGATTTTCTCCTGTTAGATTCGAATGTTGGCTGGTCTCAGGAGACCAAGCAACTTTCGCGGAGGTGGGGTTGTCGCGGCATAAATTCGTGACAGAACTTTTGTTTGTTGTTATTGTTGTTTGTTTGTTCGTGTTTTGTGTTTTCCCTTTGTTCGGGGCGACGGGTGAACAAAACCGAAGGAAAAAACACAAACCGAAAGCGCGCACTGAAACTTTTTATTATATTATTCCTTTTTTATTATATTGTTCTTTTTTATATTATTTTGGTTTAATTAAACAAAATTTGACACTCGCGGGTGGAATGCAGCCGGGCGGAGAATTGACAACAGCTGTCAAGATCTCTTATTCCCTTTTGTTACGACTTCGTTTTAGAAGTTTGTTGATGAGCTTTTACGATCCGATGTTGGGGAAGGCATTGCGCGAAACTATACTTACGGGACGAAGACATAATATGAAAAAAACCAGACTAAAGCTTTTTGTACTCTTTAAACTTGTTTGAGGCAGGGGAATCTGTCGACATTTATGCTTTCGCCTATACATACATGAGTGCCGCCAAAATGAGTAATTTCATTTTGGTGGGTGCGGGGGTGTATATGTAAATTCGCCAAACACACTCTAGAAAAATCTGAGAAGATCTTTCACATATAGGTGTGGGCAAAGCCCCGACTGCGAATACTGGGTTCTGCGTAGGTCGTGCTCATGTGTGGGGGGGGGGGGGGAGGGAAGATGTTAGAGAAATGGAAATTGAGCGCCATATATGCGTTCATATAGACAAGATTCTTTTAGTTCTTTTTAGGCGGGGAAAAGAGTGCGAACAGTTTAGTGGACTGGCGATTTCTTTGAATTTAAATTTTAATTTTCGAGTAGTGCTAAAAAAAAAAGGATTGTTTTTTAATTTTTAAATTTGATTTTTAAATGGTGTTTTTGTAGTTGCTGAGGACCTCGTCGGATCGTGGAGCTGAGGCAGGAGATATTTTCGAAGGGAGTATTTTTGTGTTGTGGCAAGTCGGCCATTGGTGTTTCGAGATTTTAATAGTGAAATTGGTCTCCGTCGGTTTTGTGGTCCTGGTTTCCCCTTTCCCATCCAATTTTTGTTGTGGCGTCCCGCACCTGAGCCAAGTTGTTGCTGGACATCGATTTTATCGAAGTCCAGCTGGTGAATTGATTCTGTAAAGAATCGTGCGAGGGATTTCAGGCAGGTCGGTCTGGTCCCGTAAATCAAGTGCACATAAAAACATAATTTTTGTCATTAGTGTTTTTTTTCTAAAATGCTCTCATTTGACAAATCTCCGTTTTGTGTGTCAGTGAGTGGTCCCGTGAACTAGGTGCACATAAGAACTTGATTTTTGTCATTAGTATTTATTTATCAAAAAAACTCTCGTTTTTCAGATTTCCGTTTTGTGTGTCAGTGGGTTTTCGTTTCCATTTCACGTTCGGTTATTTGCGGTTTCCATATACGTGTATATTTCAGAGTAGGATTTGAAAAGTTTAGTTATAGGGTTTTCGCGTATTCGTGTGTTTCGTTCGGTCGGGGATACCATTCCGCGAGGGTCGGCTTTAATCCCACGCGCTGCGATTGAGCTAGCGGGCAATTAGGAATTTTAATTATCGCGTGGGAATTTTTGGATTTTTGTTTTTTTTAAGTTTTGATAAAAGTAGCGCGATAGCTTCATCATCGCACTTCGTCGCTGCAGTCATCGCTGTAGGTCGTCGCCATCGCTTAAGTACTAGGATCTATCAAATCATCGATAGAGAAATTTGTCTCACAAATATCAGATTAATGACAAGAGCGAAATTTTCGGAATTTTTCAAGATTTTTTTCAGGAATACCTAGAAATGACCTAAGAAACGAATTTCTAACTTTTATAAATTCCAGAGCATTTTTGATCACAAAAGTTTCTTCAGCAAAGTAGTTTGTTTTTAAAAACGCACATTTTTGCATCAAAAAAAAAATTTTATAGCCCCAAGGAAAAAAGTTAGAAAAGTAGGTCAGTTTTCAACTAGGATTTTCTTGATAAGTGTCCTGGTAGTCATCATAGAATAGGGTCCAATAGACCTTTTCAATAGTAATCAAGTTGATATTCTTAAAATTTTGGTAGTCGTTCAAAATTACTACAAAAGGCTGGCCTAATTATCTGTCCGCCACTGTATATAATATGTATCTCCACCTACACCAAAATACTGCTTAGGTTTTCAATAACATAAGAAATATCTCCATATGAACTGAAATTGGAAAGGTCCTCGTCATCATTTCATTTGACATACACAACTTACATGGCTGTAAAAGAGGTTTACGATGAAGCCCATAGGAAGTACCTGCTTCATCTTCCTCCTAATCATCTTGTCCAGCCGAATAAAATTATGCTCTCCTAAATGTCTTCATCGTAATGTAAATTTGTTAAAAAACAATTGAGTAAGTTTCAAGCTTGACAAATGACAAAGCAAAAATTTAATTTGCGCTTTTGCCTTTTGGATCATTTTCACTTCTTCAATTACTTTTGCTTTCTATTTTGGTTTGTGATCTAAATTTGACAGCTGATAATGTCAACTTTTCTAAAGAAATTGGAAACAATTCCAAATTTCTGAAGAGGGCACAGAGTGGCCGTGTCGCATTTCGTTACAAAAAGGTAAAAAAAAATTGTAGCGAAGTGGATACGAATTAAAGAAAATTTACGAATAGAAATGTAATTATTAATGTCTTAGCTTTTTTCGAAATGAAGTTTGACAAGTATTTCAGAGCTGGAAACAAACCTTGAACAACGAAAATATTTGAGAAAAAATTGGAAAATAAGTTGATCATTAACCCACTTATGACGAGCGTGCCCATATGGTAGCGCTGATAGCGTTCTACGGTATGTGCAATTACAAAAATATTTGAACGAATATCACTAATCCGTTTTTTGGTGTTAATAAAGCATACTTTGATCTTTCTTTTGATATATAACTCTAAGCAATCGCTCGTCAGTAGCGATCGTGGCGGATAATTGAAAAGTAGTGTTTTTAAAAAGTGGGCAAAAACAGCGAAAAGTCACGACCTTTCCAGTAAGAATATTTTTCATTGAAATAAAAAGTTATATATTTTGAATGTTGTTTTTTTGGCATTTAGGTAGAATATCAAAGTATTAGAAAACGTATAAAATAAAATTATTATAGCTTCTGTGTTACCTTTATATCATTATGAAATTTACTGTTACCATATGGGCACGCTCGTCACAACCCTAGCAAATTTAAATTTTCTTACTGAAATTTTTTGTATGAGCTCTTTTTATGTATAATTAAATATATTTTATTTAAATATTGATTTGAAAGTGTGTTTGTGTACCTAATATAGTTTTTAATATTCAGATTGTAAATAGTTTTTGTACGTGTTTATATACATATTTGCGTACATATTTGAGTATTTTTTGTAAAATGAAGTAAGTTTAATCTATATATTGGTTTGAAATATATTTTTTTTTTTAGCTATTTTCATATAAAGTTGAAAATATTTTATCTATAAATTGTCTTTAAAGTGTGGTTATGTACTTGGTGTACTTATGAAAAATTAGCAGCACCTCTTAATTTGATTTAGACATATCCGTATGTCTGTCCGTTATTTTGATTGGTATGGGCTATTGAAGGAGCTAAATGAAAGCTAGGCGGTCCAAATATTGAATTTATCCCTTGGAGGTCCTAGAAGGAGTTGGTATAGCAAATGGGCCAAATCGATCAACTGCCACGCCTACCTTCCATACAAGTGAGTTTTGTAACAAATGTTACCCAATTTCACGGGAATTGTGGTAGGAAAATTCTCCGTAAGATATATTGTCCGCTTTGCGTCGATGGTGAGTGCCGCAAAAGCTATATGAGCAATACCCCGATCATGACATGACATCATGACGCATACAAAATCCACGTCTAAGATGGCTAGGTCATGCCGAGCTGATGAATGTAAAAAAGTACTACTAAATGGAGCACATGTGAGTACGTCGGTGGAATGAGCGAAAGGTGGCGGCCAGGTCTCAGATGGAAGGGTGCATGGTATATATAGGTTTACTTCGACCGCTTGAAAGTTACTCAATTGTTTTTTAACAAATTTACATTACGATGAAGACATTTAGGCGAGCTTAATTTTATTCGGCTGGACAAGATGATTAGGAGGAAGATGAAGCAGGTACTTCCTATGGGCTTCATCGTAAACCTCTTTTACAGCCATGTAAGTTGTGTATGTCAAATGAAATGATGACGAGGACCTTTCCAATTTCAGTTCATTTGGAGATATTTTTTATGTTATTGAAAACCTAAGCAGTATTTTGGTGTAGGTGGAGATACATATTATATACAGTGGCGGACAGATAATTAGGCCAGCCTTTTGTAGTAATTTTGAACGACTACCAAAATTTTAAGAATATCAACTTGATTACTATTGAAAAGGTCTATTGGACCCTATTCTATGATGACTACCAGGACACTTATCAAGAAAATCCTAGTTGAAAACTGACCTACTTTTCTAACTTTTTTCCTTGGGGCTATAAAATTTTTTTTTTGATGCAAAAATGTGCGTTTTTAAAAACAAACGACTTTGCTGAAGAAACTTTTGTGATCAAAAATGCTCTGGAATTTATAAAATTTTGTTAAAAAAAATCATTTCATTTGTATGTCAACTTACATGGCTGTAAAAGAGGTTTACGATGAAGCCCATAGGAATGTAGAGAAATGTGTTTGTGTATTGAAGATTTTAAGCTTCTTCAAGCATATAGGGGATTGGCGCTAGGCACCACAATTAATTGAGAATGTACAAGAACAGAGTTCCAATTCAATCTGGTTTTATTAGTGGCCAACGCGGCTCTTTTATATCTTTACTTATAACTGTTATACATTAGTTCTTAATCTATCCTACTTACTTACACTACAATAATATAATTATACTTATGTTCTGCATTTCATTTGCACCCGTTGCCCTGAGTACGCTGATTTGGTTTTGACGAATGGTGTCGAAGGACGGTCACCGAAATTGAGTGCATTTCAATATACACTCAATTGTTGTTGACAACGTCCAGAACCATTTGTGTATATTGGGTCAGCGTACTCAAAAGTGCAGCGCTAGCATGTCGATACATTGTCGGTGCATTTGTACTAATGAAATGCAGGGGTAGGTAATGTAGACTTGTATGTATACACTACACCCTTACCCTTAAGATGAAAATTATTTGAAGAATAATGATTTTTAAATGAATTTTCAGAGAAGATTGTAGTTATAAAATTGTTAGGTGATATGATTAAAAATAATATTTTTATAGAATATTCTTAAATGAGCAAATATATGATTATAATTAATAATTTATAGTAAAATACAATTAAAATTTATTTTTGTGTTTTTTTAAAATTTGTTTTTAAGTGTAAAATTATAAGTAAAATTATTTTTATGAAATAAACAAGTATGATTTATAATAACATATATGTAAAAAGTTTTTAAATTTAATAGTTATTTTCTTATTGCTATATTGCTGCCTTGTAAGGTATCAGCTGATTGTTGTAAATAATTTTTGGTTTCCCATTATATTCTATTTTTGTATTAATTCCTAATTTATCTAGTACAATAAATGGTCCCTTATATGGTTTTTCATATTTCTTTCTATTTTCTACTTTTAATAACACTAGGTCTCCTATTTCTATATTAAGTTTTTGTATATTATTTAAATTTTTGTCAGTTCGTTTTTCTTTAGCCCTAATTAACATTTCTTTGGCTTTATTTAGTGAAAAATTTAGTTTCGTACGCATCTCGCTTCGATAGCTGTCGAGATCATAAGTTTTGGTTTCAGTTTCAAAAATTTGGTTGGGTAAACATGGTAATTTTCCGTATACAAGTTCAAAGTGTAAGCAACCCTGACAACAACTTGACGAAAGAAAGGAATTAGACAACACTGACGATCGCGGAAGAGAGTTGGGACTAGACCACGAAGAACGACGGACGTGAAAACGCTAACGATAAGAACTAACTCTAAATAATCTACTTTAATGTAATTATTTTTTTTAACAATCGAATAAACAAACATTTAACTTTATTTGAGTGCCTTCAAATCAGAAGTAGGATCGGAGTCGACGCGTAAACGTAAAAAAATACGTGAAGAGAAAACGATACTCAAAATTGTGATTTTAAACAAGAAATGGCGTTGCTCATTAAAATCGAGATGGGGAAACGGTAATGAAAGTTGAACCAAACGTGCGTTGCGAAATCGTGTTAGTTCAAAGGCGTACGGAAGACGCCAAGGTCATAAGTCAACTCCACGCGCGACTGTACGAGAAGCTTCTAGAAACGAAAATGGTACCGGGACTTCCAAAAACTTCTAGAAATTTCATAAAGCGTTGCAACGGAAATATTAACGGACAAATTCGAATATGTAGCGTGGCAACAAACGTATAAACGAACTAACGAGTGCGCAAACGATAAAAAAAGCGTGCATACGAACTAACGAGTGCGCGAACGGAGAAGTGAGTTTTGTATTTTCGAACACCGCGGTAACGAGAATAGTGCATACGGCACAACGATATATATTGTAGAAGCAGTGTAAGCGAGACAAAACGTGAATTCGAACGAGTGCATACGGCCAAACGGAATTCAACGTGAATATACGGAAATTAACAAAACCAAGGGTGAAACGTGAATACATGGTGCATACGGCACAACGAAATTCAATACAAACCAAAAGAAACAGAAAAAGTACAAGCGACGGTGTTAAAGAAGACCGCGACAACGTGAATAGTGCAAACGGCACAACGAAACATATTCTAGCATCAGTGTAAACAAAACAAACCGAAGAAAGTTTAAACAAAAGCATTAATAGTGCGAAAAGAACGAAACCCGATTAACGAAAATAAGGGGAAATAAACGAAAACATAAAAAGTGCGAAAAGTTCTAAATGCAACAACGAAATTCTAACTTGCGAAAAACGAAATGCGATGAGAGCAAAGAAACGAAATTCTAATAAGAATAACTTGAAAAAAGTAAAGAGAAACAACATAAGAAAGTGTAAACGAAATCGGTTCATAATGGTGACAATAAATACATTGAAGGTTGAACAATTGAAAGCGCTCCTACGTGAAAAGCAATTAGAAACAAGTGGCCTAAGGAGTGAACTAGTGGAACGTTTAAGCGAAGCTGTTGACAGCGATGAAATTGAAATCGGTAATTCGAATAAAGGTGATCGCGTACAAGATCAAATTAACGAGTTACGAAGTATGATGGAAACGGTGTTACAATTAGTGACAAATCAGAACCAAAACAATACCACACGAGAATCACTGAGTACAAGTGAGCGCGAAACGAACGTGAATAACCAAAACAGAATCGAAAATTCACCAAATCGGTCAAATCCTCAATTATACAGTGAAGGAAATTTCTGAGACAATACCAGAATTTGACCCGACAAACGATACGTCATTATCGCCGGAACACTTTGTGGACAGAGTGAACCAAGCTATGAGAGCATACAATTGGGACGAAAAATGTTTAATGCTTGCAATTTATAGTCGATTACGTGGTGCGGCTAGGTTGTGGCTTGATTGTTCTCCAGAACTATATTCCAATTGGAACGATTTAGCAAGTGGGCTACTTGAAGAATTCGGTTCTTCGCTTCACGAAGCCGATGTGCATTATAAAATGACAATGGCGACACGAAAATTTAACGAAAATATAAGTGACTATTGTTTTAGAATTTGTGCGCTTGGTAGGCGATATAAATTAAGTGAAAAAGCCATCATAAAATATGTGCGTTACGGTTTAAAATACAAAGAACTGCAAACGGCTACCGCAGCAATGCGGTTCGATACGATAAAACAAATGCGCGAATGTTTTGAGGAATATGTGCGAAATTTACCAACTCGAAAATTTGAGAAGCAAGACACTTACGAAAATAACAAAAAGAAAAACGATGAAACGAGTGCCACAAACGTTACGAAAAATGATGGTACGAAACCCAAATTAGTGAAATGTTACAACTGTTCAGAGTTCGGTCATATTTCCACTCAGTGTCCAAAACCACAAAAACGACCACGGTGTAAAGATTGTCAAAAGGTTCACACCCGAGGTGAACCAGAAAATTGTGGAAAAAGAGCGGCAACCTTACGAAAAAGTGATTTCAACAAATACGAAAAATCATTCGAAAAACGAATTCGCATATTCAACGAGACATATATTTGTTTTATTGACACGGGAAGTCAATGTAGCATTATAAAACAATCAATAGCGGAAAATATGCCAATTAAAAGGGAAACGTGTTCCATAAACATAAACGGATTGTGCGGCGGCATTCGGGTTGCCAACGAAAAGATACGAGTTAAAATGAATATAGACAATGTAACAATAGAATGCGATTTACTTATTGTCGACGATAACCTGCTCACTACTGACATACTTCTTGGTCAGGACGTGATAATGAACAATTCATGTAGTGCAACTTTCGGTAAAGGACAATTCATGTTTGAAAACGTGAAAAACTCAAATTAATTGAAATGAACGAGGTAAAATGTGGTACCGACAACGAAAACGTAAAATACAATTTAACAGCATTGTTAAACGAATATCGAGATGTGTTCGCTGATAACCTCAACGAAATTGGTAAGACACAGTTAGTAGAAATGAAAATTAAATTAGATACGCAACTACCGATTGTGCAGCAACCCTATCGAGTACCCGAACCAAAAAAGGTGATAGTAAACACCATGATAGATGAACTTTTGAAAACGGGTATAATTCAAAAATCAGAATCGGAGTACGCAAGCCCAATCGTCTTAGTAAAGAAACAAGATGGTAGCGACAGACTATGTGTCGACTATAGACGTTTGAACAAAAAAATGGTAAAAGAAATATTTCCTACTCCCAACATTGAAGAACGACTTCAAGACGCAGCGCGCTATAAGTATTTCACGACGCTTGACATGAATAGCGGTTATCATCAAATACCTATAGCAACAGATAGCAGAAAATATACGGCATTTATCACGACAGATGGCTTATATGAATTTAAACGTATGCCATTTGGACTTAAAAACGCGCCAGCGGTCTTTCAAAGACTTATGGCAAAAATAAAAGAAAACACGATAAAAGACGACATGCTTCACTATATGGACGACATATTGATCGGAAGCAACACGATACCGGAAATGCTTGAAAAGTTAAAACGAGTCCTCGAAGTCCTACGACAGGCAAACCTAACATTGAATTTAAAAAAATGCAACTTCATCAAAGAAACAATTACATTCCTGGGTCATCAGTTGACTCCTGAAGGAATTACGCCTGGATTGGTGAAGACTGCTGCGATTAACGACTTTCCAACTCCGAAAAATGTAACAGAAATCCGACGATTCCTTGGTTTGAGCGGCTATTTCCGAAAGTTTGTACCGGGATATGCTGTTATTTAGGAACCATTACGACGATTGCTACGGAAAAATCAACCATTTATGTGGACATCGGCTCAAGAAGAGGTTTTCCATCAGCTAAAGAAAGCGCTTACGTCGACGCCGGTGATGACCGCATATAATGTGAACGCAGAGCACGAGGTACATACAGACGCAAGTTCAGTCGGTCTAGCAGGTGTACTTTTGCAACGAGAAGGCGATGCACTGAAACCAGTGGCATATTTTAGAAGATCAACAAGTGATTCCGAGCAGAAATTCCATAGCTACGAATTAGAAACGCTAGCGGCTGTCGAGTCATTGCAGAGATTTCGATACTATATTCACGGAAAATCCATAAAACTAGTATCCGACTGCAGCGCAATACGAACCGCGATGGAAAAACGAGAACTTATACCCCGAATTTCAAGATGGTGGTTACGAATACAGGACTACGACATCGAAATTGAACACAGATCCAGTCTACGGATGTTACATGTTGATGCCCTGAGCCGAGCACCAATACCGAACGTAGGCGAACCGGAAGCAGTAACGATGCAGGTGGCAAAAATTGAGCTAGATAACGCTGATTGGTTATTTAGTATGCAGCTACAAGCCGAAGACACGAAGGCAACGATCAACAAAATAATCGAAGGAGATCAGAAAACCAAAGACGACTACGCGCTAGAGAACGGCAGATTATATAGAAAGGTATGTGGAAAGAAATTATGGGTAGTTCCAAAATCATTACGTAGTCGAGTAGTAATGGACTGTCACGATAATGCTGGTCATTTGAGCGTAGACAGAACGATTGAAAAATTGAAAAATCACATGTGGTTCGCACGTATGTGAAACTTTGTTAAGGCGTATGTTAAGTCATGCATCGAATGCGCTTACAACAAACACCACGGTGGGAAAAAAGAAGCGGAATACCACTACGACGACATTGAACCAGCCCCATTCAAAACGATTCATTTAGACCACCTAGGACCTCTCCCACGTAGTAGCCAACGCAACGAACACGTCTTAGTCTTGGTAGACTCTTTTACAAAATTCACGATAATACGAGCTGTACGAAGCACAGCGACTAAATACGTTACAAGTATCCTGGAAGAAATTTTCAGTTATGTTGGTGCCCCTGACCGAATAGTTACCGATCGCGGAACAGCATTCACATCCAAAGATTTTCAGAAGTACTGCCACGAACATAATGTCAAACACATACTCAACGCAGTACGAACTCCGCGCGCAAACGGGCAAGTCGAGCGAGCAAATCGGACTATACTATCTATGCTCCTACCCTCAACGAAGTCTGAAAAACGATGGGATGAACAACTTCAAAAGATTCAACATTCTATGAATACATCGAAAAATAAGAACAGTGGTAAAACGCCACACGAACTACTATATGGTTTTCAACCTCGAGACACGTTGAAAAACAAAATTATTTTGGCATTGCATTCTGATGATGTCAAAACTGAGGACGAGCTACACGCAATACGAGCGCAGGCAGCAGAACGAATTAACAAGCAACGAGGAAAAGCTAAAGCACGATTCGACGAAAAACATGTGACACAGACGACATACAACGTAGACGATTTGGTGCTAGCAGAGAACGAGCCAGCTAGTACTGGACATTCGCGAAAATTGGAGCCACACTACAAAGGCCCATTTTTGATAACCAAAGTACTGGGAAACGACAGATACGTCATTGCTGACCTCCCAAACTCGCAGCGAAAACAACGTCATTATTCGTCAGTATACGCATCGGACAAGCTGAAGAAGTGGTGCACATGTCCTCCGTCTGATGGTGATGATTACGACGATTACGACTCCAACGACGAACACTCCAACGATGACATCAGTGATTCCAACACAGCTTTTAGGAGCGAGGTCGCTCTAATTTAGCAGGAACGGCCGAGTGTAAGCAACCCTGATAACAACTTGACGAAAGAAAGGAATTAGACAACACTGACGATCGCGGAAGAGAGTTGCGACTAGACCACGAAGAACGACGGACGTGAAAACGCTAACGATAAGAACTAACTCTAAATAATCTACTTTAAAGTAATTATTTTTTTTAACAACCGAATAAACAAACATTTAACTTTATTTGAGTGCCTTCAAAAGGGTGTGTATCCAGTGTCAACGTGTGGAGTCGTGTTGTAAGCAAAAGTAAAATACGGTATCCACTTGTCCCATTCATGGTCATTTGTTGATGTTAAGAGAAATTCATTAAGAACTCTGTGGTTCCTTTCAAGTGACCCTATCGTTTGATGATGGTATGGAGTAGAAAATGTTTGTTTTATTTTTAATAGTTCACATATGCTGTGCATTAACTCATTTTTGAATTCAGTACCATTATCAGATTTTAGTACTTGAAAATGGCCATACTTTACAATTATTTGTTCTACGAGTGTTCTTGCGACAGTGTCGGCGTCTTTTGTTGACATAGGGTATGATATTACAAATTTTGTGAGATCACATTGCATTGTTAGTATGTACCGAAATCCATTGGATATACGTAACGGTCCTACGGTGTCGATTGACAATGTTTGGAAACTATTACTAGGCGTGTCTGTTACCGTTAGTGGTTCAATAGTGTGGCGTGTTTGTTTACTTTTCGCGCATATGTCACATTGCGATACAAATTTCTTTACCATTTTGTACATGTTTTTCCACATGTACCTTTGTTTTAGTTTTATCACTGTCCTTCTAACTCTTAAGTGTCCTGTTGTGTGGTATTCGTCAATGAGTTTAAATTTCGTAATGTCATCTTGTATTCTTTTTGGTGGGTCATAAATTAAAATTTTGAGTTGAGGACTTTTTCTATTTTGAGGGCTTTGTTGTATGTTTATAAATAGGTTTTTGAATTCTTCTTTTGAGATTCTTTGGAATATTTTATCATTGTTGGCTAGCGCTAGCTCTACTATATTCACATTTTTCATTTTGGATATCAGTTTCTTCATAATCGAATCTAGATTCGTTGAATTATCACTGTATCTCGCATGCGTATTTAAATTATTTTGTTGGGTTTTTTTTGATGAAGGATTTTTGTGCGAAAATAATGAGACTAGTGGTCTGTGGTCAGTTACCACTGTAAATTTTCTACCGTATAGGTATGGTTTGAAAAAATGTATCCCCCAGTGAATAGCTAACAGTTCCTTTTCTATTACTGGTTTATTCAAATCATGCTTTTGCAGCGATTTACTTGCATACGATATAGGTAAGTCATTGCCTATGTCGCCTTGTGACAGTACTGCGCTTAAAGCATAATTTGAAACATCAGTCGTTAAAATGAAAGGTTTGCTAAGATCTGGATATTGTAGCAAAGGCGGAGTAATTAATTTTTCTTTCAGTGTATCAAAAGCATGTTGACATTCTTCCGTCCAAACAAATTTACAAGATTTCTTCAATAGTGCATTTAGGTTTTTGGCAATATCTGCAAAATTTGGAATAAATTTTCTATAGTAATTACAAAATGCAACAAATCTTCTAACTTCGTCCGCATTTTTCGGGATGGGGTAATTTTTTATAGTGTCATATTTGGCAGTGTCAGTTTTAACACCATCGCCAGTAATTAGGTGTCCCAAATATACTACTTCTGGACGCAAAAACAACATTTGGCAGCATTTAATTTTAAATTATACCGTTGCAATCAGATTTCCATTAACCAGATTTTCATTCTGGTGATTTATGCTACAACCATGAATGATTATGTCATCCACGTAAAGAAATGCATTTGAATCTAAACCTGCAAGTGCAAGTGTTAGCATACGTTGGAAACTGTTTGATGAGATTTTCAGTCCAAAAGGTAATCGTTTGAAGTGAAAATGTCCGTTCGGTGTAGAGAAAGCTGTTAAATTACGTGAGTTTTTGTCGAGTTTGATTTGATGAAATGAACTGGTCATATCGAGTGTTGAGAACCATTTTGCTCTTCCTAACTTGTCCAGAACGTCTTCTAGTCGAGTTAACGGAAATTTGTCATTAACGATTTTATCATTCAGTTTTCTGAAATCCACTACAAGTCTCCATTTTCTTTTGTCATCAATGTTCTTTTTAGGAACCAAAAGGAGTGGAGCATTGTAATTACTAACTGATGGTTCAATAATATCGTCCTCGAGCATTTTCTTGACTTGTTCATTCATTACGTCAGTGTGTGTGTGTGGTAGTCTATAGTTTTTAATGTAAACTGATGTGTTGTCTGTTGTCGTTATGTTTTGAGTGTAAAAATTTTTTGTTGTCAAGGGTTCGTTATCCAAGTGGAATACGTCCTGGTATTTTTGGAAAATGTTTGTCAAGTCGTTTTTAATTTTTGTGTCATTACACTGTATGTTTAATGTTTCTAAAATCTTATTCAGTCGTTTTTGTGAGTGTAATGGTTTTGTGTTGTCGTAGGTCAAAATGTCATAATTGTTTAAAGTTCCAGTTTCCAACTGAATACCATTTATAATTATTTCCTTATCCGTTGAGTTTAAAATTTGTATATGTGTCATGCCGTTTTTTGGTGCTATTGAATTACTCAAAAAAATACCATCTTGTATTTCTTTATTTAGAATAACTGTATCTTCTGTTAGTTTGATACGAATTGGTTGTACGATTTCAGTTCTTGGTGGAACTTTTATTGTCATTGTATTAAAGGATTTTGAATGCATAGGTAAAATGATTAGTGATTCGTTTATCAACACTGAAATTGCAAAAGTTTCGTAATCTATTTTGCAAAGAAATTTCTTCTCTACCTAATATACCATCAGTTTCAATTGGAAATTTCGAATTGACATGTTGAAACTCATGTTTGCTGGATTCCTCCCCAAAATTAAGTGTTAGGCTTATGCTACCTAGTGAAAAAATTTCTTCGTATGTAATGCCCGTTAATTTGCATTTTTCATCTGGATTATAAAAATCGTTATCTACATGTTTATTAATTTTACAGAGTGAAATGTCTGCGCCAGTGTCGATTAAAAAAGTCATAAAGTTGTTTTTGTACTTAATTTTTATGAAATTGGAATTGTTATCCGAGATTTTATAAATTTTTAGTTTTGGCTGTCCGGAATAACTTTGTTTTCCGAGCCCTGATCGTTTCCCTGATCATTTACTTCATTGTTTATGATGTGTACATTTTGGTTTGTGTAATTGGAGTAGCGTTTCTGTTGTTGTTGTTATTCTTATTTTTCATATACAATAATAATATGGTAATATATATTTATATATAATTTTTTGTTTGTTTATTGTTTGCAACAAAATTAATTTAGTTAATATTTTGTGAATATTTCAAATTCTTTAATTTTTTATTTTTTTTTTGTTATTTAACAATTAAATTACCCTATTACTTAATCTAGCGCGTATAATTTATTTAGAAATTGTAACTTAAAAATGAAAATTTATTCAATTCGGGTTTATTTACAATTTTTTTTTTTTAAATAAAATATTTTGACAAATGCAAATTTAGTAAAAATCGTAAAATATAAAAAAAATGTATAATAGATAGTAGTTTCAGAGGATGTTGATGGCAAAACAAGCAATTTAATATGGAACGTTTAAAAATGATAAAAGACATTTTTGCCATTGTGTGTCCTCCTAACTGCTTCGGCGAACATCATTGACATATCAATGCAGTGATCATGACAATCATCATCATCATCGAATTGATCGGCGCCAATTGTTGGTGCTTCCTCGGCGTTCACGGGTACTTCAACCCTTTGCATCGCTGTGGTTTCAATGTGTCGCGGTATAAATATGCGCCACAGTTGTTGTTGTTTTGTTGTTTTGTTTGTTATGTTTTTTTGTTTCCCTTTTGTTCGGGGCGACGGGCGAACAAGATCGGAGGAAATCACACACGCACTAACCGCACTGAACGCACTGAACAATTTTATTAATTGTTACTAATTTGTATTTATTATTTTGTTTTGCTTAAATTGAAAGCGAAACAAATTCGCCACTCGCGGGGGAAATGCGACCGGCGCGCGGAAGAAGAAAACTGAATATTTTGTTTGAGCTGTCAAAGTTCTCTTGCTTTCGTCTCCTTTCTTTCGCTTTTGCTTTCGTTAAGTTAGCTCAAGTGAGCGGCGGCGATCCGATGAAGGTATTGCCAGCCTCGCCATTACAATAGTAAAATGTCAAAGCCTGGACTAAAGCTTTTGTACTCTTTGAACCTGTTTGAGGGAGGGGAATTTGAGAACATTTATGCTTTCGCCTATACGTACATGAGTGCCGCCAAAATGTATAGTTCATTTTGGTAGGTGCAGCGGGGTATATGTAAATTTGCCAAACACACCTAGAAAAATCTGAAGAGATTTTTTGCATAAAGGTATGGGTAAAGCCCCGACTGCGGACACTGGTTTCTGCGTAAGCCGCACTCTATGTATGTGGGAAAATAAATGGAAAGTGAGCGTCATAGGAGCTCATATATTCTAATTCTTTTAGTTCTTTTTGAGCAGGGAAGAAGGAGAGTGTTGAAGCTGTAGATTTTTAATTTATTTGAATCTTAAATTAGTTGTTTGGAAAATTTGGATAATTTTCTTTCTTTTTTTAAATTGTATTTTTTTTGGAGTGGTGAAGTGGAGCTGTTGCCATCGTCGGACTGTGGCTGGAGGACAAGTGTTCCAAAGGGAGTATTTTTGCGCGCTGGTTTAGTTTTGCCAGCTAGTGTTTGTTTTGCTTTATTTTGTTTGTGGCAGTCGGCCATTTGGTGTTTTGAATTTGAGGAATTTGATAGAGTTGGACAGGTTGTGTTCGGTCGTGATTTGTTTTGGTGAAGTGTTTCCGTCCTGGGAATTTCAAGTGGTTTGCTTGGAATTTGTTAGGCCGTTTCCCCCTTCCTTATACCTTTTTTTTGTTTGTGTCGTCCCGCATCAGAGCCAAGTTGTTGCTGGACATCGAATTTTATCGAAGTCCAGCTGGTGAATAGATTCTGCAAAGACTCGTGCGAGGGATTTCAGACAGGTTGGTCTGGTCCCGCAAATCAATTGCGTTTAAAGAAATATAATTTTTGGTATATGAATGGTTTCTTTTGGGTGATTGTCGGTTTGCGTTGATTTTGAAAAAGGGTTTGTGTTCGGTACTATTTTCCTTGTGTCGGGAAAATTTCCGTTTCTTTTATATATAGTTATATATATACCTTTATATATATATATTGCGGCAGTTTAGGTGTAGTTTTAAAAAAAAAGTTTATTTATCAGGTTTTCGTGTGTTCGTGTTGTTCGTTCGTCCGGGGATACCATACCGCGAGGGTCGTCTTAAATCCCACGCTTCGCGACTGTGCTATTCGGGCAAATAGGGAATTTAATTATCGCGTGGGGATTTTTGATTTTAGTTTGTTTTATAAAGTTTTTGTTCAAAAAAGCGCGATAAGCTGGCGCCCAACGTGGGGCTATTTAAACTAAAGTTTTTAATAATTTTTTTTAAAATTTTTTTTATAATATTTTAAAATTTTTATTAAAGTTTTTTTTGTAATTAATTTTTTTTATTTATATCAAAATCTTTTTGTGCTGTTTTTGTTGGTTGTATTATTTCAGTTTTTTTTATAATTTACTAATTCGTATTTTTATTTATTTAGTTTTTTTGGAATTTCTCTGGTTTCCAGTGAGAGTGCTGTCGACGGCGGAGTAGCGGCTGCGGGTTTTATTTGTTGTTCGGTGAGTCCGTTCCTTTTTTTTTTGTGCAACATTTGTAACCTTTTTTATGCAAGTTTTTTTAATAATTCTCTTAAATTTTATTTTTGTTTGTTTTTGTGTTGCACCATTTTATTTATTTTGATTTTAGTAAAATTTTAATTTTTTTTTTTGTAATTTTATTAAACAGTGGTGGTGTCGTCCGCCTTTAGCTGTTGTGTTTGAACTATTTTTTTTTAAATATTCTTTATTATTTTATAGTTTTATTTTTATAAATTTTTTTTATATATATATATTTTTTTTAATTTTTATTTTTTTTAAATTTTTGTTAATTTGTTTTTTTAATTTTTTAAAAAGGAAAACATTTTGTTTCATATTTTTTTTTGCGGTGCCGCCCGCCATAAAAGTTTAAAGTTTTTTTAAAAAAAATTTTTTTTTGGGTTTTTTTGAAAGTTTTTTGTTTGAATTTCTTTTTGGTTTTAGTTTTTTTAAATTAGTTTTGGTTTTTTTAAATTTATTTTTTTTTGTCTGTCCGAGCTAACTATGGAGATTAATAGACTTAACGAAGAGGAACTGGCATACGAGATGGAGGCTCGTGGGTTGCCAGTGACTCCGGTGGAGTCCATGAGGAAGTCCTTGAGGGCATCAAGGCAAATAGAGCGAAGGGAGTCCGTGGATGTCTTTGCGGGATATCCGTTTGTTTTTGAGGAAGATAGGTTGGGTGTGGAGGGGAAGATTTCCGAAGTTGAAAAACTTATGGAAACCCCTCCCAAGGACGCAAAGTCGCCCGAATATTTAAAAATTTGGGCGAAATTAGAATGGGCGTTAGGTCGCCTTACTCGTTCGAGGCCAGCGAGTAAGGAAGAAGTAGTTGAACAGATGGCGCTCAAGAATAGGGTTCTTCTGTTATTGGGGGAACTCAACGAGGTGGTTGACTTGGGTGGTGACGGAGATGATGCCTTTGATGAGAATCCAAGGCCGTCTCGACCACCCAAGGGGCTCAGTAGGGAGTCTGCGGTTGAGGGAGAGCCTCAACCCGCCCCGAGACCATCCATCTCGTTGGGCGAGGTAGGTTTTCTGAAGATAGAAAATTTATCGAAATGGGGTTTGAAATTCACTGGGGAAAGGTCCGATATGTCCGTGCATGCATTTCTGCAGAGGGTGGACGAGCTGAGCGAGGCTCGGGGCGTTAGCGATGCCCAGTTATTTAGAGGAGCATTGGAGCTTTTTTCTGGAAAAGCCCTGCTCTGGTTTAGGGATGTCCGCAGGACAGTTTCAGGCTGGCGAGAGTTGGTCGCCGAGCTGAAACTGGAATGACGACATTTTGATGTCAGAGATTAGGCGACGGACTCAGGGTGGGACTGAGTCCATAGGTATCTATGTAGCGGCTATGAGGGGGGTTGTTCGGTTGTCTATCCGACCCCTTGTCAGAGAGGCGTATGCTGGGTCTGGTGATCGCAAACGTGTCCCCGTTTTACCAGACTCAGCTGGGCTTGGCTGAGCCTAAGTCTTTATCGGAGTTGGTTTCCTTGGGTCGGAAGCTGGAGGCTGTGCGGGCGAATGTGGGGCAGGGCAATCGCAGGAGCGCTCGGACAGGGAGTCGGCCCCGAGAGCGGCTCCGAGGGCGGCTCCGAGGGCCCGCGAAGAGTCGGGAAATGGGGAGCGAGCTCTTGTGGAAGCAGGGCAAGAAGTTCGCGAGGTTTAGGTAGGTTCCTTCGGGCAACCAGCTGGCTAGGGAAAATAGTGATAGGCCTCAGAGGCGTCCGTCCGGAGTATAGTTTAGGAGGGGGGTAGTTTAGGTCCCTTTCGAGGTAGAGGGCAAGTCGGTCCTCGTTGAATGCCTCGTAATACCGGATTTACCCCAATCATTGATTCTTGGAGTAGACTTTTGGTCTAAGGCCGGTGTAGTGCCAGATTTGGCCAAGAATCAGTGGAGGTTTTCCGACCAAGTCGAGGTCTCGTCAGTAGCGGCGATAGTTGATAGGTCTTCGTTGTCAACTAGGGAAAAACCGGTTGTGATGATTAGGAAAAAGGATGGGAGTTATAGGTTTTGTGTCGACTATAGGACACTGAATAAAAATACGGATCGAGATAGTTACCCCCTCCCTTATATTTCGGCTACTTTAGATAAGCTAAAGGACGCTAAACATCTCTCTAGTTTGGATATAAAATCCGGCAGATCCCAGTAGAGAAGGAGTCTAGGGCCTGCACGGCATTTACAGTTCCGGGTAGGGGGCTCTACCAGTTCAAGCGCATGCCTAATGGCCTGCACAATGCGCCTGCAACTTGGCAGAGATTTATAGATGAGGTCCTTGGGGCTGACTTGGAACCCCATGTTTTCGTGTATTTGGACGATATTATTATTGTTACAAATACATTTGATAAGCATGTTGATGTTCTGAAGGAGGTCCTGAGGAGGATTTGTTCGGCAGGGCTTAGAGAAAAATGTAATTTTTGTCTTTCTTCGCTACGGAACTTAGGTTATGTTGTTGATCGACAGGGCTTGCATGTTGACCCCGAAAAAGTTGAGGCAATGCTGAAAATTCCAGCGCCCAAAAATGTAAGGGAAGTCAGGTCGTTTGTTGGCACCATTTCTTGGTATCGTAGGTTTGTTTCGAATTTCGCTGATTTGGTTAAGCCTCTAACTGATCTTCTAAAGAAGAAGAACAGGTTTAGATGGTCGCCGGAGTGCGAGGACAGCTTTTTGAAGGCCAAGGAGCGCCTAGTGACGGCGCCGGTCCTGAGCTGTCCTGATTTCGAACGACCCTTCGTAGTTCAGACTGATGCTTCCGATTTTGGAATAGGTGCCGTTTTGACACAGCAGTTTGATGAAGGGGCGAAGGTCAGTTCGTATTTGAGTAGGTCGTTGAGTAGATGCGAGAGGAATTACTCCACTACGGAGAAGGAGTGTTTGGCTGTTTTGTGGGCAGTTGAGAAGTTGAGGCCATACATCGAAGGGGTTAGGTTCACAGTGGTGACAGACCATTATTCGTTGGTATGGCTCAACAATTTGAAAGATCCTAGCTCCAGCAATACGATTATGAAATCATACATCGTAAGGGGAAAGATCATGTTGTGCCCGACATGCTTTCTAGAGGTGTCCCAGTCGTAGGGGAGGTAGATGGGCGTGTTAGAGATCCATGGGTGGATTCCATGGTTAGGAAAGTGGAGGATAAACCACTCGATTACCCAGCTTGGAGAATTGAAAATGGGGTGTTATATAAACACATAAAGGCAGGGACAAATAGTTTGCTTAGTGCTGGGTACGAGTGGAAGAGAGTTGTGGGCAAGAGTGATGAGAGTTGTGGGCAAGAGTGATAGGCGCAGTATTTTATTCGAGAGTCACGATAATCCATTATCGGGGCACATGGGCGTTAGGAAAACATACGCTAGGGTAATTGAGAAATATTATTGGCCGAAAATTAAGGCAGAGATAGCTAGATATATTAAAGGTTGTCAAATTTGCCAGAGGGTGAAACCTGACAACAATAAGCCAGCTGGTTGTATGGTAGAGAGGACAAAGAAGTTAGAACCTTGGGAAATGATCTGCGTAGATCTGGTGGGACCCTTGGTGAAGTCTAGTCGGGGATTTTGTTATATTTTAACGGTGGTTGACTACTTCACCAAATTCCCATTGTTGTTTCCGTTGCGAAAAGCAACGGCAAAGAGTGTTTGCAAGGAGTTGGAAGATAATGTCTTCCTGCTCTTTGGAGTTCCGAGGTCCATTGTATGCGACAATGGGCCACAGTTTCACAGCAAGGAGCTGCAGAGTTTATGCGCGTCGTATGCAGATGCGATACACTGCACACTATCATCCGCAGGCCAATCCGGCCGAGCGGATCAACCAAATAATTAAGACCACTTTGAGAGCATATATTTCAGAAAACCATCGGACATGGGATTCTCATCTTCTCATTCGAACATCGCAGCATGAGGTTTTGGGAGCGTCTCCATACTTCGTGAATTTTGGCCGCAATATGGCGGTCAGGGGTGATAGAGATTATAGACGAGTGGGAGACTCAGACCAACCGGACAGTAGTAGTGAGGACCGGGCCAAGTTAATGGCAGACTTGAGGGAAGACATACGGAAGAAGTTAGAAATGGCAAGTGCCAAGACAGCAAAGACTTACAATCTCAGACGTAGAGATGTACAGTATTTACCGCACGAGTTAGTATGGAGACGTAATTTTGTTTTGTCCGATGCTGCAAACTATTTTGCAGCGAAGTTAGCTCCGAAATTTGTTGGACCGTTTAGGGTTAAAAAGAGGGTGTCTCCGTGGACATATGTTTTGGAAGACGAAGACGGACGAGAAAAGGGGACATGGCATGTGCAGGACCTTAGGCCGCACATTGACTCAGGGTGATTTTCTCCGGTTAGATTCGAAAGTTGGCTGGTCTCAGGAGACCAAGCAACTTTCGCGGAGGTGAAGGTGGGGTTGTCGCGGTATAAATATGCGCCACAGTTGTTGTTGTTTTGTTGTTTTGTTTGTTATGTTTTTTTTCAGACAGGTTGGTCTGGTCCCGCAAATCAATTGCGTTTAAATAAATATAATTTTTGGTATATAATTGGTTTCTTTAGGGTGATTGTCGATTTGTGTTGATTTTGAAAAAGGGTTTGTGTTCGGTATTATTTTCCTTGTGTCGGGAAAATTTCCGTTTCTTTTATATATAGTTATATATATACCTTTATATATATATATTCGGTGTAGTTTTAAAAAAAAGTTTATTTATCAGGTTTTCGTGTGTTCGTGTTGTTCGTTCGTCCAGGGATACCATACCGCGAGGGTCGTCTTAAATCCCACGCTTAGCGACTGTGCTATTCGGGCAAATAGGGAATTTAATTATCGCGTGGGGATTTTTGATTTTAGTTTGTTTTATAAAGTTTTTGTTCGAAATAGCGCGATAAATGCTTCCCAATGATACTGGCTCAGAGATAGAAAATGGTTTCGAGATGAACACCGGTGGCGATGCCAACGTTATAAAACCCAGAATTTCGTAAGAATCGTCTTCCGAGTCACTGAGCAGATGAATGATTTCTCCGTTTCGTAGCGGTTCATTGGCTTTTGCCACTTTTGGTTCGTTGGCCACCTCCTCTGCTACGGACATGGTGGTCTTTGCCATTGCCGCATCTTGTTCATCATTAAACTCAAAAATTTTCATTTTGCTTGGTTCGTGTTCAGTAAAATAATAGTCCATGTTGATGATTTTTATCTTAACCTAACTATGCCCATTACAATGGACTCGCTATGCTGGATCGTCTCAGTAAAACTCCAAGGTTGGAGTGGCAAGATCGCCATGTAGAAAAATGTGTTTGTGTATTGAAGATTTTAAGCTTCTTCAAGCATATAAGGGATTGGCGCTAGGCACCACAATTAATTGAGAATGTACAAGAACAGAGTTCCAATTCAATCTGGTTTTATTAGTGGCCAACGCGGCTCTTTTATATCTTTACTTATAACTTACACTACAATAATATAATTATACTTATGTTCTGCATTTCATTTGCACCCGTTGCCCTGAGTACGCTAATTTGGTTTTGACGAATGGTGTCGAAGGACGGTCACCGAAATTGAGTGCATTTCAATATACACTCAATTGTTGTTGACAACGTCCAGAACCATTTGTGTATATTGGGTCAGCGTACTCAAAAGTGCAGCGCTAGCATGTCGATACATTGTCGGTGCATTTGTACTAATGAAATGCAGGGGTAGGTAATGTAGACTTGTACGTATACACTACAGGAAGTACCTGCTTCATCTTCCTCCTAATCATCTTGCCCAGCCGAATAAAATTATGCTCGCCTAAATGTCTTCATCGTAATGTAAATTTGTTAAAAAACAATTGAGTAAGTTTCAAGCGGTCGAAGTAAACCTATATATACCACGCACCCTTCCATCTGAGACCTGGTCGCAGCCTTTCGCTCATTCCACCGACGTACTCACATGTGCTCCATTTAGTAGTACTTTTTTACATTCATCAGCTCGGCATGACCTAGCCATCTTAGACGTGGATTTTGTATGCGTCATGATGTCATGTCATGATCGGGGTATTGCTCATATAGCTTTTGCGGCACTCACCATCGACGCAAAGCGGACAATATATCTTACGGAGAATTTTCCTACCACAATTCCCGTGAAATTGGGTAACATTTGTTACAAAACTCACTTGTATGGAAGGTAGGCGTGGCAGTTGATCGATTTGGCCCATTTGCTATACCAACTCCTTCTAGGACCTCCAAGGGATAAATTCAATATTTTTACCGCCTAGCTTTCATTTAGCTCCTTCAATAGCCCATACCAATCAAAATAACGGACAGACATACGGATATGTCTAAATCAAATTAAGAGGTGCTGCTAATTTTTCATAAGTACACCAAGTACATAACCACACTTTAAAGACAATTTATAGATAAAATATTTTCAACTTTATATGAAAATAGCTAAAAAAAAATATATTTCAAACCAATATATAGATTAAACTTACTTCATTTTACAAAAAATACTCAAATATGTACGCAAATATGTATATAAACACGTACAAAAACTATTTACAATCTGAATATTAAAAACTATATTAGGTACACAAACACACTTTCAAATCAATATTTAAATAAAATATATTTAATTATACATAAAAAGAGCTCATACAAAAAATTTCAGTAAGAAAATTTAAATTTGCTAGGGTTGTGACGAGCGTGCCCATATGGTAACAGTAAATTTCATAATGATAAAAAGGTAACACAGAAGCTATAATAATTTTATTTTATACGTTTTCTAATACTTTGATATTCTACCTAAATGCCAAAAAAACAACATTCAAAATATATAACTTTTTATTTCAATGAAAAATATTCTTACTGGAAAGGTCGTGACTTTTCGCTGTTTTTGCCCACTTTTTAAAAACACTACTTTTCAATTATCCGCCACGATCGCTACTGACGAGCGATTGCTTAGAGTTATATATCAAAAGAAAGATCAAAGTATGCTTTATTAACACCAAAAAACGGATTAGTGATATTCGTTCAAATATTTTTGTAATTGCACATACCGTAGAACGCTATCAGCGTTACCATATGGGCACGCTCGTCATGAATGGGTTAATGATCAACTTATTTTCCAATTTTTTTCTCAAATATTTTCGTTGTTCAAGGTTTGTTTCCAGCTCTGAAGTACTTGTCAAACTTCATTTCGAAAAAAGCTAAGAAATTGATAATTACATTTCCATTCGTAAATTTTCTTTAATTCGTATCCACTTCGCTACAATTTTTTTTACCTTTTGGTAACGAAATGCGACACGGCCACTCTGTGCCCTCTTCAGAAATTTGGAATTGTTTCCAATTTCTTTAGAAAAGTTGACATTATCAGCTGTCAAATTTAGATCACAAACCAAAATAGAAAGCAAAAGTAAATGAAGAAGTGAAAATGATCCAAAAGGCAAAAGCGCAAATTAAATTTTTTCTTTGTCATTTGTCAAAAACTTCTGATCTAATACAATTTTACAGCTTAAGGAACTTGACAACATTTTTCTTGAGTCGTTTCTTTAAAACTGGAAAGAAAGCGTTTTATTTATGTAACGTTAAAAGTAACTTTATTTTGTGCAATTTTTGTTTTTATTATTAAAACTTCTTTGTTAAAAGCTTTATAAATTAAAGTATGCTTATAAATATATGTAACTTGTTTACGTTTTTGAATATTAATAACTTTTCTGTTCATACTACGAACTATTTTCATTAAAAAATTTGGACATTGTTGGTACTTTTTTAACAGATTTGGTACTATTTTTTTTGCCTTTTTGTACAAAATGGAACCAGACAAATCCCTGATGTGATCCCACACCATTGCGTCACCTGACGTGAAAGCAGTACTACAAAACTAAGAGTTGTATTTGATGCATCATCGAAAACGTCGATTTATCGGTTTAGCACTCAATGACCTCATGTATACAGGTCCAACCATTTAAAGCGAATTATTTTCAATACTTCTTCGGTTCCGCTGCCCAATATTTGTTTTTACTTCCGACATACAAAAAATGTACCGCCAAATCCTGATTAGCAAAGAAGACCGAAAGTACCAGCTCATCGTATGGCGTAAGGACGAAAAGGAAGACTTGCAGTACTATCAATTAAACACAGTGAATTATGGAACGCGCTCAGCGCCATACTTGGCTTTAAAGTGCTTACCACAGTTAAGCAAAGAGTACAGTGCCAAATATCCTCTTGGCGCTGAAACAGTGCTGGCTCGGACAGTTTGGCCACTGCAATGGAAATTCAACAAACAAAAATGTTAATGACTGGAGGTTTTCGACTGCGGAAATGGTGTGCCAATCACCCAAAGTTACTACAATCAATTCCAGCAGAAGACCAGGAAGTTGACCTCGACTTTAGCAGTGATGTCAACAATGCCATAAAAACATTGACCAGTTATGCATCACGGTTAATTTGAAGTCAGTCACTCACAATACATAGCGAACAATTGTGTCCGACGTATACAGAATTTTCGATCCATTAGGAATTCTCGCTCCAGTGGTGGTCACATCAAAAATTCTGATTCAGCAGCTGTGGCAAACCAAGTTATCAGGGGACGAGGAGCTGCCCGCGGAGCTAAATGACAAATGGTTGAAGTTTAAGGGAGAAAGAAACTTAACAACGCCCAGACACCTCTTTCAACAAGACGTAAAAGATACACTACAACTTCATGCATTCGCAGACGCTTCACAGAAGGCATACGGTGCTGCAATTTATGTCAGATCTATTACCAAGAACGGAGCAGCTGTTGGTGCGGCTTTTATGTGCTAAATATCGCGTGGCGCCTCTAAAAGCACAAACAATACCTCGGCTAGAACTTTGTGCAGCGCTTCTTAGCGCACAGTTAATGACTCGTGTGAAGGAAGATTTACATATCCAAGATGCCACCGCATACTTCTGGACGGATTCGCAAGTCGTTCTGGGCTGGATCAACTCAAGCTCGACATCATTCCAGATATTCATAGCCAACAGGACTGCAAGAATTCAAGAACTGTCCCTGGCCAGCCAATGGCGACACGTACAATCAAAGGACAATCCCGCAGAAGTCCTATCGAGAGACAACGGAAACTTATTCAGAACAGTACTATATATCGTGGCATACATGCTTAGGTTCATAGAGCATGCCAAAAAGGGAGCAGGTGATCGAAGACAACATATTTCAATCACAACTGATGAACTAAAAGCAGCCCTTAATGTCATAATTAGGGCCATGCAGCTGTCAGACTTTGAAAACGAAATACAGTCTCTCAGCAAGAGCAAATGCGTAAGCAAAACAAGCCATATCAGTGGGTTCAACCCTTTTCTCGATGACAACGGAATTATTCGTGTTGGCGGAAGGCTGTAGGCGGCAAACGTGACATACGATGCCAAACATCCAATGGTTATTCCATACAACGACCCATTGGCCAAACTGTTGTTGCAATGGTTTCATGAAGATCACCTTCACTGTGGACCACAAACCCTTTTGGCTCACTCCCAATAACGGAATCCAATCCAGAAGAAGGTACAGCCATGGACCAAAATATAGAACAAGAGTCTCAGCCTGAACAACACACAAGACCTTCAAACAATGAAAGCTCAGGTGACATCCCCAACAAACGACACAAATCCACAAACTATCCATTTATCTTAACAATCCTTGTCTCCCTACTGCTACTTCTGGCAGTACTGGGTAGTACAGTTCTGGTTGAGAAATTTGCTTTGAAGGAATGGGGAGCAGTCACTAAAAACGAAGTAATCTTCGAAATAAGGCTACTTTTGGTAGACGACCAACATTTCGATTTGTTTAACCTCATTCCCATTCCTATGGTCAAACCCAAAACAATGATTACCATTGTAACCGATACAGCATTCTTAGCTGTAAGTGCCCATCGGGATCAGTACATTCCACTACGCTCAAATGATTTAAGATCATGTTCTGTATCGAAAGACGACATCTACATTTGCGACAACAAAGGTCCAAAATTTGGAAAACAATCATCGCTACATTCCTGTGAGATTCACATATTCAACAACAAACCTACCACACAGTTTTTTTTTCTAATAGGTATTATTTATTCAGTTGGATCACCTAACGATGAATTAGGTCTAACAATGATTTTAGCTTAAAACTGATTATGATTTTTTCTTTTTGATTGCCATATATCCATTGAGTTAGGCAATGCGTATTTGTCGTAGCTAGTATTTGGAGAATATACTAGTTTCGTTAAAGACGTGAGGGATTCAGTGGTCTTAGTAAGTTTCTAGCTAGAATGTTTGGGTGAAACATGAGCTTCTGCTTGTACTTCGAAGTAAGTTTCGGAATTTCGTCTTTTACTGCAGGAATATTCAAATCTCTGTGGATGTTTGCGTTTCGTATATACCAATGAGCTCTCGTAATTTGTCGCAGGATATTTGATTGGGCTCTCTGGAGTTTTTCCACATTGGAAGGAGAGGCTGTGCCCCAGAGTTCAATTCCATATGTCCATATGGGTTTTATTATACTTTTGTATATCTGGACTTTGTATGTGAGATTTAGTTTTGACACTTTTGAGATTAGCCAATTTAGTTCCAATTGCTTTAATTTGATCTGAGTGATTTTGGATTCAATATGTTTATGCCATGTGAGTCGGCGATCGAGATGCATTCCAAGATACTTGGTTTCGGAACTTTCAGGGACGACTTGGCCGTTTATCTTCAGAGCAGGACACGTGCCCCTTCTTAGAGTGAAGGTTAAGTGACAGCTTTTGGATTCATTGACCTTGATTTTCCATCGATGTAGCCAATTACTTAGAGTGTCCAAGTGTTTTTGCACGTATAGAGATGCCATGTCTGGGTTTGAGTGAGAGCACATGATAGCAGTGTCATCAGCAAAAGTCGATACGAGAGTTCTATCACTTTTGGGCATGTCTGCAGTATAGAGAATATATAGCAGGGGCGCGAGGACACTGCCTTGTGGTACTCCGGCCAGTATTTCGTATTTTCGAGAGACAAAGCTTTTGTATTTTACTACAGATTTTCTATTCGTAAGGTAGTTTTTGAGTAGGCAATGCATATTAGCGGGAGGAGTATGCTGTAGTTTGTAGATTAGTCCTTCATGCCAGACTTTATCAAAGGCCTACGTAATATCAAGGAAAACAGCGGAGCAGTACTGTTTGTTTTCAAAAGTGTTTTTAATTGAGTCGACAATGCGATGCACATGCTCTATAGTGCCATGCTTTTCTCGAAAGCCGAATTGGTGATCGGGAATCAATTTTTTATCTAGTATTTTGGGTAAAATAAATTTTACTAGGAGTTTTTCGAAGAGTTTCGATATTACAGAGAGCAAACTTATAAGCCGGTTTGATGTCACATTATTGGTTGGTAAAAGCTGCACCTTTTTCTGCATCACTTCTGGTTTCCGATTGGAAGTCGTATGGGAGGTTCCGCAAGCATAGGTTTTTGAGAGAGTAATTTGCTGATTTTGTGGGTTCGAGATGTTCAACGAATTGTTGGTAGTCTCTCTCTGATTTACATTTCAGCTGTTTTTGTAGATTTCTCGTCATATCTTCTAGTTGTTTATTCAAATTGGGTGATCTGTGGTTCTGAAATTCGCTGCGTATTTGCCTTTTCTTTTTTAAAAGCTGATCTATATATATTGGAGTACAATTCGCGTAACCACCATTTGAACATTTGGGTTTGGAGCGGGAGTGGCCGCTGTAGCTGCTTGGGAAAGTAAGAGTGTGAAATTACTTACAGCTGTGTTTATTTCATCTTTGGTTTTTAGTGGCATATTAGGGTTAATGTGGGAGCTTATGTACTGCCGATATTATAGCCAGTTTGTGAGTTTACTGGTCAATTTATCTGTTAACAGTGCAAACTGACACGAATACAAGAAAACCTTGCATGGATGCAAATGAACAATAGAAATCAATGGATCTTTGCAACAACAGTAGACTTGGAAATTTCCGCAGTTCGTGGCACAAATCTGACACAATGAACACTAACTGGATCCGGTATAATCACAATGGAACCGAATTGCGTACATACATCATACACTAGATTTAAGGATATCCAAAGTATCAGCACACCTCTGGAAGTAAAAAGGGTTTTCAATACAACATTCACAAAGTTTGAAACTCAATTGGAACAACTCACCATCCTCCAAAACCAACTAGCAAGTGAAGGTTTCACAAATCTTCCGAACGTAATGGAATCCAACCGACAACATCACCATGCGGTCAGCTACGCTGCATTCATCCTATCCACAAATCCACTTCTTGGCATCATGTCATGGCAGTTAAAATCCAGATACAAGCCGAGCGTTAAAGATGCCAACAATCAAAACAAAAACACCAACTCCACTCCGACGGACCAAAACTTCAAATGACGACGACGAATCAACGTTCGGGACAGTTAGTCAATGGTGGGGAGAATGTTGAATTATCACCGCAACTTTGACGCTCTGTAGTCGATCGGCCTTGGCCATTAATTCTCTACAATGCATTGAACAAATTCACGGTTAGCATAATTGAAGCACAAGTTTTGTCGCTCCAGACGGGAACATGACCCTTCCGTTTGCACAACTGAAAAATGCAAGCGCAAAATAAGCGGTTGTTTATTGACTGGAAACAGTAAAAGGGTGTTTTTATTACAAGCGCAAGTTGGCGTATTAGAATCAGTTATTTAAACATTCCGTTCGAGTGCCTGTGCAACATCAAATTCTTGGTAAAACAGATATGTTGGTTGAAGTTTTAGCGGAAGCATCGAAATCAACTCTTAGTTTTGTTGTTGAGCTGTCTGGCTGGAACACTGCATGATGTGGCAGAAAATAATTTGGGCCTTTCACGTCTGTGGCATCAATCTCTTCCATGTGACCAAGCTGCACGTACTCGCGCATGAAGGCTATGTATACGGCTTTAAATTCATGAGTTTTGGTCATTTTTCTTTTGATTGCCATAAAGCGCTGCAGAGCTATATCCCGTGACTCTCCAAGTTGATTCGGATTGAGTTGAAATGGCAATTTTACTATGAATCACCCGGTGTTGTATCGATGCACATTCTGCAAAAAGTGTTCTTAACAACGACGTTTGGCAGATGTGAAGTTGTTTTTGCGTGTGTCACATGCTTCAAGTAGCCAACATTTTTCGAGTGTTGTATTAAGGGAATCATCCTCAGTGGAAATTCCGCCGGTGATAGTTGCAATGGGAATGTCTTGATTGTAGTATTCACCCCCAGCTATCCAGCCCAACCGTGTATTATATAATATCGGCTGTACAATTCCAATTGTTAATTGGCCAGTGCCTAATGATGAATGGCTGCGCTAAGCAATGTTGTTTCTGACAGTCTTACACTTTCTCCAACAGCTGGAAGTATCACTGTGAGGATGGAATTTGTGCCAAATTCCACCACACTTATTATGTTATTGTACCAGTACAAAATGAATTAAAATGAACTTACAAAGACTGAAATCGAATTTAAATAAATATTAATAAAAAAAAACACAATTAGTAAATATTAAATATTATTAACAACTTCCCACTAGAACATAGGCACAAACAAAGAAAACAGCAAACCACTCTAACAACAACAGTACAACGGTGGCGCAAAAACAGCAACATAATCGATAGCGGTGATGCAGGTGCAGGGACACAAACAACACACACAAGCCACAGTACACGAGCCACGATCAATAGCAATGATGCGGATGCTAATACCACAAACAAATATACAAGCGGCATGATGGGACTCGGATATATAAGGAAGGACATTTGAAAGCAAAAGTCACTTCACGGAGTACTGCCAGGAAGCGCAGTCGATGCATGAGAGCTTACCTCATGCCTCGAATGAATTATCAGTAGAGTAGTTGAGAGTGCTTACCTCTCGTTGCGAACTATATTAGCGAGAGCGATTACCTCTCTTTAAGAATTAGAAATAGTGAGAGTGCTTACCTCTCGTTGCGAACTATATTAGCGAGAGCGATTACCTCTCTTTATGAATTAAAATAGTGAAAGCGCTTACCTCACGTTGTGAATTATAGCAGTGAGAGCGCTTACCCTATTTTAAAATTACCATAGTTTAAAGTTGCTACAAATAAAACAAATTATGGAAAATAACCGCAATATAAAACCAGTCTTATTTATTAAGCGGAACAAAGTGCTGGCTAGCCGCTGAACATACCCTGGCTAAAAGCGTCGTTACAGATGGCGCCCGAGCAGGGACACTAACAGAAGAACTTAAAAATAATCAAACAGTGAGAAATCCATGAAAGTGAACTTGAAAACAATCAAACAGTGATAAATCCATGAGAGTGAACTTGAAAACAGTCAAACAGTGATAGGGCCATTAGAAGAGGCACAGCCCCAAACAAAAGAAGTGAACGTGAAAATGGTAAGAACCGGGTGGATCTATGGCCTGAAGAAGGATGAACTGTTACTCTATGCCGAGGGGTTGGGATTTGGAGCCGGTCTAACCACGGTCGTGGAACTCCGCGTCAGTTTGGCGCATTTCATCGCACGGATGACAGATGACGCGGATGTTGTGATGCGCCTAGAGGAATTGGAAGGCAAACACCCTCGACCCAGCACTCCGGTAGCGCAGGAAGCACAATGAGCAATTCCCAAATCTGGAACCAAAGAGGGATCAACGGCACAAAAAAAATTTGTTTGACATAACGTTTGAAGTATCGACCATGACTTGGGGGGTACCCGAAAGGCGGAAACCGTGGGAAGTGCGCCACGAAGATCAAGGAGGTGAATTACCCCACTATGCCATCATAGATCAGGTGAAGAAATGGTAAATGGAAGAGATCTACTGGGATTTATCGACCGCGTAGAAAACCTGGCGCAGGCGTATGATACCACAATAATGACCAGTGACAGGAACAGTGGAACGTATTCAAGAAGGACTTCCTAGGATTCTTCCTACCCATTCGCAATGCCGAACGGCTAGAGGACGAGATCCAGCAGCGTCGGCAACAGTCGAGAAAAGCATTTAAGGAATACGTGCTAGCATTGCAGACTCTGTTACGTCACGCTGGCTACTCGGAGGAGAGAAAACTGGAGCGAATTTACCAGAACAGCCTCCCCGAATACCAACTGTATGATAAGCGAAAGGACTTCACCTCGCTGGCGGAGCTCATGGCGCAGGTGAGAACGAATATATTCGTGAGAGACCCCGAGCGTCATCAGCCACACCACGACAACAAGAGGAACGCCATCAGCGAGTAATCCAAGACTTCTCCGGGTGGATCGACCCTAGGACAGCTTGTTCTCGCTGTGGGCAGAACAGGCACAGAAACCGCTACTGTCGAAACCCATTGATGTTGTTTTGTTGAGAGTGTGGTACCCGAGGAGTACGCACGAATGATTGCTGTAGGAGGCAATCGGGAAACGACCAGGGTCGCGATCAAGAGCGAGGAGCGGTCGGACCTGCATCCAACGTTCCCCACGGACGGGACGATAAGGAAGGTGAAAGAGGCTTTGGACATTGGAATAGTGCTGGGAAGCAGTTACTGCTGCACTCCGTTGCTGATTATGCCAGAGGTGATCGACGACCTGATACTCGGTATAGACTTCCTCATAAGTATCAACACAATATTACAGTGTGTAGGTCACAACGTTACTATAAGGCATCAATGCGAAGCTAAGGAGCTTCCGAAACCACCACGATGCACGGTTAGTCGGGAAGACAACCAGAGCGAGAAGGACATGATAGCCAGATTCGTGGCAGTAGAATTACCATTATTCGAGGTACTGCATGGACCATCGCATATCGCGCAACATCGCATCACGATGCGCGACGACAGGTCAATAAAGCAGAGGTACTTCCCGAAGAATCCCGCAATGATGGAGATCATTAATAAGGAGTTAAATGAACTGCTCGAGAAAGGCTGCATCGAACCATCACATAGCCCACATAGTGCACTCATTGTATTGGTGAAGAAGAAAACGGGACAATGGAGGCTCTGCGTAGATTATAGGCAACTGAACGCACACTCGGTTCCCGACGCGTACCCATTACCAAGGATGAATCACATGCTGGATCAACTACGCAGCGCAGAATATATCAGCAGCCTCGATCTGAAGAACGGGTACTGGAAAATCCCAATGGAGTCCAGTAGCAAGCCACTCACGGCATTTACTGTGCCCGGTAGAGGCCTGTTCCAGTGGCGTGTGATTCCATTCGGGCTACACTCAGCACCGGCAACTTTCCAGCGCGCGTTGGACCAAGTCATCGGACCGGATATGGAGCCCCATTCGTTTGCATACCTTGATGATATAATCGTCATCGGAAGAAGTCTGGAAGAGCACAAACGAAACCTCAGTGAACTACTCCGGACGCTGAGAGCGGCCTATTTAAAAATAAGTGTCGAGAAGTGCGCTTTCTTCAAAAGAGAACTGAAATACCTGGGCCAAGTGATCAGCAACGAGGGCATCCACACTGACCCAGATAAGGTCGCCGCCATACGCGACTTGTAAGCCCCGAAGAACATAAAAGAACTACGACGCTACCTCGGAGTTGCATCATGGTACCGACGGTTTGTACCCGAGTTTTCAAAAATCTCACAACCATTGACGTCGCTACTCAAAAAGGGTAAGCATTGGAAATGGGCCAGCAAGGAGCATTTGAAGAACTAAAACACAGGCTCACACATGCGCCTATACTGGCATGTCCCGATTTTCCAAAAAATGCACACTACAAACTGACGCGAGCGATTACGGTCTCGGCGTAGTCCTGACCCAGGAAGTCGAAGGAACAGATGGAGTCATAGCTACTCCCCAACCGAGAAGGGGTGTTTGGCCATCGTATGGGTCATGAGGAAGATGAGGCCATACTTGGAAGGGTACGGATTCACGGTAATTACTGACCATCAGTCACTGAAGTGGCTAAATGCCATCGAAAGTCCATTTGGACGTATTGCACGCTTGGCGCTTGAACTACAACAATTCAACTTTGATATTCAATATCGGAAGGGGAAGCTGAATGTGGTACAAGTGGATGCAGAAAAGGAGCGCAGAAGTAAAAGCAGAACCGGGAAAATTCCCCGACTATACTTTCGAGGATGAAAAGCTCTACCGATGGGTAGGCGACGAAGACTGCGCTGCCTGAAAACTATGCGTGCCTATACCATTGCGAGAGCTCGTGCTGAAGGAGTGCCACAATAATAACACCGCAGGCCACATGGGAATACGAAAGACTCTGGCAAGGATCACGAACCGGTATTACTGGCCAGGAATGTACCATGACACCAGCAAATACGACTCGTGCCAGAAACACAAAACAAATCAACAAATGGCAGCAGGGAAAATTTTGACACAGCTCGCAGAAGAGCCGTGGGCACTGTTATGTGCGGACTTTGTCGGTCCCCTTCCTCTATCAAAGCACGGGAATACCATGCTCGTGGTTTTCTTTGATCGCCTCTCTAAATGGGTAGAATTGGTACCACTACGAAGGGCGACAAGCGATAGCCTACGCAAGGGATGACGCGAACACATTATAGCGACTTATGGCGTACCCAAAATACTAACAACAGACAACGGAGCCCAATTCACTAGTAGAGCATTCCGGAAGTTTCTCCAGGAAATGGGAGTTAAACAGCAATTCACAGCCCCATACACGCCCCAAGAACCGTTAAAACAATGATCGCACAATATGCACGGGAAAACCAGCGAACATGGGACGAACTACTGTCCGAATTTCAGTTTGCCATTAATACCAGCGTATCAGCAACCACTGGGTTTAGTTCAGCGTTCCTAACACAGAGCCGAGAACCGCGGTTGCCTGATACATTATTTGACGAACCAACTTTTGGCACTGGACAGGATGCGGAGGCACTGATGGCCAGAGCGAACCGACTGAAGGAGGTGTTCAGGCTAGTACACCGAAACTTGGAGCGAGCAGCCCAAGATCAAGCACGCCATTACAATTTAAGGCACCGACGATGGAGCCCCGAAATTGGTCACATGGTGTTGGTGAAACAACATCACCTTTCAAAGGCGGTAGACAATTTTGCAGCAAAATTAGCGAATAAATACAACTGCCCTTTTAAGATTGTGGCATTCAAATCACCAGTAATATTGGTGCTCAGCAAACCGGGCAGCACAAGCACACGCACAGCTCACATCGGTGAGTTAAAACCATACCATACGGATGGGACGGACCCACAAGGGATGGGACGGACCCACAAGGCCGCGTATATTAACTACCACCTTTCGTTTTTTTTTTCCAAAAAAAAACTCACAAAACACTATCTACACTTATGTAAGTCTATCAAAATCGTTGTCACCGCACCAATGTGCACCAATTTCTCTGCTCGGGTAAGGACATCGTCATCTGACCGAGGTGCTCCGGCGTAAGTACGCGAGCAACTTCACAAGTAGCCGCGACTACGAATATAACAGGATGAAATCGGACGCATGCAGTTGCTGCGAAGCTAGATTCGCCAATTTTTAACGTTGATAATTAATGCAGGAAATTCCAGAGCTTGACCCATGGCACTCGTGTTAGGCAGGAGTCGCACCGCGACGCCCGTATTTGCGTGAACAAGGACGCGATGATGAACTCAACGTTGTACGCAGCAATTTACAATGAAGTGGCCTCAAGTGTTGTAGGGCATGGGTTTTTTTTTTTTTTTTTTTTTTTTAATGTGGAGTAAAAGCGTCAAAAGCCGAAGTCAGTGTGAGACTTCAACTCACTAAATATCTCCTCTCGCATACGGGTGGGTCCTCCCGGTACCACCGTCAGGTATTTCGTCGGAAGGCCGTAGGAGCTTTATTACTCAATCTTCAGTTTTGGGTCATCAGTCCACAGTTCTCGTTGCATCGGTAGTGTTGCCTGCGCGGCGTGTTCGTTCAGTATGTCTACTGCGTTCAATGCGTCGAAGCTCGATCATGATTTTCGCTGCTGTTTCCTTGAAGGATTCTCATTTTTGTGATGTTTCGCTAATATGGGACACCGTATTCGTTATTGTCGGGACCTCGCCGAATGCCACCGTCAAATCTGATCTCTCCTTACAGAAGCGTGGACAATGCAGCAGGATGTGCTTGGCATCTTCAATCTCATTGGGACAGTTGGTACAAAACGGTGTTGTGGCCCATTAAACACATGAGCCACGCATTTCAACATCACCCTGTAGCATGTTTGTCAACCAAGCAAGACCTGACACAATTAAGTCTCCAATTGCAAAATGAGCGATTGAGGGCTTTGACTCGATCGAGGTGCAATGCACTTGCGAGATTGTTGGGTCAGCACTTTTGCTTGGTTGGCAGCAACTGAAATAAAATACTAATGGTTAGTTAATAAAGTGACATAAAAGCGAACAGTCGCGGTTTTAATATAACATTGGCGCAGCCGGGTAGTTTTTAATCCTCATTCAAGTTGACTTAAAATTTTAAATTCACGCAATTACCAACAAATATCCACTCAGATAAGTATACTTTCCTTTTCTTTTTCAAATTTTGGTTTGGGCCAGTGTTGTGGTCACTAAATTTTAGATTGCTATTTTTGATTTTCTTTTGATTTGTGGTTGTTTTTTTTTTGAGTGGCAGCAGGTTACCATCAAGGGAGTATTTTTCCGCGCTAGTGTAATATTATCAGCTTGTGGTTTTTGTGTTTTTTTGGTGGCAGTTAGTTTTTTTTTCAATTTAATAAATTGTGTCTGGTAGTGTTCGGTCCAAATTGGACTTGTGAAGTGTTTTTCGTCGACCATTGTAAAGTCGTGATTTTCTGTGAGATGTTGTTTGGTCGTTTCCCCCCCTTTTTCCTCATTTCCAATTTTTGTTTGTGGCGCCCTGCACCTGAGTTGATTAATGGCGAAATCTAGTGATGCGAAAGTAGAGACCGAGAACAGACTTTTGAAACAGGAGTTGACGATAGCGCATGATAATTCGTTTGTGCACAAAGAGGCAACAATTCCCGACTCCCGAGAATTACATAGTACGCGACAGTTTCCGGAATATAAAATCAAGATGAATGTGCATGAGATAGCTAAACTAGTCAACAGTGTGGTACCGTTGTTTGCAGGAGTAGAAACGCCAGACTTACAGGCGGAAGTGCACAAATTTATTCAAGGGACTGAGTTAGCTAGGAAGGGAGTGAAGGACGAGGAGTTTCAAGATTTGATGGCATGCGTCAAACAGAGGTTGTACGGCGATGCATTTAATTTAATAAGCTCTCAGCAGTTTACTACATTAGAGGAGTTGCACCACTTGATTAGAAATACATACCTGAAAACACAGTCTTTGGATAGCGTACTTCAGGAGATAGGGCAGACTTTCCAACGACCGGGGGAGGAAATAAGACCATATGCCAGGCGTCTGGGGGCGCTGAGAGCAGTAGCACAGGGAATAATAAGGGGAAAATATTCAGGGGACAGTAACAAGGGTCTTTTGGAAGAGTTGGATAGGTCAGTGTGTACGACATTTAGAGTGGGTATGCAGGACCCAACTTTGAAAATATTTTTGTTGGGTATCACATCCGGTACCTTGGATGACCTTGTGGGGAAGGTAATTATAGCTGAGGCCACGTTGCAGAAGGGGCAGATGTCATTGCCAGCGAGAAATGCAGCGAACATTTCTTACAATGGCATGAGCACAGAAGGGGGTCTATATGGGATAAACGTTTCAACGGCACTACCTCATAAGGGTGGTCAGGTAGCAAATTCGAGTAATCCTTTTAGAACAGCACAATTGAATGTAGATGCGGTTGGAAAGCAGAGTCTAGAAGATAGTTGGACGGGATCAAGGAGGCCGACATGTTCGTTTTGTAGGAAATTTGGGCATACAAGGGACGAGTGTTTTACAAGAAAAAATACACCTTATTGCGAAAGCTGCGGAGCTTATGGTCACGATGTTAGTTGGAAGTGCTCTGAGCGGGGGAGACAGTCAAACGAAGGTAGTGGGTACCAAGGGAGCGGACAGGCTGGGAGCAAACAGGAGGAAAATGTAGCTCGGAATAGTAATGGAAACGACAGAAGCGGAGCAAGTGGGGATTTCGGCCGTGGTAACACTCGGATTAAATGTTTTTGGTGTGAGAAACAGGGAAATAGGGTTGCGGATTGTGACGCGAAGAAGAATTATTTGAGAGACCAGGGAAACTCCGGGGGGCACACTCCACGCCAATAGGATGGGAACCCCAAAATAGCGGAAAAAGTGGGCAAGGGGGGAAGCTGGTAGTGGGTCCAACGTCAGTAGCGTCTGTGGGCACATTGGGACTCCAAAACTGTAAGATATCGAAGGAAATTAAGGCAGGAGGAATTGAGGAGAGGGAGACAGAGGAAGGTACAAATGCGGTAGAGCACACGAGTACGAGTGAAGCTATGGGCATAGTTGGTGTCACATGGGCGAAAATTATGATAATATTATACGTGTGGCAATGCATAATATTATATATGGGTGATAAAATAAGTGTGCTGGCTGAGAAGGGGGAGTCTATGGCAAGTAGGAGCAAGAGTTTCGTGGTGGGAAAATTAGCACATGAAATGGGTTTGAAAATAGGGAAGTTCCAAGCAGTTTGCGTTAGGGTGGTGGAGAAATTAAGGAGAAGGATAGCGGGATTTTACGATCACAACATTTCGGGTGGTACAGCGACGACTCAGAGAGTGGTATGGAACAGACAAGGAGTACTAGGAGTAAATGATGTTTTCGTGAAAATCCCTTGCAAAGAAGCCAAGAACGAGATGCTTATATTATTGGTGGATTCGGGAGCTGAAACGAGCCTCGTAAAAAGGAGCGCAATGGTGGAATTCCCGGAGTTGAACGAGGGCAATACAAAGGATTTAAGTGGGGCTTTTGGTGGGTATGTGACAACATTGGGCTCCACTAGAATAGTGCATAGCCAAGTGAGAAATCTGAGTTTTACGATGCACGTCGTATCATCAGAACAGGGTGTGTCAGCAGATGGCATAATAGGGAGGGATAACCTGTGGAACCATTCAGTAATTAATGCGCTCGATAAGGAAATAATTTTTTTTAACAACGTAAAGCAAAGAATTTTGAGGTTGCCTCTAAGATCTATGGATGATTTGAATAATGTGTATTACAACAAAGAAGTAAAAGTAGGGAAGCGAACAATCGTAATAGTACCTCTAAAAGTTAAAACAAGAATTCCAGTTGTGGTGATACACAAACAAGAGGTATCACCAGGCGTTTACATGGCGGAAACCTTGGTGAATGTTCGTAAAAATATGGTGCACATTCCAATTTTAAATGCGACTGACCATGATTACATATTTCGACAGGATTTTACTCCAAAGTTTACTAATTTTAACCAATTCAAAATACCGAATGGCACATCTATTAATAATGTGAACGAAATAGACATTAAAGGAAGAATAGGAAAACTTTTTGGGGCTCTGAGTTTAGACCCTTCTATAAACTCGGAGGAGAGAGCATCTGTAGAAAAGGTATGTGCATCTTTCCACGACGTTTTCCTGTTGGAAGGGGACCAGTTGTCATATACCCCGGTTCTAAGACATGAGATCCCAACACTAGCGGAGCACCCTCCAATAAGTCAGAAGCAATATAGACTGCCACAGGCACATAGGGAAGAAATTGAGAAGCAAGTAGACAAACTATTAAAAGACGGAATTATAGAACACAGCACGTCACCATGGAATTCACCTCTTCTTCTAGTTACAAAGAAGGGGGGCGGATTCGGTCAGAAGAAATGGAGATTGGTCATTGACTATAGGAAGCTAAACGACATTACTATAAAACAAGTTTTTCCCATTCCGCGGATAGAGGAAATATTGGATCAACTAGGTAGCAGCAGGTATTTCACAACTTTAGATCTGGCTAGTGGGTATCATCTGGTGAGTGAAAAGGATAGGGTGAGTGAAAAGGATAGGGAAAAGACAGCTTTCAGTACCGGTCTCGGGCATTTTGAGTTTAACAGGATGCCTTTTGGATTGACGGGGGCACCTGCGACGTTCCAAAGGATTATGAACCATATCCTGACAGGACTGCAAGGGATAGACTGTTTCGTTTACCTGGACGATATTGTAATATACGGAAAGAATTTAGCTGAGCATGAGAATAAATTAGGTAAGGTACTGAATGTGCTGAGAGAACATAACTTGAAGTTGAATACAAATAAATGTCACTTGTTACGACGAGAAGTTATATATTTAGGCCATAAATGCTCTGAGTCCGGAGCGCTACCGGACCCAGGAAAGGTGGAGTGCGTAAGGAAAATCCCAACACCAAGAAATAAAAAGGAGGTTCAGGTTTTTCTAGGTCTGGCGAATTACTATAGGAAATTTATAAAGAATATGGCGTATATAGCATTGCCAATAAACAGGTTGCTGAGGAAGGGAATTAATTTTGAATGGACGGACGACTGTCAAAAGGCATTTGACTGTCTGAAGGACGCCATCACGTCTCCGCCTGTTTAAATTTATCCAAATTTTTCGAGCCCATTTATGCTAACTACTGACGCCAGTAATGAGGCAATTGGGGCAATCTTATCCCAAGGGGAAGTAGGGGAAGACAGACCAATAGCCTTTGCTAGCAGGGCGCTAAATAATGCAGAAAAGAACTATTCGACGATCGAAAAGGAGTTTTTAGCGATAGTCTGGGCAACTAGAAATTTTAGGGCTTATCTATTGGGCCGACATTTCACCATATATACTGACCACCAACCACTACGTGGGATAGCTAACTTAAAGGATCAAACATCAAGGTTAGCTCGGTTTAGACACAAATTATCTGAATACGACTTCGATATAATCCACAAGCCCGGGAAGCGTAATTTAAATGCGGATGCATTGAGTAGGATACCAGGGGACAATTCCGGGGTTGGGGTGGTACAAACACGTTCGAAAAACAAAACTGATCTAGCAGTACCCGATTTGTCGCAATCCATTGATAGCGATGATGTCCCCCACGGACAACCCGACAAAGTTGCGATACTAACAGAACCAAGGGACATAGAAATTGTGTTAAAGGATTTTCACGACTCGCCATTAGGAGGTCATCAAGGCTCGAAAAAAACCTTGAGCAGAATTATGCAACAATATAAATGGAAGGAAATGAGGAAACAAATTGAGAAATATGTTAAAAATTGTTCAAAGTGTCAGGTGAACAAAAGTTCAAAGCTAACTAAAATGCCAATGATTCTTACAGACACCCCTTATCGGCCATTTGAAAAGGTATATATGGATATCGTAGGAATTTTGCCCGAGACCGTATCGGGAAATAAGTACATACTTACCTTCCAAGACGATTTCTCGAAATATTTTGTTTGTGCTGCCCTGCCAGATGGAGAGGCAAGCACAGTTGCGAAAGTTTTCTTTGACGAAATTATAACGAGATATTCGGTCCCCAAAATTTTAGTAACAGATAATGGCAGTAATTTTACATCAAAATTATTCTCCGATACATGTAAGATGCTTGGTATTAAGAAATTACACATAACACCATACCATCCACAGGCAAAGGGTTCGTTAGAAAGAAGATATCGACCGTTAGCGGAATATTTAAGGAGTTTCGCAAAGGAGGACGGGTCTAATTGGGACCAGTGGCTTACAGCAGCAATGCATGTCCACAATAACACCCGGCATACCTCTACGAAACAAACACCATTCCGAACACTCTACGGGTTCGATGTTGAAATGCTCACTAGTTTGAGCCGAAAATGTCAGCCGGTTTACAATGCAGATGATTATCCTAAGGTACTGAAATATCAGATACAGAGGACTCATGAAATAGCTAGGGAAAACCAAGAGAATGCTAAGCAGGTGTCAAAGAAAACTTACGATAATACAACACATTCCATCGTGTTTAAGGTGGGGGAAAAGGTTGTGATGAAGAATCAGCTAAGAAAAAATAAGTTTTCACCAATTTGGTCAGGGCCATACGAGGTAATTGAAGTACTTAGTCCGGTGACAACAGTGCTTTTGATGAAGGGAAAGAAAAAGAAAATTCACAACAATTTGTTGAAACTTTACCACTGTCGCAAGGGGACATACTCTTAAGGCGAACACATGACTGAACTATTGGTACCGACGAACTGAAAATTACGAACAATAAAAAAAAAAAAAAAAAAAAAGAAAGAAACAAAAGAAATAATTAAATAAATAAAAAGAGAATACAATTTTATATAGATTTACAGAAAATAAAATGGTTTTAATCTTGTATTTACAAGATTCTAAATAAGCTTATGACAAATAATATTGAAATAAAAGTAAAATGATAAGTACTAATTATAATATTTTGTAATATAAATTCATATATGCACACAAACTATAGTTATTTTATTTATATATAGATACTACTTCCATTTTATTTTTGCATTAATCATTATACATAACTAGTAGTAGTCTTATTTCTATACGTAGATTATGATGAGATTTGTCGTGGTCCTGGTCCTAAGCTGGGTAGCAGGTAGCGGAGCGGCGTCGGTTGAGATCTCCGAACTATCGGAAACGCCGCTATTCTTTGATAATGTGGGCACCACCATATTCTACATGGACGAATGGACAATTATGACAAAGTTCAAGCCAATTGAGCTGAAGGAATTCTTGGAACAGATAACCAGCTTCCAGCATCAAATACAAGATATGTGCGAGAGGCTACAACCAAGCTTGTTTTTTCCTAACGTCGACTTTACAGCATCCTGCTTGGCACCACTGCAAGTGACAAACTCCATAATATCGAAGCTCCGCGATACTGAAGAGATTATTCAAAGCACGTTCAAAATTCGGAGACCTAGACGGTCATTAAACTTCATGGGAGAAATGTTCAATTGGTCATTCGGAGTCATGGATCAAAACGACGCCAATAGAATATACGGCCACCTGAATGATATCGTAGAGAGAGGCAGCGAAACGTTTGAAGTCATGAAAAGACAAGTAACGGTAATGGCCACAAATTACAAAAAGTTATCGAAGCCTTTGCTGACAACAATACGTGAAATTGAGGTGTTGCAAACCAAGCTGAACGAGACAGTCACTAAACAAGCGGCAGAGTCCAATAGCCACAACAAGAACTTTCACGAAATCGAACTATCGTTGCAGATTCAAAGGATGGACGTGACATTAAACTCAAACCTGCTTGATATCCAAAGTCAACAGCAAGTAGAATTGGCGATACTGGATGACTTATATAAAGGAAGTCTACACCCAACCATACTTGACAAGGAGGACGTGGATGCGATGATAGCCCGACTCTCCGTGGATAATAAATCAAAATAGTTGCTATCCCGAAATTTCGATGTTCACCGGACCGCGAAAGTTAAGGTATTTCCAATAGATGGCGGCATGGTGATTGTGGCCAAAATACCGCTACCAGACCAAACAAAATTCACGTTATACAAGGTGTACCCGGTTCCACATTTCCTTAATGAGCAATGGGATATAGTGACAAAGTCAACTTACGACTACATGGCAGAGTCCAAAGATCGTAGAGAGTTCATCGGCCTCTCGTTACACGAGGTTTCAAATTGTCGACAACTGGAATTGGACGAAACAACGGAAATCACAATGTGCAGGCACCCTGGTAAAATCCTCACGCGGATGAACACAAATTGTGAGGTCAACATGATGCAGCACACCCCAGTCGGAGATGACAGATGCAAACATGTGGTGGTTCCAGCAAGCAACGGGATCCTTATAAAGACAGAAACAGCGAATAGATGGATCTTCAAATTGCGGAACAGGGAGACTTTTGATGCTGTTTGTGAGGACGATGTGCATACAGTTACACTTTCGGGATTCGGAGAGTTAACGATAAAGGGAAAATGCAGTTTGAATAATTTACAGACTCGATTGCTGCACGAGTACTATCACGAGAGCAGGCACAACATAAGTACTCGACAAAACAACCACGCAACACTAATTGAAGGCTTGAAAGCAAACTGGACGAAGTTGTTGGACGTCAATGCAACAAGAACTATTCCTACCGGCATCTTGGTATCAGATCACACGAGAATAAAGGAAATGTTATCAGATGGCGAGGGAAATTTCGACTACCTGAAGTCGGAAATGGAACAACGTCAACTATCTAACAGCATCCATTACCATCAGACTGAGGCCAGAGCAATAAGTCTATCCTTCGGACTCTCAGGTATATTACTTGTTGCAATTATAGGGATAGTAATATGCACCATACAGCACAGGAGAACTAAGCCTACGAAATTATCTGTGCACATGCCGTCCTTACCAAACGCAACGTGGCGGAGAAACAGTCCTAGGATAGTTCAAGAAAGATCGAGGCGACAGATTGAACCGACAACAGATATAGAACCAGGAAAACATACCATACAACTACAGCGGAAGGCATCAGTAATATCATCAGGACCGACAATGGGAGTAGTATAGGTATCTATAAAATAAATTAGAAGATTTATGAATATTTTGCTTAAATTGTGTTTTCTCAGAATTTTAAAATTAAGTGCCAAATTGTAATAAATAAATAAATAAATCATTAAAATTGATTAACTACATATATACTAAGAGTAATGTGAATTTTATAGTAGTCAAATAAATAGTAGATAAATAAATAATTCATTAAAATTGATAAACTACATATATACTAAGAGTTATGTGAATTTTATAGTAGTTAAATAAATAGTAGATATATAAATTGATAAACTACATATATACTAAGAGTTATGCGAATGTTATAGTAGTGGATAATAAGTTTCATTAAAATATGTAATATAAAATATATACCTAGTTAAAATTTGCTAACATAATAATCCTTTCTTTTCTGCGGGTGGTGAGGAATGTTGTGGCCCATTAAACACATGAGCCACGCATTTCAACATCACCCTGTAGCATGTTTGTCAACCAAGCAAGACCTGACACAATTAAGTCTCCAATTGCAAAATGAGCGATTGAGGGCTTTGACTCGATCGAGGTGCAATGCACTTGCGAGATTGTTGGGTCAGCACTTTTGCTTGGTTGGCAGCAACTGAAATAAAATACTAATGGTTAGTTAATAAAGTGACATAAAAGCGAACAGTCGCGGTTTTAATATAACTACGGGTCATCTTCATCTTCCATTTTCCGACCTTTCCCACCGTCGTTGCCATTCACTGATGCTGCGTCTTCGCTCGTCCTCCCTTGTTGCGTTCTTGCCTGCTGCGTAGATGCGTTGGAGTTCGCAAGCCAGAATATCTACCGGTGGCATTGCCGCGATCACACCGATGGCATCATCCGACACTGTGCGGAAGGCACTGGCGACTCTCAGTGCGCTATGTCGATATGTCGCCCTTATGCCAGCATTGTATGAAGCCGTCTGCGTGGCGTCTGCCCACACTGGCGCAGCGTAGAGCATAATAGAGCTTGTCACTCTTGCCAAGAGTTTCCGCCTGCTGGAGCGTGGTCCTCCAATGTTCGCCATGATGCGTGACAATGCACCGTTCACCCTTGAAGCCTTTTCGCTGACCGCCAATAAATGATCCTTAAAGGACATTCGTGTGTCTATCAGCACGCCAAGATACCGAAGATACGGTTGCGATATTATTTCGTGGTCCCCCACTCTGAAGGTGAAGACCTCACGCTTTTTCCGGGTGCTCAAGAGAACCGCCTCAGTTTTTTGCGCTGCCAGATTCAAATCCGCACCGTCCAACCACCTCATCACTCTCGATGCAGCGTCGCTACACCTCGTCTCCAGCGTGTGGATGTGTTTCGCTACTACCACCGGTGCGATGTCATCCGCATAGCCGATCAGAGTGGTATCCGTGGGAAGATCGACAGTCAGAACGCCATTGTACATCACATTCCACAATGTTGGCCCAAGCACCGAACCTTGAGGGACGCCTCTAGTGACCTCGTACGTTTTTACGCCGTAGTCGGTGTCATATAGTAACACTCTGCCCTCGAAGGAGTTGGCGATGATTCGCTGCAAGTACCCCGGTACTCCGAAATTGCCTAGCGCTTGCATTATTCGCATCCAGCACGCTGAGTTGAAGGCGTTTTTGATGTCCAGCGTTACTACTGCGCAGTACTTCTTGGCACCCCCTTTCCAGCTGTCTCCGCTTGTCGCCTCTACGAGCAATCTTCATTACCGGCTGGATGGCGTCGACCGTTGATTTTCCTTGACAGAATCTTAATTGCTGCGTGGATAAACCTGCAGGCTTTTCTAGAGAATCTTGAAGCCGGTTTACGATTATACTATCCAGTATCTTTCCTAGGGAGCCGAGCATGCAGAGTGGTCGATATGCAGATGGTTGGTCGGGTTGTTTTCCGTGTTTCAATAGTAGTACCAATCTTTGGCACTTCCAGAAGGTAGGAAACGTTCCTTCGTTGAGGCATGCGGTATACATTTTGGCAAACGTCTTCGGGCTCACCCTGATTGCCGTTTTCATCGCCACGTTGGGGATACCGTCCAATCCAGGTGTCTTCCTGTCGGCAACTTTTCGAAGCGTTCGGAGTACTTCATCCGCTGTCACAGCCGGGACGTGTCCCATACCCACAGGCAGGTGATAGTGGTGCACCCTTCCTCCCTGTGGGGGAAAGAGCGCAGCCACGCAGTTCCTTGAAGCAGGAGTCTTTACTAGCACGGATAGCCTTCTTGAACCGTTGGCGGCATTTTTTATAGTCCGCGTGCAGTAATTGCCACAGCGGCAGAATGCGGTTTCGAGCGCGTTGCGCTTTCCTGCGAGCCCGATTACAGCATCTTCTACATTCGGCGATGTCTTCATTCCACCAGTAGACAGGTTTTCTGGTTGGCACGTGTGTCCTCCTCGGCATTGCTGCGTCGCATGCTACGCTTAATCGTTTCGTGATGCCTATCGCCATTTTGGTGGCTTCGTCGTCAGGCGTCTCCATTTCGCTCCACACCATCTGAAATACTTCAGCATCAAAGGCATGTTGCTTCCAACCCTTAGTATTTTGGTATTTTCCGCGGAAGGACGATGCTTTGTACATCTATGACAATGGCTCGATGGTCGCTGTGCGTATAAAAATCGCCTATGCTCCATGTACTGTGATGTGCTATCGAGTTGTGCGCGAAGGTAAGGTCCACTGCAGACCTCTTCGTCCCAGCCTCGAACGTGTGCTGACCATTGTTTAGGAGCTCGACATCCAATGACGCAAAACACTCCATAAGAATCGTACCCCTGCGGTTTGTGCTTCTACTGCCCCATGTTGTAGACCACGCATTGAAGTCACCAGTAATAATTACCGGGGACTTTGTTTGTGCTTCCATCACTAACTCCGTTAGCATCCGTTCATATTGCCATATGTCCATACTAGGTGGAGCATAGCACGAGAAGACGTAAACTCCATTGAATTTTACCCAGGTGAAGCCATTGTTTTCTACTGGTGCTTTGTTCTGGCACACTTTGCCACCAAGTGTCCATATCGCCGCTTTACTGCAATACAATGGTTGAGGGCTAATTGGATGATTTTCATCGTCCACCTTTCTGCACCGCCTTCTGACGTGCCGGACAGCGAGAGCTTCCAGCCGCGTGGCTTCCGTCGCACAGAGCGCATTTTGCTTTGTTTGTGCATGCCGCTGCGAAGTGACCCTCTTCGCCACACTTCCTGCAAAGATTGCTGCGGTCTACCCGTTCTTTGCAATTTTGTGCGATGTGGTTGAACCCCCAACATTTGAAACATCTCTTCGGCGAGATGCTCTCGCGAACTCGGCAGGACGCCCATCCAATGCGAAACCGCTGCATCTTTATCACCTTCGCTGCATCATCAAATGGCAGGACGACGTATGCCGTTTGTGTGCCTTGATGACTTTGACGCAGGCGTATCGATGCCTCGTCCGGTCGACTTATGTCACCCTGCGTGTGTAGAGCATCGCAAATTTCGGTTGCTGTTGTCACCTCGTCAAGACCAATAAGCTGGATCGTTGTGGACTGTGTTCTTGCCACCACACTTGCCGCCTCGCCTAGTACTCCCTTTATTGCCGATTGGTACGTAGCGGCATTGCTCTCCGGTGACCGCTTCAGTTCAAGCAACAACTCATTTTTAGCTGTACGCCGCACTGCCTTAATATTTTCCCCAAGTGATTTGAGGGCCTCGTTGCCCTTTATGTCCCTTATGTCCCGTTGGTGGCGTTTCAAGATTAGGCTCCTGCCTTCTCTTGTTTTCAGCGCCAAGTTTGAACCATGGCGACGTCTGTGACGCCGTATGGCTCCTTATCACCTCTTTGGCTGCGTCATCGTGCGTCTCGATTGCAGCGAGCTCATAGAACGCCTTAATGCTCTCAATGGCGTCTCTCATTGGTTGATGGATTGAGTGCCTTTTTCCATCCCCGAGCATATCTACCAGATTCCTGATCTGCTCGCCGAGCTTCCAAAACGATGTTTGGCCTATTGACACATTTGCCAAATTCGGAGATTGTCCGCTACCGTTTGCACCATTTTTGTGACACCATCCTGGCTGGCTTTGTGCGGGGTCATTGGGAGACCTGGGCATAGCCGCGCTTTTCTTAAAGGGGTCTATAGGTTCCCTGATGTTGTTGAGAACCTCGTTCCCTGCCGGAGTTGTAAGAGTACCGGTCTCTTGTGTTTCTTTTTGGTTTAAAAGAGAAGGAGAAGACATATTAGATCCCACGAGTGGCGGAGAAAGGGTGGTCCACAATCCGCAATATACAGACAAGGCTAGTTAATCCGGAGGACGCCAGGTATCCGGATACTCCGTTTGAGACTGAGCTAGTTTTTTGACTGGGCCCTCAGCCAGGTTGATTTTCGGCACGGGTCGTTTGACACCTTAATCCAGTATAATCCGGATGACGCCTGGTATCCGAATACTCCGTTTTTAAGACTGAGCTAGTTTTTTTGACTGGGCCCTCAGCCAGGTTGATTTTCGGCACGGGTCGTATAACATCTTAATCCAGCCCAGTACAATTTATACCTATTGTAAGGTTTAGTAACTGCCGCCCCTCTGGGATCAGACGCAGACCAGGGAGCCGCCCACTATGGGACAGACGCTTCTGGGTTTTTTTGTACCTACCCGTCCAATGTGCGGATAGGGAGGGACACTCATTGAAGGGCGGCGTCGCACAGTGATTTGTCTCCATATGAGCTTGGGACAAAAATCGAAGGAGTATTCTGAATTAATTGAAACTAAGTTGCTAAATGTGTTTTGGCCCACTGATTTCAAAAATGTAACGCTTATAGTTTTTGAATAAATCCAGAATTGTATGCTTGATTTTCTTATTTAATTATTATGCATATAATACAATTCTACAATTATATTTCGAAAAAGGTTTCATAGCTTTAATAACGGATTCTAGTGGTTCTTGATTAGCTGATTTCACATTTGGTAACCGTTTTTGGCTAGCAGTTGTAGCAGGTACATTAATGCAAAAACATTAACAAATCTTTTTAATAAATTTAATATTATAACTATTGAAAAGATCAATACATTTTTATAATCTTGAATACTTTGTAAAGAAAAATGTATATTATACTATATTATATTATGTATATTCTACTATTAGGGGTATTCACGGATTGGTGTACTTGGTAGTGTACTTTTGTCGAAGTGACGTATTCACTTTTACCATAAATTTTACCTGTATTCTCAATTTTAATAATTCTGGCACATTTTTTATTTTTTTATTTGTTTAACATGTGCATTGCTTGGTAAAGTAACAAACCCCAAGAAATCCTGAAAAATCTGGAGAACCCGGGATTGCCAAAACCATTCGGTATTGACCGCCTTAGTCAATAGGAAGAAGAGAGAAGAGTAAAATAGAGAAAAATTAAATCACATTGGATCAACAATATTTCAATTGAGCTTTTAGTTACTATACATACATTAATATCAATATATTAATAAAAGTACATACATTCATCATATTTTACCATTTTATTTACATTATGAACTTTTTGAAAATTTTTTTTGGATATAAAATCGTAATTTTAGGCATTTACAAAATAACATTTTTTTCAAAAAGTTGGTGAAAAGTGGTGAATTTCTTTTTTTTTTCTGAAAGAAAACCCGTTGAACTTTAAAACAAAAAAAATTTTCACTAACTTTTGCGCACTTTTTTTTACAATCCATAATTTTTTGTGTTTTTTTTTGGTTTTTTACTTGAAAAACTTTGTTTTTCATGGTACTCACAAATTTTTACATCGAAGTTTAATGACAATTATTTTATTTTTCATTTTTTAATACAATAATAACATTTATAAAAAAGGCAAGTTTGTATCATTCTTGCTAAATTGCCTTTTGGGCAATTTTTTCGCCAAGTTATCAAAAATACATTTTTTTGTTCAAGCATTTGTTATCAAATTTCCCTAATTTGAAAATAATCCACGGACGTCAAACAAATTTTAATCAAATAAAAAAGTTCATATTCTTTATAGTCAATGTATTACCTTTCCAAAAATACCATATTTTATATAATTGATGACATCAAACTTTCGGAATTTTGTCTATGGGACAAATCACTGAGCGTCGTTTCGCCCTGTCACACGAACATCATAGAGCTTATGCTGACATTTATGTCGCACCCTCAGATCGTGTCGCCAATGGTCGGGGACTGCTTATTTGTTAAAGAACTTATTCGCAGCGGACCTACATATATGTAGGCCTTTCAGCTATCCGCCACCTGCTGACCCCCACGATAGCCTATGGCCTGGCCCCGTGTGTAGGGCATGGGTATGAAGAGTACAATGCCGCACTGCTGGGACAAATCGGGTGCATTACAATCAACAGGAGTAGTATTCACTGAGCCAGTCCACACTTCAAGATTCAGAAGTTATTGAGAAAGTGCTTAGAATTGGTGAACTATATTAAATGCAGTAATTTTTTTCTTTGGAAATATTTCGGCATTTGCTGTCTTAGTGATGTGTAAAAATGAAATGTCAAAACACGGTGCTGCCACCTGATTTCACCTGAAATCATGAAAGTATAAAATCAGTGGCACGCTAATATGCCAATCCTTTCTCACAATGAGCTAGGAAACTGTTGTCACTGACATATAAATAACACTTCACATTGAAAAGCGAAACCAATAAGTCGAACAGAAATGAGGCTAAATGTACAATACGTATGTTTTGTACTGTTGACTGTTCACCTGATAAGACGTGTAAAAGTGCAAGTCGACAATTTTACCGGTCATCAACGAGCGCGGCTGACCCAATTTCTGAAACTATTTTTTGGTGATTCGCAATGAGTTTCAATTTCAAGTGCAGTTTTGCAAATTGATGCGCTTTTGATAATACCTCGAAATGGGTTATGTACAAAGCTTTCTGCAATAGGAAACTACATGGTGCTTGCATGGATGCTCCTAGGGACTGTACAACCCTTACATGGAGAAGCATTTCATATGCAGTGATTGCCAGAGCATGGAACAGCTACTCAAGTGCATGTATGACAACATTGTTGGATACATCGACTGAATAATGAAAAGAATGATTTTCTTTCAAAAACTTCAAAATCAAGCTATGGCAAATGACGAAAGTTTCAATGATGTGGCCAGGTCGTTCGACAACCTAACATCTTCGTTGTCAAAATTAAATCCTGGAAAGTCAAGTGTATTAGATAACATTGAAAAATGCATAACATCGCCGGCAAGAAAAACATTTGCAGGAAAACGGAAAAATTATCGCCAACATTGAGTCGTTACGTACAAGTATCGATATTTCCCTTCAATCACCCTCTAATGCTCCAGTCACTTCCACACACACAGACCCTTTGTTGGAAGTATTGTTTCACAAAATCAACGACATCGGCGATGAACTTACTGCAACTCGTTCCACACTGTCAGAAATTATCAATGTAATTCACTACTCACCATCCCCACATAACGCAACAATTCATCGGTAACAACTCACGACGTAACAATTCACGAAGAATTAATTGTTGGTGAATCAATGGAAACTGAGGACCCTTCGATTACATCCAACATACTTGCTCAAACCTCCGCGCCAGCTGTAACTCCAACGGCTCCTGAAATTTGGGAGACTCCGGCTAACCACATTCACTCCCCTATTGCACTTATCAACTGCTTCGGAACGTCTTGGACACCTTTTGAATAAGACAATAGGATAAACAAACTGTCCAGAGAAAACCTAAGGCAGTTTACAACTCTTTTCGTCAAAGGCGCTCCATAACATTCGGACATACTTTGTAGGAGAAATTTTTTCCAGAAGACTTTTAAAATCGCCATAATCGACTGTCAAAAGTTTTCATTAAAAAAGCACTGCAGTTTCAAACTAAAAATTCCCACTAAATACGAATGGCCATTTCGCGTCTCCTCTAATGATGTCTTCAAAAAGGGTGGGATGAGCTTCACGAAATGGGTTGATAAGCCAACGAAATCTTAGTCAACAAAATCTAAGCAAAGCGCGTCCCAAAACTCTAATTGGAGCTTTAAAACTAATACGTTTCCAATTTTCACCCCTCAAATAAAAAAAATTTCATCTTCACTTCAAAACCCCAATAATAATCTAAAACCTACCAAAAAAAATTTCGACTTTCTCCAGTACCAGTGCAGACCAAATGTCCATCTTCCCCTCTACTTCGAATACATTGCCATCCTCCTCTATCTGTAATAATTTTCTTCGAAACTAAGTTACTAATGAAAAACCAACTTCATCCAATCAGACTTCTTCCAATCCTAAACGTGGTAGAGTATCGTTAAATCTTGAAACGGGTCCTGTTGCTCCCTCGACTCGAGCAACTATCGCTACCGCTACCCCATGCACATCTGCATATCCAAATTTTATTCGCTCCCATGTCCTCAACCCTACACCATCCTCATCAAAGTCGAAATCTCAAATTTCGTCTGACACACCGCACAACATTTTTAGATCCCCTTCTCCCTCCCACTGTTAAATTAACTAAACAGCTAGTCGAACGCAGTGATGATAGCCGCTTTGTATTATCTTGATTAAGGGATCGTAGAATATATAATAACGTCCGTCTATATCTTGCCCACCTACATAATAAATCAGATACCACTTGTGTTGATGGTATTACTAAAACTAGCGTCATGGTCTCAATTCATTCAGAAGGCCTTCCCACTAATCCGCTTGAATTGAGTCAATTATTTACTCGATTTCATGAAAGTTTAAATATCTCACCCCAAGAAGTTACAAACGACCTAACAACATTCGCCTCGCATATAAGTTCCAAACGTATTTCGCATCTTCAAAAATCGCGCTCTAACTTGAAAAACTACTATAGCTCCCAACCTTCATTCTCCCTCTAAAAATCTTGATAGACCTTCTCCCCAGTTTGTATCCTTATATTATCAAAATGTTAGAGGTCTTCGAACCAAAATTGCATCCATATTTCTCAATTCACAAAAGCCTCCCTATGATATTTTTGCTCTCACTGAAACCAATCTTTCATCTGACTATAAAGATGCAGAATTTTTTGCATCCGACTTTGTAGTGTTTCGCGACGATGGTCGGGACAAAGATGTAAATTCACTCGGTCGTGGAGTTCTTCTAGCAATAAAAAATCATTATGACCCTACTTTAGTAAAATCGTCGAACACTACAGATTTTGAGTTTATTTGTGCCATAATAGCTGTCGCAAAACGCTACCTATACATTTTTTGTTGCTACATTCGTCCCTCACAACCAATACCCGGTTATCAATTGGCCATAGATGCCATCGACTCTATATCAGATTACGTTAACCCATGTGATACTATCGTAATTTTGGGTGATTTTAACCTGCCTAATCTTCAATGGGCACCATCAGATGATGATACACATATCCTCGCTGAAAATCCATCCTCAAGTAAAGAAACCCTCTTTACTGACTGTCTGTCTGACTCTGGATTCTTCCAACTTAACGGAACCACTAACAACCTCGGCAGATTACTCGATCTGGTTTTTTCTTCTAACGTTGACGAACTGCATAGTTTCAGAAAGCAGCCACCTCCTATCTACTTTAGACCATTATCATCCACCGTTATCTCTTGTATTTTCCTACGATAACGATACCGAAAAGGTACCGACCGAACTCACATTCAGTTTTAATTTTCGTAAGACTGATTCCGAAAAACTGAACAATTTGATTCGCAACATAAATTTTAACCGTATTATTGATATTAGCCGCAATAATATCAATAATGGTCTTGAATTTTTCTACAGCGAAATCTATAAGTGTTTTGCGAACTGTGTACCATTTGTGCCAAATAGAAGTTATTCGTCATCCCCACCCTGATATACCAAAGAATTGCGCTCACTGCGCAATACAAGAAACAAATTATGGCTTGTATATCTAAAATCTCGATCTGACTCCGACTTTTTCAACTACCAAGGCGTCTATACCAGTTTTTCCGATCTCTGCAAGTATCTATATCTCGATTACCTACGAAAAATGGAATCTGGTTTAATTTCGAACCCTAAACGCTTCTACAACTTTATCAATACTAAGAGAAAATCAGATGGTTTCCCGTCCGCACTAAAACTTTCAGATATATCCTCAGCCGACCCAAAATCAATTGCAAACATGTTTGCTCAATTCTTTAACCAGTCATTCGCCTGCCATAATTCAGGACCTGATACTGATTATTTTTCTAATATGTCCACGTGTTCTCAAACTTCATTGTATTCGGTTAACAAATCAATTACATCGGTAGAAGAAAAGATAGAAAAACTTAAGAATGAATACTATCCTGGCCCTGATGGCTTTCCGCCAATTGTCTTGAAAAAATGTGCCGATGCCCTGGCAGCTCCCCTCACCGCTCTCTTTCAGTCATCTGTCACACAAGGAGTTTTCCCCACAATGTGGAAGAATTCTTACATTAACCCTCTTCACAAGAAAGGATGCAAGAATGACATTCTAAATTATCAACCTATAGCTAAACTCTCTTGTATACCTAAATTATTCGAAAGCATTGTTTATGAAACTATGTTCTTCCATTGCAAAACTATTGTCTCTCCGGCTCAGCACGGATTTCTGAAAGGAAAATCGACCACCACAAACCTAACAGAATTCTTTTCTAGAACTCTTCGTACTTTAGAAGACGGTAAAGAAGTCGATGTAAATGCTACCGATTTCAGCAAGGCTTTCGATACCATTTCGCATGAAATTATCTATCTTAAACTTAAAGCTTATGGCTTCCAACCCAGTTTTATCATGTGGATCAAATCTTATCTCGAAGAACGAAAATATATGGTTACTTTCAGATCTTCACATCTGGTGTCCCCCAAGGTAGCCATCTCGGCTCTTTAATATTCGTCCTGACAATAAACGATGTGGATTATGTCATCAGAAATTCTCATTTATCAGTCTATGCTGACGACATGAAAATCTATAGAACTATATCAACTACTTCAGATTCTCCGCCATTACAATCTGATTTAAATAGGTTTTCAACTTGGTGTACGAAAAATTTCCTAATGCTTAATGTCACTAAGTGTCAAACTATAACATATTCCCTTAAACGTCTTCCTCCACCTCTCAGAACGTACCTGCTTTACAACGAGCCTGTACCACTAGTGACAGAATTGCGCGACTTGGGCGTTATCTGTGACAGAGAACTTAATTTTCGCTCCCATATTGATAATATAGAAAAAAGAGCAAATTCAGCCTTGGGTTTTGTTAAGCATTGGTCCAAGGAATTCACTAATCCGTATGTTACGAAATCACTTTACTTTACCTTTGTTAGACCAATACTTGAATACGCTAGCCAAGTTTGGTCTCCTTTTAGACCTACTCACTCCATGAGAATTGAGACTATACAGCGCAGATTCAATCATTTTGACCTACGCGGCCTTCCCTGAGAATTTTAATAAATTTACCAACCCTGGAAAATCGTCGACAAACTGCCGATATACTCTTTATCCATCAACTTCTATCAGGTACCGTAGACTGTCCCGCGTTAATCCAGTTGATCTCCCTTAATACTAACCCTCGTAACCTTGGATCTGTACCTTTATTTAACAATACCTTCCACCGCACTGATTATGGCTATAATGAACCAGAATGCTTCACATGGTTAATAATATGTAAAATTACTTTGATTTCCATTTAAACAAATATACCCTCAGAAATTCAATCCCTTATCTCCTAAGTCCCAATCACCATTATATTTAATTTAGTTTTTTAAGTTTATATTAGATCACCACAGTTAGATATAAGTAGTTACAAAGCGTAAATAAAATAATAATAAATAATAATAAGTATACCACAACACCGACGATGAGGAGTACAATTCCGTCGTAATCTCAAGCGATGAGGAGGCTGAGCAGTACGAGCTGGAACAGAGTGCAGTCGAATCCGAGGTAAACACGGAAATATATATCCGCCCCGAACATAGAGCACGAGCAGAAAGTGAGGGTCATTATACGATACCTGATAGCGAACCGGAAGACGGACCAATACAATGGATGTTCGCGATCGAAGTCGACAGGGAGATATTCCACACGCTAGAATTCTTCCAAATTCCCTACTCTATACAAATCAAGCGAGGCCGAAGAGCCACGGGAGCCAGCCGTGGAACACCCACCGTCACCTGTGGGGTGGACAACCGAGGAAGAAGAAGGCCTACTGGACCAAATACTTGCCTGTAACGATGACGACGATGTGCTGTCTCTACACACAGAGCTGACAGAGGTGTTGGCTACTCTCGAAGAAGTACCCACAACAGATAAGGTACCCACAACAGTTGAAGTACCCGGAGCAGACCAACCAATTTCGACAAGGATTACAGAGCGGCCAAGGGAGACACTGTGCAGGCCAGAGGCTCTTCAGACCGAGATAGATGAAACCTTGGCTTCACGACGACCACGAACACAGCGGTCATTTCGACGGGTGATTGATGGCAAACAATACCAGGTCCGGGTAAACCGAAGCGTTCAAGTGAGGGTCATCGTGACGCACCCTATGTAAGGAGGGGGTGTGATTATTATGTTATAGTGCCAGTAGAAAATGAATTAAAATGAACTTACAAAGATTGAAATCGAAATTAATTAAATAATTATAAAAAAAAACACAATTAGTAAATATTAATTATTATTAACAACTTCCCACTAGAACATAGGCACAAACAAAGAAAACAGCAAAACACTCAAACAACAACATTATAATCGTGGCGCACAAACAGAAACATACACACGCACAAGCAACAGTACACGAGCCACGATCAATAGCAATTATGCGGATGCTAATACCACAAACAAATATACAAGCGGCATGATGGGACTCGGATATATAAGGAAGGATTTTTGAAAGCAAAAGTCACTTCACGGAGCACTGCCAGGAAGCGTAGTCGGTGCATGACAGCTTACCTCATGCCTCAGCTATAAGGCATTCAATCCCGAAGTGTTTTTGAAAATCCCGGGATTTCGGGATTTGAAATCACAATCCCGGGATTTGTTCGGGATTTTCCAATTAAATACAATAGTTAATATAAAATTAAAGAAAAAATTGTTGCAACAATATTTTAAGTTTAATTCGACAAAGAAAACATATTTAATAAATATTACATTAAACAAAACAAATAATATTTAAATAAATATAGTCAAGCAAAAAGTAATTCTTTTTAAATTAGATTGATCGAACAAAGTATTTTGTTTGCCACGCTAAATCCGAATATAATCATAAAATTCTGCCAGCTCCATTGCATGCTAAACTCGAAAAACTTACTGTCAGTAGTTTTAGTATTATAGCGGGAACGGATACTCCAATTGTTGTTTAAAACTATTAAAATTGGTGTCCATTCAAAAGTAAAACACACACAAAACCATTTATCCAATTCGTAAAGTTTTCAATATACGGTAAAAAAAAAATTTTAGCATACATCATTTTTGAAAAAAAAATTGTTTTAATGGAAAAAATTTTATTCAGATCGTTTGTTATTGACAAAAATCTTGTAAATGTTTGTGTGTTTGTAACACTAAATCTACAAAAGTGGGTTTTTTAAATGTACCTATTAGATTGAAAGTAAATGCACGAAAGTATTTTTGTGGAAAAACGTCAAAAATATCTTAAACAATGCATAAAAATGCATTTTTGAATCCCGGGATTCCGGACTCAAAATGCCGGGTTTCCGGGATTGAGAAAACTTCCGGGATTTCGGGATTCGGGATCCCGGGATTGAATGCCTTTTTAAGCTATCAGTAGAGTAGTTGAGAATGCTTACCTCTGGTTGCGAACTATATTAGCGAGAGCGATTACCTCTCTTCAAGAATTAGAAATAGTGAGAGTGCTTACCTCTCGTTGCGAATTATATTAGCGAGAACGCTTACCTCTCTTTGAGAAATTATAGTAGTGAGAGCGCGTACCTCTCGTTGTGAATTATAGTAGTGAGAGCGCTTAAGTCTCTTTATGAATTAAAATAGTGAGAGCGCGTACCTCCCTTTGAGGAATCATAGTAGTGAGAGCACTTACCTCTCCTTTAAAATTATACTAGTGAGAGCGTTTACCCACTTTTAAAATTACAATAGTTTAAAGTTGGTACAAATAAAACAAACTATGGAAAATAACCGCAATATAAAACCAGTCTTATTTATTAAGCGGAGCAAAGTGCTGGCTAGCCGCTGAACATACCCTGGCTAAAAGCGTCGTTACAGATGGCGCCAGAGCAGGGACACTAACAGAAAGAACTTAAAAATAATCAAACAGTGAGAAATCCATGAAAGTGAACTTGAAAACAATCAAACAGTGATAAATCCATGAGAGTGAACTTGAAAACAGTCAAACAGTGATAGGGCCATTAGAAGAGGCACAGCCCCAAACAAAAGAAGTGAACGTGAATATGGTAAGAACCGGGTGGATCTATGGCCTGAAGAAGGATGAACTGTTACTCTATGCCGAGGGGTTGGGATTTGGAGCCGGTCTAACCACGGTCGTGGAACTCCGCGCCAGTTTGGCGGATTTCATCGCACGGATGACAGATGACGTGGATGTTGTGATGCGCCTAGAGGAATTGGAAGGCAAACACCCTCGACCCAGCACTCCGGTAGCGCAGGAAGCACAATGAGCAATTCCCAAATCTGGAACCAAAGAGGGATCAACGGCACAAAAAAAAATTTGTTTGACACAACGTTTGAAGTACCGACCATGACTTGGGGGGTACCCGAAAGGCGGAAACCGCGGGAAGTGCGCCACGAAGATCAAGGAGGTGAATTACCCCACTATGCCATCATAGATCAGGTGAAGAAATGGTAAATGGAAGAGATCTACTGGGATTTATCGACCGCGTAGAAAACCTGGCGCAGGCGTATGATACCACAGTAATGACCAGTGACAGGAACAGTGGAACGTATTCAAGAAGGACTTCCTAGGATTCTTCCTACCCATTCGCAATGCCGAACGGCTAGAGGACGAGATCCAGCAGCGTCGGCAACAGTCGAGAAAAGCATTTAAGGACTACGTGCTAGCATTGCAGACTCTGTTACGTCACGCTGGCTACTCGGAGGAGAGAAAACTGGAGCGAATTTACCAGAACAGCCTCCCCGAATACCAACTGTATGATAAGCGAAAGGACTTCACCTCGCTGGCGGAGCTCATGGCGCAGGTGAGAACGAATATATTCGTGAGAGACCCCGAGCGGCATCAGCCACACCACGACAACAAGAGGAACGCCATCAGCGAGTAATCCAAGACTTCTCCGGGTGGATCGACCCTAGGACAGCTTGTTCTCGCTGTGGGCAGAACAGGCACAGAAACCGCTACTGTCGAAACCCATTGGTGTTGTTTTGTTGAGAGTGTGGTACCCGAGGAGTACGCACGAATGATTGCTGAGACTGGCGGACGGCACGATAAGGAAGGTGAAAGAGGCTTTGGACATTGGAATAGTGCTGGGAAGCAGTTACTGCTGCACTCCGTTGCTGATTATGCCAGAGGTGATTGACGACCTGATACTCGGTAAAGACTTCCTCATAAATATCAACACAAAATTACAGTGTGGAGGTCACAACGTTACTCTAAGGCATCAATGCGAAGCTAAGGAGCTACCGAAACCACCACGATGCACGGTTAGTCGGGAAGACAGCCAGAGCGAGAAGGACATAATAGCCAGATTCCTGGCAGCAGAATTACCATTATTCGAGGTACTGCATGGACAATCGCATCACGATGCGCGACGACAGGCCAATAAAGCAGAGGTACTTCCCGAAGAATCCCGCAATGATGGAGATCATTAATAAGGAGTTAAATGAACTGCTCGAGAAAGGCTGCATCGAACCATCACATAGCCCACATAGTGCACTCATTGTATTGGTGAAGAAGAAAGCGGGACAATGGAGGCTCTGCGTAGATTATAGGCAACTGAACGCACACTCGGTTCCCGACGCGTACCCATTACCAAGGATGAATAACATGCTGGATCAACTACGCAGCGCAGAATATATCAGCAGCCTCGATCTGAAGAACGGGTACTGGAAAATCCCAATGGAGTCCAGTAGCAAGCCACTCACGGCATTTACTGTGCCCGGTTGAGGCCTGTTCCAGTGGCGTGTGCTTCCATTCGGGCTACACTCAGCACCGGCAACTTTCCAGCGCGCGTTGGACCAAGTCATCAGACCGGATATGGAGCCCCATTCGTTTGCATACCTTGATGATATAATCGTCATCGGAAGAAGTCTGAAAGAGCACAAACGAAACCTCAGTGAACTACTCCGGACGCTGAGAGCGTCCGGAGTAGTGTCGAGAAGTGCGCTTTCTTCAAAAGAGAACTGAAATACCTGGGCCAAGTGATCAGCAACGAGGGCATCCACACTGACCCAGATAAGGTCGCCGCCATACGCGACTTGTAAGCCCCGAAGAACATAAAAGAACTACGACGCTACCTCGAAGTTGCATCATGGTACCGACGGTTTGTACACGAGTTTTCAAAAATCTCACAACCATTGACGTCGCTACTCAAAAAGGGTAAGCATTGGAAATGGGCCAGCAAGGAGCATTTGAAGAACTAAAACACAGGCTCACACATGCGCCTATACTGGCATGTCCCGATTTTTCCAAAAAATGCACACTACAAACTGACGCGAGCGATCACGGTCTCGGCGCAGTCCTGACCCAGGAAGTCGAAGGAACAGAACGAGTCATAGCTACTCCCCAACCGAGAAGGAGTGTTTGGCCATCGTAAGGGTCATGAGGAAGATGAGGCCATACTTGGAAGGGTACGGATTCACGGTAATTAGTGACCATCAGTCACTGAAGTGGCTAAATGCCATCGAAAGTCCATCTGGACGTATTGCACGCTTGGCGCTTGAACTACAACAATTCAACTTTGATATTCAATATCGAAAGGGGAAGCTGAATGTGGTACAAGTGGATGCAGAAAAGGAGCGCAGAAGTAAAAGCAGAACCGGGAAAATTCCCCGACTATACTTTCGGGGATGAAAAGCTCTACCGACATATTCCACGATGGATAGGCGCCGAAGACTGCGCTGCCTGGAATCCCACCGCAGGCCACATGGGAATACGAAAGACTCTGGCAAGGATCGCGAACCGGTATTACTGGCCAGGAATGTACCATGACACCAGCAAATACGACTCGTGCCAGAAACACAAGACAAATCAACAAATGGCATCAGGGAAAATTTTGACACAGCTCGCAGAAGAGCCGTGGGCAATGTTATGTGCGGACTTTGTCGGTCCCCTTCCTCTATCAAAGCACGGGAATACCATGCTCGTGGTTTTCTTTGATCGCCTCTCTAAATGGGTAGAATTGGTACCACTGAAGGGCGACAAGCGATAGCCTACGCAAGGGATGACGCGAACACATTATAGCGACTTATGGCGTACCCAAAATACTAACAACAGACAACGGAGCCCAATTCACTAGTAGAGCATTCCGGAAGTTTCTCCAGGAAATGGGAGTTAAACAGCAATTCACAGCCCCATACACGCCCCAAGAACCGTTAAAACAATGATCGCACAATATGCACGGGAAAACCAGCGAACATGGGACGAACTACTGCCCGAATTTCAGTTGGCCATTAATACCAGCGTATCAGCAATCACTGGGTTTAGTTCAGCGATCCTAACACAGAGCCGAGAACCGCGGTTGCCTGATACATTATTTGACGAACCAACTTTTGGCACTGGGCAGGATGCGGAGGCACCGATGGCCAGAGCGAACCGACTGAAGGAGGTGTTCAGGCTAGTACACCGAAACTTGGAGCGAGCAGCCCAAGATCAAGCACGCCATTACAATTTAAGGCACCGACGATGGAGCCCCGAAATTGGTCACATGGTGTTGGTGAAACAACGACTGCCCTTTTAAGATTGTGGCATTCAAATCACCAGTAATATTGGTGCTCGGCAAACCGGGCAGCACAAGCACACGCACAGCTCACATCGGTGAGTTAAAACCATACCATACGGATGGGACGGACCCACAAGGGCGCGTATATTAACTGCCACCTTTCGTTTTTTTTTTCAAAAAAAAAAAACTCACAAAACACTATCTACACTTATGTAAGTCTATCAAAATCGTTGTCACCGCAAGTGCACCAATTTCTCTCAATACACAAGTAGCCGCGCCTACGAATATAACAGGATGAAATCGGACGCATGGAGTTGCCGCGAAGCTAGATTCGCCAATTTTTAACGTTGATAATTAATGCAGGAAATTCCAGAGCTTGACCCATGGCACTCGTGTTAGGCAGGAGTCGCACCGCGACGCCCGTATTTGCGTGAACAAGGACGCGATGATGAACTCAACGTTGTACGCAGCAATTTACAATGAAGTGGCCTCAAGTGTTGTAGGGCATGGGTATGAAGAGTACAATGCCGCACTGCTGGGACAAATCGGGTGCATTACAATCAACAGGCGTAGTATTCACTGAGCCAGTCCACACTTCAAGATTCAAGATTAATCCAAAGCCTCCGCGCCACACTGCGTCTGGCGATGTCAGCTGGAGGAACTATTGGGGAACACCTTGAATAATAGTGAGTTGGAAAAGAAAGAGGAAAACTTACCACAACACCAAATTTTCAAAGCGGTAAGGTAGCCGCAGTTGCAGAAGTTATTGAAAAAGTGCTTAGAATTGGTAAACTATATTAAATGCAGCAATTTTTTTCTTTGGAAATATTGTTCTCGAGAATATTTCGGCATTTGCTGTCTTAGTGATGTGTAAAAATGAAATGCCAAAACACGGTGCCGCCACCTGATTTCATTCCAACTGATGACATGGTTGCATTTCAACAATAGTGCACATGAGCGATGGTCAGACATAATGTCAACAGCAATGAAATACTAATAATTACGAAACAAACAACAAATCAAGCAACTAATTAAACCATAAAAAAAGAAGATTTTAATCATCACAAGATATACAGGGCGGATAAGGTAAAATACTGAGAAGTATGTATGACATGAAACAATGTCGGAAATAATGAAAGTATAAAATCAGTGGCACGCTAATATGCCAATCCTTTCTCACAATGAGCTAGGAACCTGTTGTCACTGACATATAAATAGCACTTCACATTGAAAAGCGAAACCAATAAGTCGAATAGAAATAAGCCTAAATGTATAATACGTATACCACAACACCGACGATGAGGGGTACGATGCATTCGTAATCCCAAGCGATGAGGAGGCCGAGGAGTACGGGCAGATCGACGTCGAATCAGTGGAAGAAGAGCGGGAACAGAGTGCAGTCGAATCGGAGGTAGACACGGAAATATATATCCGCCCCGAACATAGAGCACGAGCAGAAAGTGAGGGTCATTATACGATACCGGATAGAACCGGAAGAAACGGAAGACGGACCAATAAATTGGATGTTGGCGATCGAAGTCGACAGGGAGATATACCACACGCAAGAATTCTTCCAAATTTTCTCCAACATGCGGTCCGCCCTTACTATATACAGGCCAAGCGAGGCCGAAGAGCCACGGGAGCCAGCCGTGGAACACCCACCGTCACCTGTGGGGTGGACAACCGAGGAAGAAGAAGGCCTACTGGGCCCAATACTTGCCTGTAACGATGACGACGATGTGCTGTCTCTACACACAGGAGCAGCAGAATTGACAGAGTTGTTGGCTACTCTCGAAGAAATACCCACAACAGATAAAGTACCCACAACAGCTGAAGTACACGGAGCGGCCAAGGGAGACACTCTGCTGGCCAGAGTCTCTTTAGACCGAGATAGACGAAACCTTGTCTTCACGACGACCACGAACACAGCGGTCATTTTGACGGGTGATTGATGGCAAACAATACCAAGTCCGGGTAAACCGAAGCGGTCAAGTGAGGGTCATCGTGACGCACCCTATGTAAGTAGGGGGTGTGAGGATGGAATTTCTACCAAATTCCACCACACTTATTTTGTTATTGTGCCAGTACAAAATGAATTAAAATGAACTTACAAAGACTGAAATGGAATTTAAATAAATTAATAAAAACTAGTAAGGTCTGACCGAAGCTATAATACCCTGCACATGCGAGTACGATACATTCTGAGACCATATGTTAGTAATTTTATCGAAAATCGGTATTTTATTGATAGTTTTTCGATATTTTATTCAAAAATTTTTCGATATTTTATCGATAATTTTTCGGTAATTTTTCGATTTTTTTATCGATAATTTTTCGATTTTTTATCGACATATTTTCTATAATTTATCTATAATTTTTCGATTTTTATCGATAATTTTTCGATTTTTTATCGACAATTTTTCGATAATTAATCGATAATTTTTCGATTTTTTATCGATAGTTTTTTTATTTTTTATCGATAATTTTTCGATATTTTATCGATAATTTTCCAATATTTATCGATAATTTTCAAATATTTATCTATAATTTTAATTTCGTGATCCATTTAAAAATGTTGTTCCAATTCCATTTTGTTCCGGTCCAATTCCATTTCGTTACGCTGGGAATGATCCCATTTCGTTCCCGACCTCATTTCCAACCCAATGCAGAAAACCGCATCCAAATCGGTTAAGTATTTCTCAAGATAAACGAAAATAATATAAAATTGGCGGCCATTTTGTATGGGAGGTAGGCGTGGCTCTTATCCGATGTTGCCCATTTTCAATACCGTCCAATCATTCGCCAAAACAAGAGGAATCCTAAAATTTGGGCTCGATAGCTCAAAAGCTACGACAGTTATAGTGCGAAATGACAGACAGACGGACAGACGGACAGACGGACAGACGGACAGACGGACAGACGGACATGGACTAATGGACTCAGGAGGTGATGCTGATCAAGAATATATATACTTTTCCATACCGGACACACCTCCTTATGGGCGTTACAAACGGTGTGACAAAAACAATATACCCTTGGACACTAGTGTGCAGGGTATAAAAAAACACAATTAGTAAATATTTAATATTATTAACAACTTCCCACTAGAACATAGGCATAGGCACAAACAAAGAAAACAGCAATCCACTCAAACAACAACGGTATAATAGTTGCGCACAAACAAAAACATACACGCGCACAAGCAACAGTACACGAGCCACGATCAATAGCAATGATGCGGATGCTAATACCACAAACAAATATACAAGCGGCATGATGGGACTCGGATATATAAGGAAGGATTTTCGAAAGCAAAAGTCACTTTACGGAGCACTGCCAGGAAGCATAGTCGATGCATGAGAGCTTACTTCATGCCTCGAACATGCAGAAGAACGGTGCGAATGAAAGAAACAGGAAAATAAAGTATATTGTTAGCAAAATGAAATTAAAGGCGTGAGAAGTAGAAGCTCGAAACGCGAACGGAGGTACGATCTTGCAGTGGACGGTCACTCGCGATGCGGAGTTGTGCTGTGACATCAATGTCAACACAGCGACCTTGCTACGGTCCGCATTGCTCGTGGGGATCCGGAATTCGGTGACCAGCGACTCGGATATTCTGCTCATCTCCGAACAGGAGTCGATGAGAGCACGAGCGAAATACATCTTCCCGTCCAGTCGAAAGTGTACCACTGCGGTTGGGCATAACGCGTTGATTCGCTGCAGTGGAGCAAGGGCTCCTGCAGCCCCTAATGCGAGGCTTCGGGATACGAGACTTGTCGGTGCGAGTCTTCTTGGTACCAGGACCCCGGACGTCCAATCGTCAACTCGTGTGAAGCATCGTGTGATGATCCCCACCGCAGTAGTGACAGCGCGAAGAACTGTGGCAGTGCTTGGTGGTATGCGACTGGGCGAAACACCGTGCGCAGTAGTGGTGCTTAACGACAGCACGTAGTCGTTTTTCCACATTCAATGCGTGGAATCGCTTGCAGAAGCACAAGGAGTGATTGCGCTGACACAACACACAGACGTACCTCTTGGCCGCGTCGGAGCTGGTTCTGGATTTGTCCATAATTAAGCTGTAGAAGGAGCATATAGGGAAAAGAGAAAGCGATTGCAGCGGAGAGTTAATAAGGAAAATGTAGCGGAGAATTAGTTAAAAGAAATTATCATAGAATTAATTCGGAAGAATTAATTTTACAAGCGGACGCGTTATTGTGCCGCGTTCCGTGCGGATGTTTGCAACTCCGACGCGTCGATCTTGACCGAGATAAATTTTGGTTACTCGTCCTAACCGCCATTCGGTAGGAGATAGGTTTTCGTGCTGAACTACTACTAAATCGTCTACCGCTAGGTCACGAGTAGGAAACTTCCACATGTAGCGTTTGTGGTGTTCCTTTAGATATTCCTCCGATACTGATAGGGTTATCAGTCAGACAGGGTTCAGCTGGAGCCAGTAGGGGACCACCAATAAGAAAGTGACCGGGTGTTAGGGCGGAAAGCTCTGCGGCGTTTTCGGACAAAGGACTAAGCGGACACGAATTTAGGCACACCTACCGTTGTCAACAACCGTCGCATGCGACTTAATGGACTTCATTTAGACTGAAGTTTCAAGGACTTCTAGCTAAAGAATCGGCCATTGGGATTGGTCTAGGCTCAGCCATTGAGGGCAGTGCCACCAAAGAGAACTTTTAATGAGATCTTGAGGCGATACTCCTTTGCTGCCTAAGTCGGCAGGGTTTTCGTGGGTATCCACGTGAGACCAAGTGTGTATGGAGGCGCATTCCTGTATTTAGGAAACGCGATTGGCGACAAAAGTAGTCCACATGCAAGGTGGCTTTTGTAACCAGGATAAGACAATCGTAGAATCGGTCCAACAATAAATTTTTTCGATTTCAAACTCATTTGGAAATGAACAAAGTATTTCGGACGACAAAACCGCACCACAGAGTTCCAATCGAGGAAGGGAAATAGTTTTTACAGGTGCTACTTTGGTCTTTGAAGTCAACAAATGAGTAGTCATGTCCGAAGGGGATTTTTGAACACACTGAAATAAAAAAATCATGTAAAATTGAAATTGCCTGCCTTTAAATTTTAATTTCATGACAAAATTTGTTAATTTGATGAGAATTGCATCATTCCATTCGTTTTTCATGTCATATTGATACTATTTTTGTTAAATTGGTATGAAAAACAATAAATTGATATTATCACGTTTTACACTCCTGTTGTGGCCTATTAAGCATGTTTGTCAGCCAAGCAAGACCTGACACAATTAAGTCTCCAATTGCAAAATGAGCGATTGAGGGCTTTGACTCGATCGAGGTGCAATGCACTTGCGAGATTGTTGGGTCAGCACTTTTGCTTGATTGGCAGCAACCGAAATAAAATACTAGTTGTTAGTTAATAAAGTGAGTTCAGATTGTAACGTTGTTAGTTAATAAAGTGAGTTCAGATTGTAACGTTGTTAGTTAATAAAGTGAGTTGAGATTGTAACGTTGTTAGTTAATAAAGTTAGTTCAGATTGTAACATTGTTAGTTAATAAAGTGAGTTCAGATTGTAACATGGTTAGTTATTAAAGTGAGTTCAGATTGTAACATTGTGAGTTAATAAAGTTAGTTCAGATTGTAACATTGTGAGTTAATAAAGTGAGTTCAGATTGTAACATGGTGAGTTAATAAAGTGAGTTCAGATTGTAACATTGTGAGTTAATAAAGGGAGTTCAGATTTTACATTGGCGCAACCAGTAAGATTTTAAAAAATAATTTTTTTTTTTTAAGTATTTCAAATTTTTGTTTGGGCCAGTGTTGTGGTCATTAAATTTTAGATTGCTATTTTTGATTTTCTTTTGATTTGTGGTTTTTTTTTTTGAGTGGCAGCAGGTTACCATAAACGGAGTATTTTTCCGCGCTGGTGTACTATTATCAGCTTGTGGTTTTTGTGTTTTCTGGTGGCAGTTAGTTTTTTCGATTTAATAAATTGTGTCTGGTAGTGTTCGGCCCAAATTGGACTTGTGAAATGTTTTTCGTCGACCATTGTAAAGTCTTGATTTTCTTTGAGATGTTGTTTGGTCGTTTCCCCCCCTTCTTCCTCATTTCCAATTTTTGTTTGTGGCGTCCTGCACCTGAGTTGATTAATGGCGAAATCTAGTGATGCGAAAGTAGAGTTAGAACGGTTAAGTGCTGAGGCAGAGAGATTTGGTCAAAAGTTGTGGGCAACTTTGAAATTATTCTGCGGGTCTAAGTAACAGTATATTCTGATCAAGGATAAGGTAGAGGGATACTTAGGAAATCTTACGTCGCTAGAAGTAGCGGATTCGATTCTCGAGGAACTTTTGCGTATTGTAGAAACACATTGGAAAGACTCGGACGAGGGAATTGAGGGTTTGAGAAAAGAAATAGAACAGCTGAAAAGGAGCTACAAGTCATTGAATAGTCAGTTGGATAGCAGTTTGAGGAGTGGGGAGGAAATTGAGTTGGTAAACGAGAATTTAAGAAAACAGCTTAGGGTGCGGAATATATCGGAAGAGAGTATACAGAAAACAATAAGTCAAAGAAGTAGAGAAGAGTTCCATACCTTGGACAGAGCAAATCGTAAGATCGAAGATTTAGAGACAGAGAACAGACTTTTGAAACAGAAGTTGACGATAGCGCATGATAATTCGTTTGTGCACAAAGAGGCAACAATTCCTGACTCCCGAGAATTACATAATACGCGACAGTTTCCGGAATATAAAATCAAGATGAATGTGCATGAGATAGCTAAACTAGTCAACAGTGTGGTACCGTTGTTTGCGGGGGTAGAAACGCCAGACTTACAGGCGGAAGTGCATAAATTTATTCAAGGCAGTGAGTTAGCTAGGAAGGGAGTGAATTACGAGGATTTTCAAGATTTTATGGCATGCGTCAAACAGAGGTTGTACGGCAATGCATTTAATTTAATAAGCTCTCAGCAGTTTACTACATTAGAGGAGTTGCACCACTTGATTAGAAATACATACCTGAAAACACAGTCTTTGGATAGCGTACTTCAGGAGATAGGGCAGACTTTCCAACGGCCGGGGGAGGAAATAAGGCCATATGCCAGGCGTCTGTGGGCACATTGGGACTCTAAAACTGTAAGATATCGAAGGAAATTAAGACAGGAGGAATTTAGGAGAGGGAGACAGAGGAAGGTACAAATGCGGTAGAGCACACGAGTACGAGCTAAGCTATGGGCATAGTTGGTGTCGCATGGGCGAAATGATGATAATATTATACGTGTTGCAATGCATAATATTATATATGGGTGATAAAATAAGTGTGCTGGCTGAGAAGGGGGAGTCTATGGCCAGTAGGAGTAAGAGTTTCGTGTTGGGAAAATTAGCACATGAAATGTGTTTGAAAATAGGGAAGTTCCAAACAGATTGCGTTAGGGTGGTGGAGAAATTAAGGAGAAGGATAGCGGGATTTTACGATCACAACATTTCGGGTGGTACAGCGACGACTCAGAGAGTGGTATGGAACAGACAAGGAGTACTAGGAGTAAATGATGTTTTCGTGAAAATCCCTTGCAAAGAAGCCAAGAACGAGATGCTTATATTATTGGTGGATTCGGGAGCTGAAACGAGCCTCGTAAAAAGGAGCGCAATGGTGGAATTCCCGGAGTTGAACGAGGGCAATACAAAGGATTTAAGTGGGGCTTTTGGTGGGTATGTGACAACATTGGGCTCCACTAGAATAGTGCATAGCCAAGTGAGAAATCTGAGTTTTACGATGCACGTCGTATCATCAGAACAGGGTGTGCCAGCAGATGGCATAATAGGGAGGGATAACCTGTGGAACCATTCAGTAATTAATGCGCTCGATAAGGAAATAAATTTTTTTTTAACAACGTAAAGCAAAGAGGTTGCCTCTAAGATCTATGGATGATTTGAATAATGTGTATTACAACAAAGAAGTAACAGTAGGGAAGCGAACAATCGTAATAGTACCTCTAAAAGTTAAAACAAGAATTCCAGTTGTGGTGATACACAAACAAGAGGTATCACCAGGCGTTTACATGGCAGAAACCTTGGTGAATGTTCGTAAAAATATGGTGCACATTCCAATTTTAAATGCGACTGACCATGATTACATATTTCGACAGGATTTTACTCCAAAGTTTACTAATTTTAACCAATTCAAAATACCGAATGGCACATCTATTAATAATGTGAACGAAATAGACATTAAAGGAAGAATAGGAAAACTTTTTGGGGCTCTGAGTTTAGACCCAACTATAAACTGAGGAGAGAGCATCTGTAGAAAAGGTATGTGCATCTTTCCACGACGTTTTCCTGTTGTCATATACCCCGGTTCTAAGACATGAGATCCCAACACTAGCTGTGCACCCTCCAATAAGTCAGAAGCAATATAGACTGCCACAGGCACATAGGGAAGAAATTGAGAAGCAAGTAGACAAACTATTAAAAGACGGAATTATAGGACCCAGCACGTCTCCATGGAATTCACCTCTTCTTCTAGTTACAAAGAAGGGGGGGGGAATTTGGTCAGAAAAAATGGAGATTGGTCATTGACTATAGGAAGCTAAACATTACTATAAAACAAGTTTTTCTCATTCCGCGGATAGAGGAAATATTGGATCAACTAGGTAGCAGCAGGTATTTCACAACTTTAGATCTGGCTAGTGGGTATCATCATGTGCTGGTGAGTGAAAAGGATAGGGAAAAGACAGCTTTCAGTACCGGCCTCGGGCATTTTGAGTTTAACAGAATGCCTTTTGGATTGACGGGGGCACCTGAGACGTTCCAAAGGATTATGAACCATATCCTGATAGGACTGCAAGGGATAGACTGTTTCGTTTACCTGGACTATATTGTAATATACGGAAAAAATTTAGCTGAGCACGAGAATAAATTAGGTAAGGTACTGAATGTGCTGAGAGAACATAACTTGAAGTTGAATACAAATAAATGTCACTTGTTACGACGAGAAGTTATATATTTAGGCCATAAATGCTCTGAGTCCGGAGCGCTACCGGACCCAGAAAAGGTGGAGTGCGTAAGGAAAATCCCAACACCCAGAAATAAAAAGGAGGTTCAGGTTTTTCTAGGTCTGGCGAATTACTATAGGAAATTTATAAAGAATATGGCGTATATAGCATTGCCAATAAACAGGTTGCTGAGGAAGGGAATTAATTTTGAATGGACGGCCGACTGTCAAAAGGCATTTGACTGTCTGAAGGACGCCATCACGTCTCCGCCTGTTTAAATTTATCCAAATTTTTCGAGCCCATTTATGCTAACTACTGACGCCAGTAATGAGGCAATTGGGGCAATCTTATCCCAAGGGGAAGTAGGGGAAGACAGACCAATAGCCTTTGCTAGCATTGCGCTAAATAATGCAGAAAAGAACTATTCGACGATCGAAAAGGAGTTTTTAGCGATAGTCTGGGCAACTAGAAATTGAAAAGGTATATATGGATATCGTAGGAATTTTGCCCGAGACCGTAGCGGGAAATAAGTACATACTTACCTTCCAAGACGATTTCTCGAAATATTTTGTTTGTGCTGCCCTACCAGATGGAGAGGCAAGTACAGTTGCGAAAGTTTTCTTTGACTAAATTATAACGAGATATCCGGTCCCCAAAATTTTAGTGACAGATAATGGCAGTAATTTTACATCAAAATTATTCTCCGATACATGTAAGATGCTTGGTATTAAGAAATTACACATAACACCATACCATCCACAGGCAAAGGGTTCGTTAGAAAGAAGATATCGACCGTTAGCGGAATATTTAAGGAGTTTCGCAAAGGAGGACGGGTCTAATTGGGACCAGTGGCTTACAGCAGCAATGCATGTCCAGAATAACACCCGGCATACGTCTACGAAACAAACACCATTCCGAACACTCTACGGGTTCGATGTTGAAATGCCCACTAGCTTGGGCCGAAAATGTCAGCCGGTTTACAACGCAGATGATTATCCCCAGGTACTGAAATATCAGATACAGGGGACTCATGAAATAGCTAGGGAAAACCAAGAGAATGCTAAGCGGGTGTCAAAGAAAACTTACGATAATACAACACATTCTATCGTGTTTAAGGTGGGGGAAAAGGTTGTGATCAAGAATCAGCTAAGAAAAAATAAGTTTTCACCAATTTGGTCAGGGCCATACGAGGTAATTGAAGTACTTAGTCCGGTGACAACAGTGCTTTTGATGAAGGGAAAGAAAAAGAAAATTCACAACAATTTGTTGAAACTTTACCACTGTCGGAAGGGGACATACTCTTAAGGCGAAGACATGACTGAACTATTGGTACCGACGAACTCAAAATTACGGACAATGAAACTTACGGACAATGAAAAAAGAAAAAAAAAGAGACAAAAGACAAAAGACAAAAGACAAAAGAAATAATTAAATAAATAAATAAAAAGAGAATACAATTTTATATAGATTTACAGAAAGTAGTATGGTTTTAATCTTGTAATTACAAGATTCTAAATAAGCTTATGACAAAATAATATTGAAATAAAAGTAAAATGATAAGTACTAATTATAATATTTTGTAATATAAATTCATATATATACACACAAACTATAGTTTTTTGTTTTTATATAGATACTACTTCAATTTTATTTTTGCAATAATCATTTTACATAACTAGTAGTAGTCTTATTTCTATACGTAGATTATGATGAGATTTGTCGTGGTCCTGATCCTAAGCTGGGTAGCAGGTAGCGGAGCGGCATCGGTTGAAATCTCCGAAATATCGGAAACGCCGCTATTCTTTGATAATGTAGGCACCACGATATTCTACATGGACGAGTGGACAATTATGATAAAGTTCAAGCCAATTGAGCTGAAGGAATTCTTGGAGCAGATAACCAGCTTCCAGCATAAAATACAAGACATGTGCGAGAGGCTACAACCAAGCTTGTTTTTTCCAAACAGCATCCTGCTTGGCACCACTGCAAGTGACAAATTCCATAATATCGAAGCTCCGCGATACTGAAGAGATTATTCAAAGCACGTTCAAAATTCGGCGACCTAGACGGTCATTAAACTTAATGGGAGAAATGTTCAATTGGGCATTCGGAGTCATGGATCAAAACGACGCCAATAGAATATACGGCCACCTGAATGATATCGTAGAGAGAGGCAGCGAAACGTTTGAAGTCATGAAAAGACAAGTAACGGTAATGGCCACAAATTACAAAAAGTTATCGAAGCCTTTGCTGACAACAATACGTGAAATTGAGGTGTTGCAAACCAAGCTGAACGAGACAGTCACTAAACAAGCGGCAGAATCCAATAGCCACAACAAGAACTTTCACAAAATCGAACTATCGTTACAGATTCAAAGGATGGACGTGACATTAAACTCAAACCTGCTTGATATCCAAAGTCAACAGCAAGTAGTATTGGCGATACTCGATGACTTATATAAAGGAAGTCTACACCCAACCATACTTGACGTGGATGCGATGATAGCCCGACTCTCCGTGGATAATAAATCAAAATGGTTGCTATCCCGAAATTTCGATGTTCACCGGACCGCAAAAGTTAAGGTATTTCCAATACATGGCGGCATGGTGATTGTGGCCAAAATACCGCTACCAGACCAAACAAAATTCACGTTATACAAGGTGTACCCGGTTCCACTTTTCCTTAATGAGCAATGGGATATAGTGACAAAGTCAACTTACGACTACATGGCAGAGTCCAAAGATCGTAGAGAGTTCATCGGCCTCTCGTTACACGAGGTTTCAAATTGTCGACGAAGTTGTTGGACGTCAACGCAACAAGAACTATTCCTACCGCCATCTTGGTATCAGATCACACGAGAATAAAGGAAATGTTATCAGATGGCGAGAGAAATTTTGACGACCCGAAGTCGGAAATGGAACAACGACAACTATCTAACAGCATCCATTACCATCAGACTGAGGCCAGAACATTAAGTCTATCTTTCAGATTCTCAGGTATATTACTTTTTGCAATTATAGGCATATTACTATGCACCATACAGCACAGGAGAACTAAGCCTACGAAATTATCTGTGCACATGCCGTCCTTACCAAACGCAACGTGGCGGAGAAACAGTCCTAGTATAGTTCAAGAAAGATCGAGGCGACAGATTGAAACAACAACAAATATAGAACCAGGAAAACATACAATACAACTACAGCGGAAGGCATCAGTAATATCATCACACAATGGGAGTAGTAAGATTTATGAATATTTTGCTTAAATTGTGTTTTCTCAGAATTTTAAAATTAAGTGTCAAATTGTAATAAATAAATAAGTAAATCATTAAAATTTATAAACTACATATATACTAAGAGTTATGCGAATGTTATAGTAGTTGATAATAAGTTTCATTAAAATATGTAATATATAATATATACCTAGTTAAAATGTGCTTACATGGTGTCAAGAAAGGATTATTGTCGTTTCCAAAATAATCCTTTCTTTTCTGCGGGTGGTGAGGAATGTTGTGGCCCATTAAACACATGAGCCACGCATTTCAACATCACCCTGTAGTATGTTTGTCAGCCAAGCAAGACCTGACACAATTAAGTCTCCAATTGCAAAATGAGCGATTGAGGGCTTTGACTCGATCGAGGTGCAATGCACTTGCGAGATTGTTGGGTCAGCACTTTTGCTTGGTTGGCAGCAACGGAAATAAAATACTAGTTGTTAGATAATAAAGTTCAGAGTTCCGATTGTAACGTTGTTAGTTAATAAAGTGAGTTCAGATTGTAACATTGTTAGTTAATAAAGTGAGTTCAGATTGTAACATTGTTAGTTAATAAAGTGAGTTCAGATTGTAACATGGTTAGTTAATAAAGTGACTTCAGATTGTAACATGGTGAGTTAATAAAGTGAGTTCAGATTGTAACATTGTGAGTTAATAAAGTGAGTTCAGATTGTAACATGGTGAGTTAATAAAGTGAGTTCAGATTGTAACATTGTGAGTTAATAAAGGGAGTTCAGATTTAACACTCCATTATCAATTCACAACATCAAACTTGCAACTACACTTATCAATTAATATACCATCGATATTAAGAAACTCACGTAAATTTACATGAAACAATTAAGTTTCGATAAGAATTTTCTTGTGCAAAAAAATTTTATATCGATCAAGTAGGCTCTGATTTAAAAGTTGAATCTGAGAAAAAAAAGTAATCCTAATTTTTCCGCGTTCTTGTGAAAGTGCAACTTAAAAAGCGCAACTCGTAAAAAGACTTACAAAAAAAGTGTAAATAAAGTGAAAAAGTAAAAAATATTGTATTTCGGGCTTTATTTGGAAATATTTCAATGTTTTTCATACACAATTTGCATAGTTCTGAAAGAAATTTTAGCTTTCAGAGAATTATTAACAAAAATCTTCAGTGGTGCAACACAAACATATCGCTTTACCAACAACTTTTGTAATCGACGTTGTGTCGTGACGTCACTGGATACTGCTTGTTAAACGAATTGTTCAATTCTAATTCCTACAGCAATTAATCTCCTCAACAACCCTGATTATATTGTCATATAACATGTATTTATACTTCACTGTTAATTTATAATTACAATAAATATGTAAATATTTATCACCATTCGCGTTTTATTCGTGATAAATTGAATTTATGGTATGATTCATGTAAAATTACGTTGGTATCCAATCAAGTACAATTTTTTCATAACAAAATTGGTTCATATCATTTCAAAACGGGTTCACATCAATATTAAGTTGGTATCCCATCAATTCACCACTTTTTCTGCATTATTTATGATAAAGCAACAGCATCAAATTTGATATCATTCATTATCGGCCATATTTTGTCAACGAAAATTGAAGATTTGATGGTATTTTTTGCATATTTTTTTGGTTCGGTGCACGAATGGCGCCGCGTATGCTTTTTCGGAAGCATCGCAAAAGGCATGATTTTAATCAAATTAATGGAAGAGTAGTTACTCAAAAACTCCTTCCATTTATTCGCTGTTGCTAACGGCGACGCGTCATCCCACTCAATGTTGTTGCTGCATTACAATTTTTGCAACGACACCAATTGGCGCAAGCCATCCAACTGGATCAAATAATTTTGCTATCAGCGACAGTACTTCCCGCTTAGAATACGACGATTTTTGTTCTAACCTAGCGTTCCAGCGCACCCCAAGAGTTTTGACATTGCTGGTGGCATCAAAGTCCAAAAATTCTTCATGTAGTAGATGGTCTTTAGGCAGATCCCGCAGAATTGCTTTACAGTTGGATGTCCACTTTCGCAATGAAAAACCAGTTGACGCCAAGGCTGATGTCAATTCATCACGTGCCATGATCGCTGTGGCCACATCATGGGCACCAGTGAGCACATCGTCTACATACATAGACTTTCGAAGAATCCGCGCCGCGAAAGGATGAGAGCTGTGAACATCGTTAGCTAGTTGGAGAAGTGTACGTATTGCAAGAAAAGGCGCACAATTCACCCCAAAAGTTACTGTCTGAAGCTCAAAATCGAAAACCTCTTCATTAGGTGAACGTCTGAACAAAATTCTTTGAAAGGGACTATGTTTCGGATCCACAAGAATTTGAAGGTAAATCTTTTGGATGTCACTATTGAATACAAATTGGTACAGCCTCCACCTCAAAATTAAAAAAGGAAAATCGGCCTGCAGCATGTCATTCAAGCTGCACCCATTCGAAGTGGAGTTGGTTGCATTAAAAACAACGCGAATCGCTGTAGTTCGACTGTCAGGTTTAATAACAGGATGATGAGGTAAATAACAGTGGGAAGGACTGTATTCAAAAGGGGCAGCAGGGACTTGTTTCATATGCTGGTGGTCACCATACTCTGATATGATGGCATCATAAAGTGCCTTAAAATCTGGCTTTCGCAGCAGAGATGCTTCGATTCGGAGAAACTATTTAAGTGATATACTTCGTGAATAGCCAAGTCGAATCTCAGATGGAAAATTCGACTTAAAAGGTAGAGGTAGGTAGTCTTAACGAAATTGTCTTCGCAGAACTTATCGGCCACAGATACGAACTTTTTTTTTGGGAACCTCCTCAAGTTCCCAGAATTTTTTGAGGCTTTTATCTAAGGTTTCATCCGTAGGACAGGAAACCTTAGTTGCAAAACAAGAACTTTGGGTAGTCGGCATAGGACCCGTGAGGATCGAACCGAAGACAGTCTGTTGAGCAATAAGACTGCCCAAAATATCGCGTTTGATTCCATCGAGCTTAACATATGGATAGAGATCGCCGCCGATGAGCATGTCCACCGGCGAACTTTGCCAGAAGTTGGCATCTGCCAACTGAACGATGGGCAGCGGTTGATCACGAAGTAATGCGATAGTAACGGAGGGTAAATTGATCGTAATGCGAGGCAACACAAAAGCCACTGCTTCAATTTGTATATTCAAATCTAAAGGAGACCCGATAGTGAAACGACACTGTTTGCTAGACGTAGCAGAAAACGACTGATTAATTCCAGAAATTCTGGATTGAGTTGCAGTCGCGGGAAGTTTTAATAACTTCCGCATGTGGTCAGAAATAAAAGAAGCTTCTGACGCAGAGTCTATCAACGCACGTGCTGAGTAGACAGTGCCCAAGTTGCAAATGTTCACCATGGATGTGCCTAAGAGGACATTAGAAACGCCAGGGGTGAGGCATTTCTGAGTACCAACAGAAGGCACAGCTTGGAGAGAAGTGGACTGTAATAGTTGGTGAAAAGGTTGGGAATTATGGCTATCATTAGGGCGTGACCCTGATGAAGAACCTCCACTAGTTGATGGTTGAAATTGCGATGCGTTATTATTTAGAGCGCGTGACCCTGAAGGAAAATTATTTTGAGAAGGTTGGGGAGCGGGCTGCTGCGCCACGTCCCGATGCAGAAGTGTATGATGACGCTTCTGACATGTGGAGCAGCTGTAAGTATTCTTACAACTTTTCACATCGTGATTTTTTGCTAATCAATTTACGCAGTAATTATGGCGCTTGACATTGGAGAACCGATCGGCGACATTCATATCCAAGAAACGCTTGCAAACGCGCAACGAATGTTTTTGGCGGGGACAAAGCCCACAATTACACAATTAGCACAGGAGAACTAAGCCTACGAAATTATCTGTGCACATGCCGTCCTTACCAAACGCAACGTGGCGCAGAAACAGTCCTAGGATAGTTCAAGAAAGATCGAGGCGACAGATTGAAACAACAACATATATAGAACCAGGAAAACATACAATACAACTACAGCGGAAGGCATCAGTAATATCACCAGGACCGACAATGAGATTAGTATAGGTATCTATAAAATAAATTAGAAGATTTATAAATATTTTGCTTAAATTGTGTTTTCTCAGAATTTTAAAATTAAGTGTCAAATTGTAATAAATAAATAAGTAAATCATTAAAATTTATAAACTACATATATACTAAGAGTTATGCGAATGTTATAGTAGTTGATAATAAGTTTCATTAAACTATGTAATATATAATATATACCTAGTTAAAATTTGCTTACCTGGTGTCAAGAAAGGATTATTGTCGTTTCCAAAATAATCCTTTTTTTTCTGCGGGTGGTGAGGAATGTTGTGGCCCATTAAACACATGAGCCACGCATTTCAACATCACCCTGTAGCATGTTTGTCAGCCAAGCAAGACCTGACACAATTAAGTCTCCAATTGCAAAATGAGCGATTGAGGGCTTTGACTCGATCGAGGTGCAATGCACTTGCGAGATTGTTGGGTCAGCACTTTTGCTTGGTTGGCAGCAACCGAAATAAAATACTAGTTGTTAGTTAATAAAGTGAGTTCCGATTGTAACGTTGTTAGTTAATAAAGTGAGTTCATATTGTAACGTTGTTAATTAATAAAGTGAGTTCAGATTGTAACATTGTTAGTTAATAAAGTGAGTTCAGATTGTAACATTGTTAGTTAATAAAGTGAGTTCAGATTGTAACATGGTTAGTTAATAAAGTGACTTCAGATTGTAACATTGTGAGTTAATAAAGTGACTTCAGATTGTAACATTGTGAGTTAATAAAGTGACTTCAGATTGTAACATGGTGAGTTAATAAAGTGAGTTCAGATTGTAACATTGTGAGTTAATAAAGTGAGTTCAGATTGTAACATGGTGAGTTAATAAAGTGAGTTCAGATTGTAACATTGTGAGTTAATAAAGGGAGTTCATATTTAACACTCCATTATCAATTCACAACATCAAACTTGCAACACCACTTATCAATTAATATACCATCGATATTAAGAAACTCACGTAAATTTACATGAAACAATTAAGTTTCGATAAGAATTTTCTATCTCTTGTGCAAAAAAATTTTAAATCGATCAAGTAGGCTCTGATTTAAAAGTTGAATCTGAGAAAAAAAAGTAATCCTAATATTTCCGCGTTCTTGTGAAAGTGCAACTTAAAAAGCGCAACTCGTAAAAAGTCTTACAAAAAAAGTGTAAATAAAGTGAAAAAGTAAAAAATATTGTATTTCGGGCTTTATTTGGAAATGTTTTTCATACACAATTTGCATAGTTCTGAAAGAAATTTTAGCTTTCAGAGAATTATTAACAAAAATCTTCAGTGGTGCAACACAAACATATCGCTTTACCAACAACTTTTGTAATCGACGTTGTGTCGTGACGTCACTGGATACTGCTTGTTAAACGAATTGTTCAATTCCAATTCCTACAGCAATTAATCTCCTCAACAACCCTGATTATATTGTCATATAACATGTATTTATACTTCACTGTTAATTTATAATTATAATAAATATGTAAATATTTATCACCATTCGCGTTTTATTCATGATAAATTGAATTTATGGTATGATTCATGTAAAATTACGTTGGTATCCTATCAATTACAATTTTTTCATAACAAAATTGGTTCATATCATTTCAAAACGGGTTCACATCAATATTAAGTTGGTATCCCATCAATTCACCACTTTTTCTGCATTATTTATGATAAAGCAACAGCATCAAATTTGATATCATTCATTATCGGCCATATTTTGTCAACGAAAATTGAAGATTTGATGGTATTTTTTGCATTTTTTTGGTTCGGTGCACGAATGGCGCCGCGTATGCTTTTTCGGAAGCATCGCAAAAGGCATGATTTTAATCAAATTAATGGAAGAGTAGTTACTCAAAAACTCCTTCCATTTATTCGCTGTTGCTAACGGCGACGCGTCATCCCACTCAATGTTGTTGCTGCATTACAATTTTTGCAACGACACCAATTGGCGCAAGCCATCCAACTGGATCAAATAATTTTGCTATCAGCGACAGTACTTCCCGCTTAGAATACGACGATTTTTGTTCTAATGGGGAGGGGGGGCGGGGGGGGGTAAGGGGGCAATAAAGTAAAACTCATCTAACCTAGCGTTCCAGCACACCCCAAGAGTTTTGACATTGCTGGTGGCATCAAAGTCCAAAAATTCTTTATGTAGTAGATGGTCTTTAGGCAGATCCCGCAGAATTGCTTTACATTTGGATGTCCACTTTCGCAATGAGAAACCAGTTGACGCCAAGGCTGATGTCAATTCATCACGTGCCATGATCGCTGTGGCCACATCATGGGCACCAGCGAGCACATCGCCTGCATACATAGACTTTCGAAGAATCCGCGCCGCGAAAGGATGAGAGCTGTGAACATCGTTAGCTAGTTGGAGAAGTGTACGTATTGCAAGAAAAGGCGCACAATTCACCCCATTAGGTGAACGTCTGAACAAAATTCTTTGAAAGGGACTATGTTTCGGATCCACAAGAATTTGAAGGTAAATCTTTTGGATGTCACTATTGAATACAAATTGGTACAGCCTCCACCTCAAAATTAAAAAAGGAAAATCGGCCTGCAGCATGTCATTCAAGCTGCACCCATTCGAAGTGGAGTTGGTTGCATTAAAAACAACGCGAATCGCTGTAGTTCGACTGTCAGGTTTAATAACAGGATGATGAGGTAAATAACAGTGGGAAGGACTGTATTCAAAAGGGGCAGCAGGGACTTGTTTCATATGCTGGTGGTCACCATACTCTGATATGATGGCATCATAAAGTGCCTTAAAATCTGGCTTTCGCAGCAGAGATGCTTCGATTCGGAGAAACTATTTAAGTGATATACTTCGTGAATAGCCAAGTCGAATCTCAGATGGAAAATTCGACTTAAAAGGTAGAGGTAGGTAGTCTTAACGAAATTGTCTTCGCAGAACTTATCGGCCACAGATACGAACTTTTTTTTTGGGAACCTCCTCAAGTTCCCAGAATTTTTTGAGGCTTTTATCTAAGGTTTCATCCGTAGGACAGGAAACCTTAGTTGCAAAACAAGAACTTTGGGTAGTCGGCATAGGACCCGTGAGGATCGAACCGAAGACAGTCTGTTGAGCAATAAGACTGCCCAAAATATCGCGTTTGATTCCATCCAGCTTAACATATGGATAGAGATCGCCGCCGATGAGCATGTCCACCGGCGAACTTTGCCAGAAGTTGGCATCTGCCAACTGAACGTTGGGCAGCGGTTGATCACGAAGTAATGCGATAGTAACGGAGGGTAAATTGATCGTAATGCGAGGCAACACAAAAGCCACTGCTTCAATTTGTATATTCAAATCTAAAGGAGACCCGATAGTGAAACGACACTGTTTGCTAGACGTAGCAGAAAACGACTGATTAATTCCAGAAATTCTGGATTGAGTTGCAGTAGCGGGAAGTTTTAATAACTTCCGCATGTGGTCAGAAATAAAAGAAGCTTCTGACGCAGAGTCTATCAACGCACGTGCTGAGTAGACAGTGCCCAAGTTGCAAATGTTCACCATGGATGTGCCTAAGAGGACATTAGAAACGCCAGGGGTGAGGCATTTCTGAGTACCAACAGAAGGCACAGCTTGGAGAGAAGTGGACTGTAATAGTTGGTGAAAAGGTTGGGAATTATGGCTATCATTAGGGCGTGACCCTGATGAAGAACCTCCACTAGTTGATGGTTGAAATTGCGATGCGTTATTATTTAGAGCGCGTGACCCTGAAGGAAAATTATTTTGAGAAGGTTGGGGAGCGGGCTGCTGCGCCACGTCCCGATGCAGAAGTGTATGATGACGCTTCTGACATGTGGAGCAGCTGTAAGTATTCTTACAACTTTTCACATCGTGATTTTTTGCTAATCAATTTACGCAGTAATTATGGCGCTTGACATTGGAGTACCGATCGGCGACACTCATATCCAAGAAACGCTTGCAAACGCGCAACGAATGTTTTTGGCGGGGACAAAGCCCACAATTATTATTTTTTTCTACCTTAGCATGATACGAATTAAACTTTCGCGGATTATTTTGAGTTTGACTTAAAATTTAAGATTTTTTCGAAAGAGAACTATTGCAAGTAGGAACCCTCATGTCCAAACACTCAATGGTTCTAAACCTATCTGATAAGAATAGGTCCAAGTCACTCCACATGAGAATTTCGGCTTTGTTGGTGATACCCTGCTCCCAGCACTGGAAGTTCATAAAGTAGTTTGATTTGGTTATGAACCAAAATTTGCTTATTTTCGTATCTGGTAAATAAATTTTCCCAAGCAATATTAAAACCATTGTTGGTCAAAGGGCATTTCTGCACAATTTCACGGGCATCTCCCCTGGTTTTCTGAATCAGATGGTAGAGCAGTTCAACATTGCTTAATCGGGAATTGTTAATGTAGATGGCGCTGAATAAATTCCGGAAAGTGGGCCAAGCGACAACAGCGACATCCGCGTTGATATCCTCCCCCCCTCTTGATCTGATTCAAGATAGGACAGACATGACTTATAAGAAGTCTTAAGGCCTGACCAGAGGCCTCTTAATTCCTCACTCTCAATGTCCAAAGTGAACTTGCTGTGAGTAGCTGGAAGTAACTCAGCGAAGGCTGACTCAAATTCGACCAAGTGGTTGAAAGCCCGAATGAACCTATCTAAGACAGTCATGCTTTAAATTCCAAAAACATTTTTTTTCCAAAAATTCACAAAAAAAAAAAGCTCCAAAAAAAAAAAAATTTTTTTACAAAAGTACACCAAAAAGTAAAGGCGCGGTAATAAAAACGCCGACAACGAATTCGTATGAAGCTACGAACAAGGTAGATAAAGAAAAAAAATAATCCCAAAAAAACTCCCAACAGTTAGATATTAAAACCTCGCAAATAATTTGAAAAAAAAAGATTATATCAAAAATGTTTAAAAAAAATATAGTGTGTAAACAAAATATAACATATACAAAAAAGATATACGTACAATACATATGTGGAAAATATTTTCCAGATTTGGAACAAAATTATTTTGAATTATTACAAAAAAAAACGAGTTTTATCCCTTAGCACAGTTTCACTTAAAGACGATTGAATTGTTTTTTTTTTTAATTTATTTTAAATTGATTTAATTTAGTGTAATTAAAATGTGAATCCGAAATTCGAATTAAAAAAAAACTTTTAAATTTGGAATTTAAATACGCAACAAAATGTTGAAGACAAAATTTGTATTGAAGAACGGATACGCGCAGCCGACTTTATGTAGCGCAAAAACCACAGCACAAAGTAAAAATTTTTTGGTTTAAAAAAAAAGTTTGAAAAAAGAAAAAATTTCTTAAAAGGAAAGACACTGCCGTTTATATAAAACAATTTCAATTTTAAATTACAAAATTTCCTAAACAATTGCCGGCAAAAAAAAAATGTCCGACTAATTCAAAAACCGAAAATGCGCTTTAAGGGGTTTGCGCAAAAAAGCCGAAGAGCGAAGCTCACCAAATTCCAAATAATTTTATTCCTATTGCCGAAATCAAAAATAACACCAGCGACTGTGCAGACTCTTCTTTTTAAGCAGAAGGCAGAACAAAGTTTCACTTTTAATTTTATTCTACAAAAGAATCACTTCAAAAAACACTGAATAATTGATTTTTAATCAAACTGCAAAGAAAAAAGTAAACACAAGCAAAAGTAAACCAAATAAACTGTCAAACTAAAACAAATTAGTTGTGGAACCTATTTAATGTGTTAGCGGCAGAGGGTTGCCAACTATTTTTTCCTCTCAACTTAAAAAAATAAAGATTTTAATTTAAGAAACATTTTGGGAATGTAAAGAATCCTGTGCTTTCAAACTTTTTTTTACGTAAAGCTTATCTACACTTTTTTAATGGATTGAGCACGAAGCACAATATAAGATTTTGTGTCTTTTTTTTTGTTTCTTTTTATTTTGTTTAATGCTGAATTTGTTCGCTTTGTGGTAACCTTATTTTCTCTTCGGGGTCCACAAAAACGAACAAAGTGATTCTAATCTTTAGTTGAGAGGATTGTATGGAAATTACACCAAAAAAAAAACTGATTCCGATCTGGTTCGACTGGCAGGAGAACGGTGCGAATGAAAGAAACAGGAAAATAAAGTATATTGTTAGCAAAATGAAATTAAAGGCGTGTAGTTTAGGTTTTGTTATATGTTTTATTGAGAAGTAGAAGCAGGAGGATGCTTACTTATAATTCGATGTTGATGGATATAAAAACTTATAGATTTTCGATGATTGGTATATATATGTGTTCGGGAGCGTATTAAAAACGACTTTACACTTTTTGATCTTGATGAAGAAGAAGGAATTGAAAGTTCTTAATATGGCAGAAGGCCTACATATTGCATTACACCAGTTTTGGGACACAGCTTAACAGAATGTTAATCGGAATAGTTATTTGTGGCAACCGGAACGACGGTAGTGCAACTGGCGATAGAGCTTCTTTAGAGTGGCCTTCTTCTGATAGAGTATGCAACTCGATCATCTTGTGGTACTCAAATCACCGAGGTTTTATCAATGGTCATAACCGACCGTATATCCAACTAACCGATATTTATTACGAAAGGATCAGCTGATCAATGAAAGTAAAAGAATGGGTCTGGACGTCATCGGCCGCATGGTGGAGGAGTTGCGGCGTGAGTTAAGCAATTTCGTTAAAACTAAACGCAGCCGGAAGTCTACAGAAAATCTGTTAAAGGAACTAGAAGAGGAAGTGGAAGGAGAGGAAAAGGAAAAGGAAATCATAGTGGAATCAACGCCGGGGAAAACCGCTACCTCGACTCTTGCAACTCCACAAGATCAAAACCTTGCTGGCAAAGGAAATAGTTCAGCTCAACCCGGGCATCTTGCCGACAAAGAAGTAATGAAAACAATAAGGCGCTGGAATATGCACTATGACGGCAGTCATAATCTACCCAAATTTTTAGAAAGATGCGAAGAGCTGGCTAAAAGTCACCACCTATCGCCCGATTGGCTGATACCAGCCCTGCTAGAAGTCTTACAAGGCAGAGCACTGCAATGGTATCGCATAAAACGGAGTGAAATCACATCGTGGCAGACATTCAGGACAGAAACCGAACGATTCTTCATACCTATGCGTCGTCTCGCGCTGTTGGAAGAGACCACTCACCACCGAAAACAAATGGCCAGAGAAACGGCCAAAGACTATGTTATTGCTGTGCTAACCGTTATACGGCGGCATCCACAGCTCAAGTCGGTAGACTACACTAATATGATTTACGACGGGCTGCGACTGGAATATCAGCATTATATCAAAAGATCGGATTTCTGAACCATAGTCGAGATGATGGAAATGTCCGAAAACTTCGAGTAATTAAAAAGAGATGATGCCCGAAATATTCGCCCAACAAACCATTGCTTAACCAGAGCAGGCTTGCCGCCCTATAATAGAGACACACATTGCTGGCGCTGCAAGGAATTCGGTCATCGAAGGTGGCAGTGCACGGGACGCCCGAAGTTGTTTTGTTCCCGATGCGAAAAGTTGGGACGGCTATCCAGAGAATGCTGTTGTGAAACCGCACCCCCGTCAAAATTCGAAGACGACAACCGCAACTATATTGATGTTTTTGTAAATAACTATAAAGTAAAAGCACTTATAGACACAGGTGCAACATCAAGCTACATCAGTGAATAGGTTCGAGATTACATAGAACGATGTGGCCTCCGACCGCAATCATTCGCACAGGACATGCAACTAGCAGACAGCTCATATGTTACAAGTACCGACGAATATCTGGTACCGATTACATTTCGGGGCCGCACCACACCGGTGCTCATACCAATGTTTCCGTCACGATCACAAGAAATGATACTAGGCATGGATTTTCTACGACAACGAGGACTTAAAATTAGCTTGGGCAAAGAAGTTATCTCACTTTTTTTTCCTGTAGCTGTGAAAACAGAGACGGATTTTTACTGAAGGGGAAAAAAGGGGGGGGGCAAAAATTTTATTAAAAAAAGGAAGCAAAATAGAGAAAAAAAAGTATATACATATTATCCAAAAAATAAAAAATAAATAAATAAATGCAAACACAAATACAACAAAATATATATACATCCAAAAAAGAAGGGAAAAAATAATGTTAGCTTCACATTTAAAATTAAGTATTTGTAATAAGAGCAGAAATCGTTCAATACACGTCCATTTGGCTTGTATAGTACAATTTCTTTCCGAAGAAAGGAGGGAACTGTAACGTTGCAAAAGTTACAATAATATTATTTTATATTCATAGGTAAAAAAATCCGTGAATACCTGTAATAACCCTATATTCAATATTCAATTCATATTTTTATATATACCGAGAGCACCCCTAATATCCGTTGAAATAATAATTTATAGTACTATAAATATTTTTAAGTCCCACTGCTCCCAACACGCACCTGCCTTACGTTTTCATACTGAACGCTGATTAGCCAAAACGTGCCCATAAGGAATACACTGAATAATAATTTCCGTTCAGTGACTTGAATGCGTCGATTTGAATATTTGAGGGTGATGCAATTCTCAATAAGATTATGGTAGGCTCCACATAAGTAGACACTGTTTGGCAGAAGAAAGGTGAGATTTGGTGGAAGATTTTTTCTTCCATCAAGCCGACTAGGTAATAAGGTGTTTGTGCCTTTTGCCACTTACGTAGTAATACGATCACTTCATGATATTTGTTGTGACTCATATGAAAAGTAAGTCGTATCCCGAGAGGTACGAAAAGCCCTTGATTTTTTATACAAGGCAAATTTAGTCCTCGGACTTGTTTGAATACATCGACTCGCCTTCGGGCATTGTGCTTCAACTCGCCTTCGGGCTTTGTGCTTCAACTGTCCTTCGGGAATTGTGCTTTAACTGCCCTTCGGGCATTGTGCTTCAACTGTCCTTCGGGAATTGTGCATTGTGCTTCATTGTTTTATAAGTATTCTGAGTATAGTAGTAATCGCTAAGTATTATGAATTATAATTCTCCGAAGTCAGCCGAACGATTACTACAAACACCGAAGTCAGCCGAACGCTGAATACGATTTCCAAAAGCCGAACTATAGCTGAGGTCAGCCGAGTCCGACAATACGATTGCCGAAAACCCGAATTCAGCCGAAGACAGCGGAACGATTACTACGAACGCCGATTATTTATTTAATATATACTTAGTACAATAAGACATTGATTCTTTCATAGTACATGTAGGAAGACAGTGTATATTAACAACAGACTTATATAAATACAATCAAAGTGGAAATTATAGTTAAAAATAAAGTAAATAAAAAGATAAAGATAGAGGAAAGATTACAGCAAAATAGCAATGAAAAGGAGAAGAGAAAAAAAAAATAAAAAGATAGGAAAGAAAAGATGCTTGGTCTTACTTAAGTAAAATTATATGGACGAATAATATTAGTTGGTAAAGAATTCCAAAGTTTAATGGCGTTGACAAACAAAAATCTTGTAGAATTAATATATTTGAATCGCGGTATAATAAGGTTATGACTTCTTTTAGAAACACTGAAACGTAGCTTATCATGGAGGAAAGAGGGAGTTTTACCAGCTATCAACCTATGCAGAAAAATACAGTTTCTTGCGTTCAAATAACCAAGCAAGCTACAACCCAAGATTTCTTTGCATTTAACAGAAGCATGGTCAAAGCGTTTCAAATCAAAAGCAAATCTCACCGCATTATTAAATGCAACCTGTAATTTATGTGAATTATGGGAATCAAGATTACTGTAAATTAGTTCAGAGTATGTATCAATGGAACAACTAGTTGAATGACAAGTCTTTTTTTTAACTCAACGGGAGTATATTTGGCAGATAGTCAAAGGCTAAAGTAAAGTAAAAAATATTTTTTAAATTATATAATTAACATGGTCAGTACATGTAAGACTAGAATTTATATGGAACCCCAGATTTTTCACTTTGGTCACAATTTGTAATTTTTTATCATTTAAATATATGGGGTACAGTTTATCCTTAGAGATAGGCAAAATGTAAGATTTCTTGTCATTTAAGCAGAGATCATTGTCACATGCCCACTTGGAAATAGCGATCAAGTCTTCATTTAATCTGCAGCTAAGATCTTCAATTAAACCAATTCGGTTAGAAAAATATAGTTGAATATCATCAGCGTAGCCATTAAGGCATTCAATCCCGGGATCCCGAAATCCCGGGATCCCGGAAGTTTTCTTAATCCCGGAAACCCGGGATTTTGAGTCCGGAATCCCGGGATTCAAAAATGCATTTTTTATGCATTGCCTAAGATATTTTTGACGTTTTTCCACAAAAATACTTTCGTGCATTTACTTTCAATCTAATTGGTAAATTTTAAAAACCCACTTTTGTAGATTTTTATCGATCTAAATAAAATTTGTTCAATTTAAAAATTTTTTTGTATAAAAAAAAAGATATATGGTAAAACTATTTTGTTGACCGCATGTTGAAAACTTTACGAATTGGATAAATAGTTTTGTGTGTGTTTTACTTTTGAATGGACATCAATTTAAACAACAATTGGTGTATCCGTTCCCGCTATAATACTAAAACTACTGAAAGTAAGTTTTTCGTGTTTAGCATGAAATGGAGCTGGCAGAATTTTATGATTATATTCGGATTCAGCGTGGCAAAAAAAATAATTTGTTCGATCAATCTAATTTAAAAAGAATTACTTTTTGTTTGACTATATTTATTTAAATATTATTTGTTTTGTTTAATGTAATATTTATTAAATATGTTTTCTTTGTCGAATTAAACTTAAAATATTGTTGCAACAATTTTTTCTTTAATTTTATATTAACTATTGTATATAATTGGAAAATCCCGAACAAATCCCGGGATCCCGGGATTGTGATTTCAAATCCCGAAATCCCGGGATTTTCAAAAACACTTCGGGATTGAATGCCTTAGTAGCCATGCATCATCATATTATTGCACACAATAAAAAAATCGTATATAAATAAACTAAAGAGCAGAGGCCCAAGGATAGAACCCTGGGGTACGCCCGACCTAATATCACAGTAATTTGAGAAAACACCGCCCAACGTGACTATGCATTCTGCCTTTCAGATAGTTAGCAATTAAACCAGCAGAACTATCGCTGAAACCAAAGAGAGTTTTAAATTTTTTAACTAAGATGGTGTGATTAGCAGAGTCAAAGGCTGTTTACGCCAACCCTGATAGGTTTAAGTATTGCATTTGGTATTGTTAAGTTGGCATATAGAGGGCGCTAGGCCTGTTAAGTTTTTAGAACTTTCCCCTGAATTGGCGATTTGAACGGGTTTCAATCGTTGGTGTCGGGTTTTTGCCTTTTACTTGTAATTTGAAAGCCGAGCAGGTAACATTTAAATAAGGAATAAAGCTACGATTTTCGATACTGCCAACCATTTCCTTTTCTGTTTGTATTTTTGATTTCTGGAAATTTCTACAGCCCACCAGCCCCATTTGAAAGCAGATATTTTTGGAAGAATTCTATCGTGAATTTTGTTGGACACTTTTCGAGGTCTACAGCTCATCATTTAGTCCTTCGAGCCGGATTTGCGGCTTTTGGAAATTTTTCTATTTGGAAATTGGATTTGGATTTGCGGTTTTTTTGGAACTTTTTTGGTATCAGGTGCGTTCTTTTATTTCATTGGGTGATAAAGTGCGCGCAATTTGTGATAAAATGCATAAAAATCGCGGGAATAATTAATTCGTAATTTTCTTCTAGCTATATTCTTTTGTCTCTCTTCTGAATTTTCGTTGCTTCGGCCCCATTTTGTTTTAACCTCAACAAGGAAGATAGTAAAGAATAAAAGCTTTTATTTCCTTTCGCTTTCGGTACCCTTTTTTCGTTGCGGTACGAAGATGTAATTGGCAACAAATCAGCAAAAATTAAAATTTAACTTTTTTCCCCAAAATTTGAAATTTTCGCGTCAATTCTTAATTGTTGAGTGAATATTTACATAAAAAGAGATAATTTTAATAAAATCCCACAAAAAAAATAATAGTACTAAAGAGGGACAACAGCAACCCTTGTAACAAAAAAGCTTTTATATATTTTTGACATTTCCGTACTTACACATTTTCTCTTTTGGTTTTGTACGCTGCGCCAGCGTTTTTTGATTTTGTAATGAAAAGTGAAAAAAAATGTAAATTAATTAATTAAAGTAGAGTAAAATCAGTAAAATCAGTGAAAAAACAACTAAGGAAAACACCACACATAAAGGCAAACACGAGTGAAACACAACAAAGGAAAAGCAACAGGTGTACAACAGGAGAAAACAACAACAACACAAAGATTTTGGAAAACTGGACAATATTCACGGCACTTAAATGAGGATTGGCCACATCCCCATCAAAATACTTCATGAAAATTCGGTGAGGTTTTTCCAATTGTATTTACGCATTTAGGCGCTTTTGGGAATTTTGTAAATTAAAGTTATTTTTACATTCTGTTTTACATTCGTGGTCTTAGAGTTGCCAAGTATCATAAAATATTTCCAAAATTAAAGTTTTTGGTTTTTATATTGGTTTCTTAATCAAGATTTTGAAAAAGAAAACAATTATTGTACTTTTGTTGGTGACGACGCAAAATTTTCGCAAATTTTGACATTTTTTAAGTTTTTGAAATTTTTTTTGTTACATTTTCCGCTTGTGGTTTTTTTTCCTAATTTAAACATTTTGGTTGTTGGGAATATTTTGGAAACGTTCGCGACAATTTTTGTACTCTTTCGGTTTTGATTTTTCTCTGGAATTTTGATTTTGCCATTTAATTTGGAAAGATTTTGTTGATATGTCTGAGTTAGCACGTTTTATTCAAGAGGCCGATGATCTTTTGGAGTTTGAAGAGGAGTATAGCCTTGCCGATAACCACACAATTTATAAGTTGGACGTTCAGAGGGAGGAATTAAAGGAACTTCGGGGAAATGTAAAAACACTTTATCGTGAGTGTTTGCATTCTGTCACCGTAGCAGGGGGAGAGCAGGGAAATGCGGTGGCAAAGGAAAAATATCGGGAAGTTTATAATGCATATGTGACTTGTGCTGCGATGTTGGGAGAACAAACTGCGGTTTTGAATGCAATTTCTCAACCATCAGGTAGCTCTACTATGAACTTTAATGACCCTTTTTCTGGTGCCGGTGGAAATAGCCATCGTTTTCGAGTTCCTCCATGTGACACTCAACTTTTTTATGGTGACTATGTCTCATGGCCCTCTTTTCGTGACATGTTCACAGCGATTTATATTTCTTATAGTGGTCTGTCTAATATGGAAAAACTTGGTTATTTGAATCAAAAAACTCGTGGTGAAGCCAAAGAAATAGTTGCTAAGTCTCCGATAAGAGTAGCTCCAGTTAAGACTGTCTCATTGCCTAAGTTAGAATTGTGCGGCGCTACCCTTTTAGCAGACATGATAGATTCGTAAGCACAACATCTAGATATAGATCTACACAATTTATTTTGTTGGACTGATTCCACCATTGTTTTAGCTTGGCTTCAAAAGCCCCCTTGTACTTGGACCACATTTGTTGCGAATCGTGTGTCTAATATTTTAGATAAGCTGAGCAATGAAAATTGGTTTCATGTCGATTCGCCTGACAATCCAGCCGATTTGGTAAGCCGTGGTGTAACCCCTCAGAACCTCATTGACAATCGCTTATGGTGGCATGGGCCATCATGGTTGCAAGAGGATTCTTCGAAATGGCCGAAAGGTGCTGACAACATTGAATTTCAAACCTCTTTGGAAGAAAAGCCAATCAAATCATATTTTTTATTTTTTACTGAATTTGAGGATTTATTGGACAGATTTTCTTCTCTTCCACGAGCACTGCGTGTTTTGACGTATGTGTTTCGATTCATTTCTCGTTCTCGGAAGTTGGATCGTATTTTTAGCGCTTCTGAAATTTCTAATAGTGAAATAAATGAGGTGAAGACTCGACTAATAGTAATTAGTCAGAAACAGAATTTTCCAGGCGAATACCATAATCTGTTGGAAAAGGTACCAATTAATTCGAAAGGTACCATTTTGTCGTTAAACCCATTTTTAGATTCAAAACAAACACTTCGAGTTGGTGGCCGGTTAGCATTAGCATCGGAATCGTTTTTATCATGTGATGAGAAACATCAAATGATTTTACCATACAATTGCCAATTTTCTCGCTTACTGGTTCGGTTCGTCCATGACATATCCCTTCATGGCGGAAATCAATTGATGTTGAGGCTCCTTCGTTCACAATTTTATATTCCAAAGGCGAAGAATCTCATAAAAACTGTCATTCATAACTGTAAAACATGTGATAATGGCGGCTTTGCCTCGTGAGCGCATCACATTGACCAGGCCTTTTGCCAACACTGGAGTTGATTTTGCAGGACCGTTTGATATTAAAAACTAGAGAGTGGACTATCTTCGGCTATACCGAAGTTGAAATACCCCCACACAGTAGGAAGAAGTACCTCGATCATAAAAAAATGTGGTCTCAAGACCCTATTTTGAGCCAATTATAGGTGGTTTTGGAGCCCTGACCATGTCTAAAATCCATTTCTAAAAATTTCCAATTAAATCCAACAAAAAAAAAAATTGGTCTCAAGACCCCATTTAGACCCTTATATATGTGGCTTCGGAACCTCGGACCATGTCCAAAATCCATTTCTAAAAATTTCCAATTAAATCCACCAAAAAAAAAAAAAATTGGTCTCAAGACCCCATTTCGACCTTATATATGTGGCTTCGGAACCTCGGACCATGTCAAAAATACGTTTCTAAACATTTCCAATCGAATACAACAATAAAAAAGACTTGAAAAATTTTTACCTTTTTTTTCGGTGTATGGGAGCCACGCCCAGTTTTTGTCCGATTTGGCTGATTCTCGAACTTGATCTCAGTATTCACGAGAAAAACATGTAAAAAAAGTTTCAAGTCGATATCTCCAAAACTGCGACCGCTATCGTGCGGACGGACAGACGGACAGACGGACAGACGGACAGACGGACAGACGGACAGACGGACAGACGGACAGACGGACAGACGGACAGACGGACGGACAGACAGACGGACATCGCTAAATCGACTCAGGAGGTGATACTGATCAAGAATATATATACTTTTCCATACCGGACACGCCTCCTTATGGGCGTTACAAACGTTGTGACAAAGTTAGTATACCCTGCCACAGTGAGTGTGGGGGTATAATTACACTGGTCGCGCATGCCTTATCACCAAAGTGTATGTCTGTCTTTTCGTGTGCTTTTCTACTAAAGCCATTCATCTGGAAGGCGCTAGTGACCTTTCGCCTCCCACTTTTCTGTCCGCTTTTTCGCGTTTTGGAGCTCGGCGAGGGTGTCCAGCACAAATGTTTTCCGATAATGGTACCAATTTCGTAGGTGCCTCAAAGATTTCGAAGCAAGATTTTAAAACTTTTTGAAATTATCTAAAGAAAACTTGACCAATAATTACGCTCATCACATATTTCTTGGCATTTTAATACAGCAGGATCCCCTCATATGGGGGGATTATGGGAGGCTGGAGTTAAAAGTTTTAAATTCCATTTTCGAAGAATTGCTGGTGGAATGAAATATACCTTTGAGGAATTCTCTACACTTTTAAACCGAGTAGAAGCTTGTTTAAATTCACGCCCGTTGAGTCCACTTTCGGAAAATCCTAATGAGGTTTGTTCTCTGACTCCGGGTCATTTTTTGATTGGAAGTCCTTTATTGTCTCAAGTGGAGCCGGAAATCATGGACAATCCTTTGACAATCGTAAATCGATGGCGTAAGGTACAAGCCATGTATCAAACTTTTTGTCGGCGATGGAAGACGGAGTATTTAAATGAGCTATATATATAACTCGATCAGTTGTGAAACTTGTGGTTTTGCCAACATGCTAAAAGTCACACAGTATATATTTGTTCTTTTGTAATGTTTTTTTGTTGTTTTTTCCAGCCACATATTTTGTTTTTTTCTGTTTTTTTTTTCCTATTAAAGTTGTAATTTCAGAATGGTAAAGGCAAAGCGATACAGCGAAAGTCAGCGTAAAGACGTCACGGCAAAGATGTGCTGCCGTTTATGTAAGGGAGACCACCCACAGCGTTTCTGCAAAAAGTTTTTAGCGATGACATACGAGGCGCGCTTGAGAGCCGTTTTGCTTCACCGTCAGTGCTCGAGGTGCTTGGGCCACAACCATGCTAGGAAGAACTGCCGAAGCAAGGGCACATGTCGTATATGTCACGACGACCACCACACGTTGCTGCATGACCTCAACAAACAGCCACGTCATCGACGTCATCAAGATCGATCGGTTCGTTTTCGATCAAATAGAAGAGAACAGTCGCTGGTGCGTCGTGGTTACCACCGGGAGGTGTCTGTGATAGAGTCATTGGTGGTCTCATCATTACAGGGGGATTCATCAATGGGACCTCGTTCGTCTCGACGAAACACTCATCGCGAATCGTCAGAGGGACCTCGTCCGTCCTGACATTCGCATCATCAAAAGTCGTCAAGGGGACCTCGTCCGTCCCGACGTATAACAAATCGAGCCTATGTGGGACCTCGTTCGTCCTGGCATTCGAAGCAGCGCGACTGGTCAATGGGACCCAGTCCGTCCCGCCGATCTGATCGTCAAATCACGTCAAAGGGACCTAGTTCGTCTCGACGCGAGCTAGAAGGGCGACCAACTGGAAGATGTCTGGAATTGTCTGGCTTCAGGAGCAGTTATCGCTCGCACGCAGAAGCGCCAATGCTTTGCCTTCAACGTATCATCACGCTGCTGCCCACGGCGATTGTGAAAATCGTAGCCAATGGAAGATTTTTTAGAGAGCGCGCGCTGGTGGACTCATGTGCAGACACGTCGCTTATAGCGGAAGAGCTAGTTCGACGGATCGGGCTGCGGACAATCAAAGTTGGCACAGAGGAGTTCTGCCCACTGTCACTTAGGGCTAAGTTCGAGCTTAATGTGACAGTCGAAACCAATGCTCGAGTTGTGCCTGGATTGGTGAGAACGACTCCGTTGCAGTCGATCGACGCCGGTATCCGGGAACAGTTCGCTGGAATCAGGCTCGCAGATCCGAAGTTTTATGAGTCTGCACCGGTTCATTTAGTGCTGGGGGTAGATGTTTACCCAAAAGTGATGTTGAAGGGCGTCATAGTCAGCAATTTTGGACAGCCCATGGCTCAGAGCACCATATTCGGCCATATTTTATCCGGGTCGTGCATTGCATAGAGGTCAGGTATAACCACTCTGTTTTTTACTAATTGTTCTTCTCTTTTTTTTTTCTCAACATTTAAATAAGGAATAAAGCTACGATTTTCGATACTGCCAACCATTTTCTTTTCTCTTTGTATTTTTGATTTCTGGAAATTTCTACAGCCCACCAGCCCCATTTGAAAGCAGATATTTTTGGACGAATTCTATCGTGAATTTCGTTGGACACTTTTCGAGGTCTACCCCAGCTCATCAAAGGCTTTAGAAAAATCTAATAGACAGAGTAATGTAACATTCCCTTCGTCATATGCCATGCGTATATCATCAAGAATTTTTAGCATTGCAGTAGCACAGCTACGTCCACATCGAAAACCAGATTGATAAGGCGACAGCAATTTATGGGTGTCAACATATTTAGTAATCTGACTAGTCATAAGGGATTCACACACTTTAGAGAACGAGGACAAAATACTAATCGGTCTATAATCCTTCATATCAGAAGCGCAAGCAACTTTGGCAATAGGTAAAACTGTAGCCGTCTTCCATAATATAATATTATTAAAATTTATTTAATAAAACGTATAGGAATACCATCATTACCAATAGCGTTAGAGCGAATTTTCATAATAGACTTAATGACTTCAATCTCGTACACATTATGAAAAGAGAATTGATCTGTTTCAGGAAACAGATTAGTCTGGCAATGAACATTATTAGAAGGAGCAGTGCTAGCAGAAAGGAAAAAATTGTTAAGAGTGTTGGGATCAACATTACACACAGAATTGTCTTTACGACAAACTCCAAGATTTCGTATATTTTTCCAGAGAACTTTTGAAGGAAGAGAACAATTCAATTTTCGATCAAAAAAAATTTTCTTGGACTGTCTAACTATTGAGACAGCCTCATTACGAGCGTGTTTGAAATGCTCCCAATTTTCAGCAGTTTGGCGCTTCTTCCATTTAAGGTGCAGTATGTTCCTTCTTTTTATAGCCAATCTAACACTTGAGGTATACCAAGGACACGAATTATTACTGGCGTTGATAGTACGAAGAGGGACAAAATAATTAAAGCCGTTGTATACATGAGAGACAAAAACATTTAACTTATCATTAACAGATTCAAGAAATCAGCAATCATTCCAACAAATTTGAGACAGGTGATTAAACAGAGTGGCACAGTTAATGGATTTATAGTCGCGATACGATACAGACATAGGAATCACATTGCGACAAAAACGAATATTTAATGTGCAAAAAAGCAGGTCATGGTCGGATATAAAAGAAATTTGGTCAAAAAGTAATAACAAAGAAGTGTCAGACAGAATAAATATGTCGAGGAGACTAGGTGACACATTTGGGTCAAAACGAGTGGGTGACACAATTAATAATGGTCATACCAGCTGAACTGACTTGGTCACAAAAATTATCAGAGACAGTGTCAACAGAAAGCAAATTCACATTAAAATCACCACAGATAGAAAAGGAATCAAAATCAGTAACAAGTTTACAAAGTTCACCGAAAAACGGTTCAAGACTGTAGCTTCTATTTGGATTGTAAACGCAAGAGAGTAGTAATTTCGTGTTATGGTCAGACACTTCAACATTCAGGTACTCAACTTGAACTCACATGATTTACTAACAAGTCTGGTGTTTAGATAATTTTTGCAATAGATTGCAACTCCACCACCCCTTTTACCAAGTCTATCATTTCTGAATAGCTTGTAATTGGTAATATCAAAATAAGAGTTCGCGGTGTCATTATTAAGCCAGGTTTCAGTGATACAAATTACATCCACCTTGGAATTTTCAAAGAGATATTTAACATAATCAAGCTTAAAAGTATTTAAACTTCTAGCATTGAAATGTACAATAGAAATCCAATCATATTGACTACACAAAACATCTATCAAAACCTTTTGATTTTCACCAACGCCACCAAACGGAATAGAATTCATTTTACTAGAGAGTCAGACAAAAAACAAATAGCAGTGCAGAGAAAGTGATAAAATATTATCAACAAAAACCAAATTAAAAGGACATAGAGACCAAGTATCTTTATAAACCAAGAAGGAGAAAAATTTATAAGCAATAGAAATAATAAAGATAAAATAAGATAAAAGTATTTTAAACATACTGGAGAATAAAAATTTGATGAAAGTCACCACATACAACACACACACTTCGTAGCGTGCAGTATGACTTAGAGTGTCCATATTCTTAACAGTTCATACATTGTAGTGGACCATCGCGCTTATGTGGCTCTTCAACTGAAATTCTTCGGTGGATCAAAAAACGAAGTTGATAGATGGGATGCGTTTCTCCCTTTGCAAGTTTTTTATTGTCAGGCTCAAGCTACACGGAAAAGAGGTTGCGGGATTTTGTCTCTATTTTTCTATATTAAAGACCGTTTTTACGTTAAAGCCTTCCAATAAGAGCGCATCTTTGATTTCATCAACCGTAACATCAGGATCTATACCTTTAATGATTACCGCCAATCCTTTACAGCTTTTAAGCTGATGTGTGTAGAAAGATTTACGGTTTGTACCAAAATAATCAACTATTTTTTTATGATTAATTTCTGTGTAGATTTGTATTTTTGTCTCGTGTATGTTACCCTTCGTTATTTTTGTCACCAATCAAGCTGGTTAGATTCTTAACCAGCACATTCGAATTTCTCTCTCGTAGATAAATTGGAGGCGGTTTGAATTTTGGAATTTGGACCTCAGGTTCCACAACTGTGCCCAGTATTGAAAATCTATTGTTGGTATCAATAACTCCATCAGTAGTTTTTGACATTTTAGTAGAGCTATTCGATAGAACATCTTTCGGACTACGTCTCCGCTTGGATATCTTAATGTATCTGTCTTTACCTGATTGAAGCGTGTTTGTTGCTATTGCATGCTGCATAGGATGTTGCCAGAACATTTGTTGCGGTGGATAATGTTGATGTGACAAGCGAGGATGTAGACATTATTGCGGATGGTAACGATGTTGACAAAGATGTTGTAAATAGAGGTGTACTCGGAGAGGAACATTCTGCACTCCATCTGAGCGTCTCATCATGGGATATTGTTGGATTCGTTGAATCGAGCATGATTGTTGGCGGGAACTCAGTCGGGTTTAAAATATTCGCGTTCATATTGTTTCTTAATACATTTGTGCTGCTTGCACTTGATGCACTTGTGTTGCTAGAGCGAGATGCAGCGAGTAAAGTTTCGGTGCACTGAGCGTGTAATTTGTATGCGTCTCTTTCGCTAGAATTTTTTGTTCAATCTTTACAATTGGCACGATAAACTGATCATAGATACGGAGCTTAGAAAAACACGTCCGAACCATTTGAACTTTCGATATTTCATATTTGAATCACCGAGGCTTCATCGTTAGCCACGCTTAATTCCCCGAGGTATCCCGAATACTCAAATCACCGAGGCTTTATCAACAGCCATAACCGACCGCAGGAAACCATTCGCCGACTCTAGTATGCCAAGAACTTCGGCTATTTATCATCGTCGTATACCATCGTCGCATCAAAGTATACCATTTGTGCCTTACGACAGCATGCGAATACATCCCACCAGCGCAGCAGTCGCCTATCCATCTACTTATACTTATATCTATATATATCTATCAGCTAACTAGTGTGTAAGGAAAAGAAATCTGAATAAATACATATATCTATTATCCATATACTCGTATATCGCATTCTTTTCCTGCCGAAGGTAATTGGTCCTTCGGCGAATTCTGGATAAACGTGTCATACCTCAGCCTTCGACAAAACCAAACAAAGATGGCTTCAAACGAAGACGACATGTGTTGGTTTCATTCGAAATTATGTATTCAACGTTGTTAAGTGGTTGTTGTCCAATTAAATTGGATTTGCTTTTAATCGGCCCTTTTATTGATTTTTCTTTTGAATATGCGCGCATTTTCGCAAATATGCAATGCTTGGATTATACAGACATCAATATAATAAAATGTGGAGATGCAATTGTTTTACACTGTATTATCGATTTACAACATCAAACATGCAGCAGTAGGGATGTCAATTTTAGAGACCTTTGCTAATCCCGGGATTTTCGGGATTTTAAAATGCAATCCCGGACAGGGATTTTTTTCAATTCAACCAAAATGTAGAATACAAATGTTATGTTACATCGAATTGAATTGCTTTTAATATACCCAATATTATATTTTTGAAATTGTACAGATAATCTAACAATAATAAAGGGTTTTATTGAATTTTTTTGAAATTGAGTTTATCGCACCTTTGATTTGGAATATTGGAAAAAGTTATGTAGAATAAAATCAACGACCACAGCCAAATCCCACAGTGTTGCAAATGAATTTGTAATTTAACTTTTGTGTTATTATTTATTCTTCCCTTTAATCAAAATTATTTTTTTATAATCAAAATTCACAAAATTAGGCGTGTTAGAAAGGTTATTGAATAACATATAAAAAATTCTAAGATGTAAAAAATCTAATCAACAGAAATCATTACAAAAACAAACATTGCTGCTCAGAAAGCTAACACCAAATCAATTATAAAAATCATACTGATCCCACTAAAAATCAATTCACTTCTTACGGATAGTTTGCCGTTTGTGTTATATATATGTATATAATACGAGAAAAACACAAGGGCCTGCTTCTTGTTTGGAACTGGACAACAAATCCAGCCTACAAGAAGTGCGCAGGTCAAAGCTGTAATGAAAGTGTTTTTCACAGAGTTCAACATACATATGTTCAAGAGGATAACAGATAAAACTTGCAATCAATTGGTCACCCTGTAAGTACTTGCGAGCCAACTATCGAGGAAAATGTCTATGAGGAGCTTTCTGAGATTGGTTTTCCTGTCACTTTCAGAACCAAAAAAGTTCGAAAAATTAAAGTAATTGAAAAATGAGGAAATAAAAATCAATTTCCATACAAAACATACCAATTTGAAAACTTGTTTTTCATTTTCAAGAGTTTTGAAAAAATGGACATAGGATGGTTGTACTTTAAGGTATCGATATATGTGTATTGTAAAGGGGAAAGTTGTGACGACGCGTTTTCCCCAACACCAAGTTTTTACACTTACAATAATTTCAATTTGTTTACATGAATTAAAAAAACTAACCGAATTAACATAATAATGTAAATAGCACTCTAATTTTTTCATGAATACCCATAGCTAGCATTAAGCCTTTTATAAGATAATCTTTAATTGAATTTTAGCCATTAAGTCATCTAGCATCTAAACAACTTTTGAGTTTCGCCGAACATTTCATCGCGACAAAAGTTGTGAATTGGCATACGACGCGGGGACACTAGCACAACGAACGGCCACCAACTTCACTCAGTGTGGCAACGCACGAATTTGATCGGCGCAGGAGTCTGCAAAATGGTCTTCAGATCGGTCAGCAGAAAATAATTATTCACTCTAGTTTTGGCTGTCGAGCGCATCACACCAAAAAAGTTCAGTCTACTTTTGGCTGTCGAGCAGTCTAGTTTTGGCTGTCGAGCGCATCACACCAAAATAGTTCGGTCTTCATCTTTGGCTGTCGAGAGCGTCACACCAAAGTTTAGTTCGCTTCTGGCTGTTGAGACGACCACACCAGAAGCTGAGTACGCGGATAATCGTTCGGTAAACAGCAACAACCGGGTAAGAGAATATAGTAGGAAATAGTGTCGGTATTGGTAGTGGCCGTAAATAGGCATAGGCCGATTTAGCACAGAACCCCTGTCCCTTGTACTGATTTTCCACCAATTTTCCCGAATCCCGTAGAATAATCGCCAGCAATCGTGTGGCGTGACTTCTTGCTCCTTCCCCCTTAATCCTATAGAACTCTTCGCCAGCAATCGTGTGGCGTTATTTCTCACTCTCTTCCCAAATCCCGTAGAATAATCGCCAGAAACCGCGTGGTGTGATTTCTCACTCTTCTCCTAATGTCGCAAGATCATCGCCAGCAATCGTGTGGCGTGACTTCTTGCTCCTTCCCCCTTAATCCTATAGAACTCTTCTCCAGCAATCGTGTGGCGTGATTTCTCACCCTCTTCCCAAATCCCGTAGTATAATCGCCAGCAACCGCGTGGTGTGATTTCTCACTCTGTCCCAAATGTCGCAAAATCATCGCCAGCAATCGTGTGGCGTGATTTCCTGCTCTTTTCCCTAATCCTATAGAATTCTTCGCCAGCAACCGTGTGGCGTGAATTCTCACTCTTCTCCCGAATCCCGCAGAATCTTCGCCAGCAATCGTGTGGCGTGATTCTTCGCTCTTCCCCCTTAGTTGTATAAAATCTCTGCCAGCAACCGTGTGGCGTGATTCCCCTCTCTGTCCCTACTCACAGAAGCCTCGCCAGCAATCGCGTGGCAGGACTTCTTGATCTTCTCCCGAATCCCGCATAATCTTCGCCAGCAATCGTGTGGCGTGATTCATCGCTCTTTCCCCTTAATTTTATAAAATCTCTGCCAGCAACCGTGTGGTATGATTCGCCTGTAGTCCCCTCACCAGATCTGTAGGTTATCGCCAGCACTCGCGTGGCTCGTACGTTCCCACTCCCTTGTAAAAGCTAGGTTTTGATAGTTTAGTTCAGCTCATAGTACCGACCTATGAAAACCCATCGCCAGTTTCCCGGTATTTCCTACTCGCGCAATGAGACCACGCCTCAGACGGACGCTCTGAGTGAAGACACCACGCTAGTGTCCCGATAATGAACGATAGACAATAAGCAAACAAATCTTGTACAGAAATATGATAAAATAGTGAATAATAAAAACATACAAATTTAAAGAATAACCCAAAACCCGTTTGAAAACATTTATACACTTAGGAATTTGTCTGCTCTTGGTTTCAATCAATAAATTTTTGCAAGGAACCCTGGACACCGACGGCTTCACCTCGGCTTCGAAAAAGGTTCGTTACAATGGCGCCCGAGCAGGGACCGCGTGCATAGAAAAGACAAATTTTTAAGACTAAAATTAAAAAGGAAAAAATCACACTTAGAAAATTCGAAAATCTTCCTTTGAAAAGCAAAAGGCGAAAATACGGTTACAACGGTAGTAACGGGTAAATTTCTCGACGGTGCGGTAAAAAGAAAAATGGTTTCCAACGGAAAGTACGGGACTGTACCACACAAGTGGTAGTGAAATCGATTGGGTCGACGAGAGACGCGAAAAGTGAAACCGTTAGACAAACGGTAGACCGGTAAATCCCTCAATACGAGCGAGGTATCGCGTGGCAACGAAATCGACAACGACCGTATCACGGCCAGTTGGCCGCAACGGCAACTTTAAAGTTAAAAAAAAAAAAATAAGAAACTAGAAAACTGCAATGTGTGCAACACCCCGACAATGTGTGAAAATGTGTTGATGAGCTGGGGTAGACCTCGAAAAGTGTCCAACGAAATTCACGATAGAATTCGTCCAAAAATATCTGCTTTCAAATGGGGCTGGTGGGCTGTAGAAATTTCCAGAAATCAAAAATACAAAGAGCACAGAAAATGGTTGGCAGTATCGAAAATCGTAGCTTTATTCCTTATTTAAATGTTACCTGCTCGGCTTTCAAAGTACAAGTAAAAGGCAAAAACCCGACACCAATGATTGAAACTAGTTCAAATCGCCAATTCAGGGGAAAGTTCAAAAAACTTAACAGGCCTAGCGCTCTCTATATGCCAACTTAACAATACCAAATGCAATACTTAAACCTATCAGGGTTGGCGTAAACATTTCCGCCCCCTTTGCAGCATCACGGCAATCAAAATGTATTCATTAAAAATCATGAAAACTGTATTTTAAATTCAAACAAATTAAAGCCAAAACCTTAACAATTACAAGCCTTCAATGGCAAATACTTCAATGTGTACTTAAATTTCAAAATTTCAAAATATAAACTTACAAACTAGAAAATTATTTCCTTGAGAAAAAAAAAGAGAAGAACAATTAGTAAAAAACAGAGTGGTTATACCTGACCTCTATGCAGTGCACGACCCGGATAAAATATGGCCGAATATGGTGCTCTGAGCCATGGGCTGTCCAAAATTGCTGACTATGACGCCCTTCAACACCACTTTCGGGTAAACATCTACCCCCAGCACTAAATGAACCGGTGCAGACTCATAAAACTTCGGATCTGCGAGCCTGATTCCAGCGAACTGTTCCCGGATACCGGCGTCGATCGACTGCAACGGAGTCGTTCTCACCAATCCAGGCACAACTCGAGCATTGGTTTCGACTGTCACATTAAGCTCGAACTTAGCCCTAAGTGACAGTGGGCAGAACTCCTCTCTGCCAACTTTGATTGTCCGCAGCCCGATCCGTCGAACTAGCTCTTCCGCTATAAGCGACGTGTCTGCACATGAGTCCACCAGCGCGCGCTCTCTAAAAAATCTTCCATTGGCTACGATTTTCACAATCGCCGTGGGCAGCAGCGTGATGATACGTTGAAGGCAAAGCATTGGCGCTTCTGCGTGCGAGCGATAACTGCTCCTGAAGCCAGACAATTCCTGACATCTTCCAGTTGGTCGCTCTTCTAGCTCGCGCCATTGACGAATCCCACTTTTTGCAGAAACGCTGTGGGTGGTCTCCCTTACATAAACGGCAGCACATCTTTGCCGTGACGTCTTTACGCTGACTTTCGCTGTATCGCTTTGCCTTTACCATTCTGAAATTACAACTTTAATAGGAAAAAAAAAGCAGAAAAAAACAAAATATGTGGCTGGAAAAAACAACAAAAAAACATTACAAAAGAACAAATATATACTGTGTGACTTTTAGCATGTTGGCAAAACCACAAGTTTCACAACTGATCGAGTTATATATATAGCTCATTTAAATACTCCGTCTTCCATCGCCGACAAAAAGTTTGATACATGGCTTGTACCTTACGCCATCGATTTACGATTGTCAAAGGATTGTCCATGATTTCCGGCTCCACTTGAGACAATAAAGGACTTCCAATCAAAAAATGACCCGGAGTCAGAGAACAAACCTCATTAGGATTTTCCGAAAGTGGACTCAACGGGCGTGAATTTAAACAAGCTTCTACTCGGTTTAAAAGTGTAGAGAATTCCTCAAAGGTATATTTCATTCCACCAGCAATTCTTCGAAAATGGAATTTAAAACTTTTAACTCCAGCCTCCCATAATCCCCCCATATGAGGGGATCCTGCTGGATTAAAATGCCAAGAAATATTGTGATGAGCGTAATTATTGGTCAAGTTTTCTTTAGATAATTTCAAAAAATTTTCATTTATTTCACTATTAGAAATTTCAGAGGCGCTAAAAATACGATCCAACTTCCGAGAACAAAACACGCAGTGCTCGTGGAAGAGAAGAAAATCTGTCCAGAAAATCCTCAAATTCAGGAAAAAATAAAAAATATGATTTGATTGGCTTTTCTTCCAAAGAGGTTTGAAATTCAATGTTGTCAGCACCTTTCGGCCATTTCGAAGAATCCTCTTGCAACCATGATGGCCCATTCCACCATAAGCGATTGTCAATGAGGTTCTGAGGGGTTACACAACGGCTTACCAAATCGGCTGGATTGTCAGGCGAATCGACATGAAACCAATTTTCATTGCTCAGCTTATCTAAAATCTTAGACACACGATTCGCAACAAATGTGATCCAAGTACAAGGGGGCTTTTGAAGCCAAGCTAAAACAATGGGGGAATCAATCCAACAAAATAAATTGTGTAGATCTATATCTAGATGCTGTACCAACGAATGTATCATGTCTGCTAAAAGGGTAGCGCCGCACAATTCTAACCTAGGCAATGAGACAGTCTTAACTGGAGCTACTCTGGACTTTGAAAACAATAAATGCGAAGTTACACCAGAAACAGCGTCTTTTACCCGGATATAGATACATGCTCCATATGCCTGCTCAGATGCATCACAAAAGGCATGATATTCTACCTGAGCAGTAGGCAAAAAATCATTCCAGCGTTGTAGACGTATGTTATTAATGAAGACATACTCCCGCAGAAAATTTTGCCATTTATGCAAACTTTCATTTGACAAATTATCATCCCAGTCAATCTTTTCTAACCAGATATGCTGCATCAACATTTTTGCCGTAATTGTAATGGGCGCCAACCAACCAGCAGGGTCAAAAAGTCTAGCAATTATCGATAAAACTTCCCTCTTAGTAAAAGAATTTTGAATTTCAAATGGAGTGGTGGTGAAGTAAAAAATGTCGGACTTTGCATTCCACCGAATTCCCAAAGTTTTGACATTGCTTGAGTCCTCAATTTTCAAAAAATCTTCGCTCATCAGATGATCAGAAGGTAGACCAGCTGGAATATCCTCACAATTTGAAGTCCATTTTCTCATCGCAAAACCTGCCGAATTCAATGCGACTATCAGCTCATCTCTAGCACGAATTGTCGCTGAAATCTCATGCGCTCCTGCCAGTGCGCCGTCAACATACATCATGTTGTGCAAAACATCTGCCGCTAAGGGGAGCTTTTCCTGAACATCGGCTGCTAACTGCAAATAAGGAGATAAGGAGCACAGTTTACACCAAAGGTGACTGTGTTCAACTCGTAGTCGCAACCCTCTTCTTTAGAGGAATTTCGATAAACTAATCTTTGATAAGGAGTGTGCTTAGGGTCAACCAAAATTTTGTCATCTTTTCGATGTCACCATTAAAAACGAATCTGAAAAAACTCCATTTAACGACCAAAAGCATTAAATCGGCTTGTAAAACCGGTCCAGGGTAGAGAACATTGTTCAAGCTAACTCCATTAGAAGTGCGACCAGACGCATTGAAAACGACTCTAACTTTAGTGGAAGTGCTCTCAGGCTTAATCACAGCATGATGGGGCAAATAAAAATGATGAGGGGAGTGCTCAAATGCAGGGGGCAATATTTTTCTCATATGACCAAGTTCTAAATATTCCATTAAAACTTGATCATATTGCGATTTAAAATCTGGCTTCTTATACAAAGAAGACTCATTTCGAGTAAATTGCTTTTGAGCTACATTCCGTGAGTGACCTAAACAAATATCTTTATTAAACTGGGGCTTAAAAGGCAGTGTCACTATGTACCGACCACAAGAATCCCGCTTCGTCGTTTTCTTAAAGTTGTCTTCACAAAATTTGTCCTCTTCAGTTTGGAAATTCTTCTTCGGGAGTTCTTCTAACTTCCAGAAACGAGCTATCTGCTTATCCAACGCAACAGAAGCTATAAACTTGGTTGTCCTTGTCCGAGAGTGGTCCAGTCAGAATCCATCCGAAAATAGTTTCTTGCGCTATCAAAGAACCTAGAATATTGCGCCGGATACCGTCAAGAACTATTGCCGGATAGATATCACCACCTATCAAGACATCGACCTGGTCACTCTTCATAAAATTTTGATCAGCCAGTTTCATACCAAGTATGCTTTGATCTAGTGTGAGATTCATTGAGTGAGTGGGCAGATTTCCTGTAAGCTGAGGCAAAATCAAGGCAGAAGCTTCTATCTTCAACTGAGGATTAGTGGGTGAACTCAAAACAAACTTGCACATTTTTTAATGCGTGCTGAAATGGCATTGTTGAGGCCAGAAACTTGTGCATGTACACTACTAAATGGCAATTTAAGAATTTTTTGAAGTCGCTCCGAAATGAACGTACCTTCAGACCCAGAATCTATTAACGCTCTGGCTGTATACACTGAGCCTAAATGACAAATATTGACCCTCGCTGTTCCCAAAAGCACATTTTTAGCTGAAGTAGAAAAACCAACTGGCAAATTTTCTGCTTCAGTTACCGAAGGAATCGACTGTATTTGTACAGTGTGCGATCGTCAACGATATTAGAAGAGGAAGTGGGGGGTGAGCTACCGGGTTCGACACTAGAGGAGGGATTGGAGCTAACTGATATACCCGATTGCTCCCGATGCAACACTGTATGGTGACGTTTTTTGCATGTCGCACAGCTAAATCTACTTTTGCAGTCCTTTACTGCATGCGAATATGCTAAACAATTTATGCACAAATTAAACTTCTTCACTTTTGAGAATCGATCCGAAATATTTAATTCTACAAACCGAGGACAAGGTTTAATGTTATGCTCAGGTGAAGAGCAAAAACGACAATTAAAATTCACAACATTAGTTTGAAAAGTATTCACCCTTCTACCAGTCGTATTCGAGGTTGATGCTAAAATTGGTTTCTTCGAAGTGGCCTTAAAAGAGGACGATGCACCACGAAGATCTGAAACTGTTTCAAGAGTTCTAGAACGACTGGTCAAAAAAGAGTCCAAATCTGTCCACTTAGGAAGTTCCGTTTTACTTTGAATTGATTGCTCCCATAACGATAATGTCACTTCCGGCAATCTGGTGGAGCAAAGGTAGATTAAAATCGCATCCCAATTAGTCATATCCACTTTGTACATGTCTAAAGCTGCTAAACAATTGTTTATATCTCGCTGTAATTTCTTAATAGCAGTACCAGATTCCACCAAAACTGTCGGAAGGTTGAACAAAACTTTTAATTGCGAGTTGACTAAAATTCTTTTATTTTCATACCGGTCTGATAGGTTTTGCCACGCGAGAGCAAAACCCTCATTCGTTATCGGAGACTTAGCTACTATTTCTTTGGCTTCACCACGAGTTTTTTGATTCAAATAACCAAGTTTTTCCACATTAGACAGACCACTATTAGAAATATAAATCGCTGTGAACATGTCACGAAAAGAGGGCCATGAGACATAGTCACCATAAAAAAGTTGAGTGTCACATGGTGGAACTCGAAAACGATGGCTATTTCCACCGGCACAAGAAAAAGGGTCATTAATGTTCATAGTAGAGCTACCTGATGGTTGAGAAATTGCATTCAAAACCGCAGTTTGTTCTCCCAACATCGCAGCACAAGTCACATATGCATTATAAACTTCCCGATATTTTTCCTTTGCCACCGCATTTTCCTGCTCTCCCCCTGCTACGGTTACAGAATGCAAACACTCACGATAAAGTGTTTTTACATTTCCCCAAAGTTCCTTTAATTCCTCCCTCTGAACGTCCAATTTATAAATTGTGTGGTTATCGGCAAGGCTATACTCCTCTTCAAACTCCAAAAGATCATCGGCCGCTTGCTAACTCAGACATATCAACGAAATCTTTCCAAATTAAATGGCAAAATCAAAATTCCAGAGAAAAATCAAAACCGAAAGAGTACAAAAATTGTCGCGAACGTTTCCAAAATATTCCCAACAACCAAAATGTTTAAATTAGGAAAAAAACCGCAAGCGGAAAATTTAACAAAAAAAATTTCAAAAACTTAAAAAATTTCAAAATCAGCGAAAATTTTGCGTCGTCACCAACAAAAGTACAATAATTGTTTTCTTTTTCAAAATCTTGATTAAAAAACCAATATAAAAACCAAAAACTTTAATTTTGGAAATATTTTATGATACTTGGCAACTCTAAGACCACGAATGTAAAAATAACTTTAATTTACAAAATTCCCAAAAGCGCCTAAATGCGTAAATACTATTGGAAAAACCTCACCGAATTTTCATGAAGTATTTTGATGGGGATGTGGCCAATCCTCATTTAAGTGCAGTGAATATTGTCCAGTTTTCCAAAATCCCAATCTTTGTGTTGTTGTTGTTTTCTCCTGTTGTACACCTGTTGCTTTTCCTTTGTTGTGTTTCACTCGTGTTTGCCTTTATGTGTGGTGTTTTCCTTAGTTGTTTTTTCACTGATTTTACTCTACTTTAATTAATTAATTTACATTATTTTTCACTTTTTATTACAAAATCAAAAAAAACGCCGGAAATGTCAAAAATATATAAAAGCTTTTTTGTTACAAGGGTTGCTGTTGTCCCTCTTTAGTACTATTATTTTTTTTGTGGGATTTTATTAACATTATCACTTTTTATGTAAACATTCACTCAAAAATTAAGAATTGACGCAAAAATTTCCAATTTTGGGGAAAAAAGTAAAATTTTAACAAAATAAATTATGAATTAAATTTTAATTTTTGCTGATTTGTTGCCAATTAAATCTTCGTACCGCAACGAAAAAAGGGTACCGAAAGCGAAAGGAAATAAAAGCCTTTATTCTTTACTATCTTCGTTGTTGAGGTTAAAACAAAATGGGGCAGAAACAACGAAAATTCTGAAGAGAGACAAAAGAATATAGCTAGAGGAAAATTACGAATTAATTTTTCCCGCGATTTTTATGAATTTTATCAAAAGCCGCAAATCCGGTTCTATGGATCAAATGATGAGCTGGGGTAGACCTCGAAAAGTGTCCAACGAAATTCACGATAGAATTCGTCCAAAAATATCTGCTTTCAAATGGGGCTGGTGGGCTGTAGAAATTTCCAGAAATCAAAAATACAAAGAGAACAGAAAATGGTTGGCAGTATCGAAAATCGTAGCTTTATTCCTTATTTAAATGTTACCTGCTCGGCTTTCAAAATACAAGTAAAAGGCAAAAACCCGACACCAACGATTGAAACCAGTTCAAATCGCCAATTCAGGGGAAAGTTCTAAAAACTTAACAGGCCTAGCGCCCTCTATATGCCAACTTAACAATACCAAATGCAATACTTAAACCTCAGGGTTGGCGTAAACATGTCTAAAGAAATAAAAATAAATCGAGAATAAGGGAAAAATAAAGAAAGTGCATCGACAGCGAAAGTGACAAGTGCAACAACAGTGTCTCTACGATTCCTTCACAATCGCAGTGAAGGGGAAATCGTTAAATAAAATAAGTCAAAATTTTCCAACTGAAAATTTAAAAGAAATTTGATAAATCGAAATATGGTTTATATATCCAACAAGTGATCGGTAACCGGTATATTGGCACGCCCAACTATTACGAGTGAAAAGAAAAGAGATTCGTATCGTAATTCTTGAAGAAAATCAAACTAAGATCGGTTAAATCAGTGTAAAAAAAGAAAAGAGGCAACGTGACCATGGAAGCCAAAATTTTGACCAGCTGGGTATACAGCCTAAATCAAGCCGACCTTGTGGCATACGCGTTCGAATTCGGCCTCGACGCGTCCGGTACAGTGGCAGGATTGCCTCAGTCATCGGGCAATCCGAACACAACCCCGAGAGGGTATAGCGGTTACTCCTGCTCCAGGAGAAGCATAAGCGAGTGCTCATGACCGCGCAAAACAAAATCGAAAGTGCGGGAGACGATAACCTCGGTATAGGGTCAACCGACAGTGAAATAAAAGAGTCTAAATTCGAAACAAATTGTGACGGGAAAACTGAATCGGTATCAACCAAACCACTGGTGTGCCCCTACCCACGATCACGGTGCAGCCAGCATCACCGCGACCATCGCCTACCGGTCCTGGGCTAACACCAGGCCCGGCACCAATCAGCAACTTACAAGCAACCCCCTCGGTTACAACAAACAACACATCGGCCGGAGGGAGAGAGGTTCAGCACCCTACAGCACCAACCACAGCGAGCACCACCCATCTCTCATACCATTTCCCAGGCAACCAGGTAAGACTACCCGCCACAGGCGCGGGGGTCATGGACAAGGTACGTAAATGGTTTTATTATTATGATGGGGGCCCTAACTCATTCGCGATTATTGAGCGAGTGGAGGAGTTGTGTAGCATGGATGGCCTGAATGTAGATACACTACCCCGATATCTGACCGAAGTGTTAAGGGGAAAGGCACTGGTGTGGTTTCGCACCTGCAACCAACAATGGGAAACTTGGGCGTCGTTTAAAGAAAATTTCCTTACGTTTTTCCTACCGGCTCGCTATTACGAGCGGGTCGATGACACAATACGAGCACACCTTCAAAAAACCCACGAGTCCTTCCGCGACTACGCCCTCGCCCTTTTGTATATGATGCGACACGGGGAATACACCGAGGAGCAACGGCTCGAGCGCGTATTTAGAAACGCGCGGCCTGAGTTCCATTGGTACATTCGAAGAAAGGATTTCAAAACCCTTGCTGAGCTCATCGCTCTGGCCCAAGACTTGGAGAGTATCCAGGAGCGGGAGCTAGACAGGGAGGTCTTACCACCAGCACCATACGGTGGTGGTGGCCAACAGCGATTAGTGACTCAGCCGCCCCGAGCCATCACCGCCGCTTCCGCACCGGCCCAGACCGACCGCGTTGACCCACAGGCCTGCCGCCGCTGTGGGCAAAGCGGACATTTCGCGCGGGGTTGTACGAACCCACAAACTGATTTTTGTTGGCAATGTGGCCGCTTATGCCGCAGAACGGTTCATTGTTGTCGCCAGTCGGGAAACGGCCGGGGAGACCACCCCAATCGAGGGGGAGTGGCAACTCCGAATTCCCGCCCTCGGCACCAGTAATTTTCGAATACGACGACCAGCACATCCTCGCCATCGTCGGCGGGCAGCCGGTGCAGGCAGTCGTAGACACTGGGGCGACGCGAAGCTTCGTTAGTGGGGCGTTCGCCCACAAAATAAGGATGAAAAGTAGAAAAGAGGCCTATCAAGGGGAAGTCAGGTTAGCAGACGGTTCCAGCCTTAGTCTAAGGCAAGTCGTTGAAGCTCGAGTCAGATTGGGTGACGTAAGTTGCCTGCTTTAATTCGTGGTCATACCCGACGCGTATGAGGAGGTAATCCTGGGATTAGACCGCCTTATTTTTACGAAAGCCAGTCTCACATGTGCAGGTTCGACATTGCAGCTGAACCCAGCAGCACTCATGACTCACTGTTTGCTGACAGCAGAATCGTCAGCAAACCAGCAGGAGAGGATTGACGACTTTCTGGGTGCAGAGCTGCCACTTTCTAATGATTTAAAGGGAACTTCAGATATCACCCAACACACCATCGTTATGGCTGACAGCCGACCAATCAAACAGAGGTATTTCCCGCAAAATCCGGCCATGCAGGCCATCATCGACGATGAAATCAACAAACTACTGGAGAAGGGGTGTATCGAACCGTCTCACAGCCCGTACATTGCTCTGATAGTGCTGGTACGGAAAAAGACGGGAGCCTGGCGGCTCTTTATCGATTATCGACAATTGAACAGCCACTCTGTGCCAGACGCATACCCGCTGCCGCGAAAATATTCGGGGGGTGAGGAGTTTCTTGGGCGTCGCGTCCTGGTACCGACGGTTCGTGCCCGACTTCGCCGCCATCGTTCAACCCCTGACAGCTATGCTGAAGAAGGGTAGGCATTGGAAGTGGGCTGACGAACAGCAACAGGCCTTTGAAACACTTAAGAGGAAATTGACAGAAGCACCCGTATTAGCGTGCCCCGATTTCACCCAAACATTTACGCTTCAGACCGACGCCAGCGATTTCGGCCTCGGCGCGGTGCTGACGCAATCAATCGATGGTATGGAGCGGGTAATCGCTGATGCCAGCCGACATTTAAATCAAGCTGTGAAGAACTATTCGCCCACCGAAAAAGAATGTTTGCCCATCGTGTGGGGAATTTGAAAGATGCGTCCCTACCTAGAGCGCTATAAATTTATTGTAATCACCTTTCACTAAAGTGGTTGAACTCTATAGAAAGTACGCCCGGCCGAATCGCGCGGTGGGCGCTGGAGTTGCAACTATTCAATTTCTCAGTACAATATCGTAAGGGTAAGCTCAACGTGGTGGCCGACGCTTTGTGTAGACAACCGCAGGAGGAATATCAACAAGCAGCATTTATCGACAAACACACCGACTGTGCCTGGTTACGGCGACGACGGGCAGAGGTTCGACAACAACCAGAAAAGTACTCAGACTACGTTTTCGTTGGGGACCAACTGTACCGCCACTTAGCACGACACACCGGCGACGAAGACTGTGCGCCGTGGAAACTCTGCGTCTCCACACCACTTCGACGACGCGTGATGGAGGAAAACCATGACAGCCCTAGTGCTGGCCATCTCGGTATTCGGAAAACCATCGCCCGCATCACTAATAGGTACTATTGGCCCGGTATGTTCCGCGACATCAGCAAGTATGTGCGGCAATGCGAACAGTACAAGGTACAAGGTCAGCCAACAAGCGCCAGCTGGCGAAATGCTCATCGCTATCTCGGAGGATCCTTGGGCCACGGTGTGCGCAGATTTCGTCGGGCCATTACCACGCTCCAAACATGGTAATACCACGTTATTGGTATTTGTAGACAGATTCTCGAAATGGACCGAGCTGGTGCCCCTGCGAAAAGCTACGGCAGAAGGACTACGCAAAGCATTTCGAGAGCGGATCTTCGCCAGATACGGGGTGCCCATGGTGTTCCTGTCCGACAATGGCACTCAATTTAGTAGTAAACTAATGAAGACGTATTTCGAAGACATCGGGGTGCGCCAACAATTCACGGCGCCGTACACCCCTCAAGAAAATCCCACCGAGAGGAGTAATAGAACGGTAAAAACAATGATTGCACAATTCGCAGGTAAGAACCAGAAAACATGGGACGAGCACCTTCCCGAGCTGTCGCTGGCTGTCAACACCTGTGCGTCAGAAAGCACGGGATACAGTCCCGCGTTCATCACCCAGGGCAGAGAGCCACGGCTTCCCAACGCCTTGTTCGACGACGTTACCCCTGGTACCGGTAACATACCCATCGAGCCAACAGAACGGGCTATTCAACTACAAGAAATATATCATATCGTTCGGCACAACATGGCCAAGGCCGCCCAAGACCAGGCTCGTCATTATAACCTGCGCAGAAGGCCATGGAAACCCGAGGTTGAGCAATTGGTTATGGTCAGGCAGCACCCGCTGTCCAAAGCTATTGACAGCTTCGCGGCCAAACTGGCCCCAAAATATGCTGGGCCATACACAGTCATAAACTTCCTTTCTCCAGTCATCGCCCGTCTGAGGCGAGAGGGAGAATCTCGGGTGCGAACTGCCCATTTGAGCGAACTCAAATTGTACCACGGCCCAAATCACCCGGCCAAGCCAGGCAACCAACAGCTAAGCGATTTTATTAACTGTTATTTTCTCTCTCCCACAGCTATCTACGCCGAATCTGGACAACACTCCCACGGTCATACGACAACGACAAAACAACAAGATACAACACGAACAACACGATACGCCACAATGAGTGACGACAACGCCGGGCGCTACGAAGACGTCAAGGAGCGCTACCGCCACAGATTGACCGAAGAATCCAACCGAGGTCGCCGAACGATCCGGCTCTCAGAAGAAAGCCATGAGGTTCCCTATGGGCCGCGTGGACGCTACGGGCAACGACTTCGGGTCCGCGAATCCTCCAGGAGCCCGAGCGTCGCACCTCTCTTCGAAGGCGCCTCCACCAGTCAAGCCGCCATTACCCACAGAGCGGTTGACGGCATAACGCGTCGCATGCCCGACAGACAACACGGTCCGGGATGGCAACCGCGCACACACGCCCACCCCCGACACCCATGACGAAGATGAAGCTGAACGTGAGGCAGAACGCGATGTTGAACAAAATGACGCAGGGGAAATGGATATTTCCACGACAGTCAGCTCTATTGGCGATGTGTCAATGACCGACCCTCCCTCACTGGGGCTGGACATGTCAATCGCTACCAGTGAGAGGACGTCCCAAAGTGCGACGGAGGAATTCGAAGGCGAAACGGGCTTACCCGAAAGCGACCAAGCCAACCTACCATACCGCCGACGAGTCGTGTTCGATGAACTGAACCTCTCGTGGCCAACACCATTCGGTCCAGCCAAAAATACTCCGGCTCCAACGCAAAAGAACGCCGACTCCGCTTCAAGTGGCTCTTCGTCCAACGACAGCTCCTCGAGCACATCCGAGGCGTCCGACACAGACGCAAGCGATACCCAGAGCGACAGCGAAGAATCGCCAGCCTATTCACCCCACCCAGCGGGTGCCCCAGAGGCAGGGCCCTCACGAGCGCATCTCGAAGAACCGGCCACTCAGGCGCATGAGTCCCCAGCGACCAGGAGGCGACCACCCCCACGCGCCGACACTCGAATCATGACGCAAATCAGTTTTCAGTACCCCGGACGCCACCGCCAGCAAGGAGACCGCCGCTACTAGCGGACACAGTCATAATCGTGTCCGATGATGATAGCTCCATCGGATCACCAGCTCATGCGAATCCACAAACGCCACAACGAGCCAGACACGGGGCAAAGCCGACGCCGCCCACACCAAGAACACCGAATATGCCATCAACGCCACCTAATATGACGCCGCCTAATATGACGCCACCGCGTTTCGCTACACCGTCTCCACAGCGACAACAATGGCAATTCGGACATTACAACGTCCAGTACGAGGAGACCACTATCGCACCCGGAGTACGGGCCATCGAGTGCACCATCAAGGTGATGATGATTGTGCACGAATCGCCTAAGTCACATCGTATCATTGAAGACATCACCGACAGCCCGGTTCGACCCTCGGGAGCCGCGACACACCACCGAGAGGAAATTGCCTTCACTCATTGGCCCCATCCAACGACAAGAGACCACTCGCCCCTCCAAGTAATCGAGTGGACACCACGTGGCACCATCATGAAAAAGCCCACCAACCGAAACATTCCAGCCGGGGCCTCCATGACGCGCAATACTGTCATGAGTGCCGACCCGACACCTGGAACCCACGAGAATTCCAGCCGCCCAACCACGCTAGTCAGGACCGCTGAGGTCCAGTCGAGCCTTTCAACCAATCCTGACGTATGCGTTAGACGGGCCGAATTCAACAATCACAATCGTGACTCACCGCCCCAGCTTCACCAGGCCATCGCGGTCTGGATGCCCGAAAGACCAATAGTGATCACCGACAGCGAAGACGAAAGCGGGTCATCTACATCCCGAGCGACACGCACAAATCCACGATTGAGCGGTGAGCGCTGGACGCCTCCAGAAGAGGCTGGGACACCTCCAACAGCACTGTGAACCCGCCGGCCGACCACACGTCAACTGAGACCTCCTGCTCATCCCGGTGCGAGCCACCACGAAATAGCCGCGTCAACAAACCAAAGTCTGGGTGCACATCCTAGGCCCCGAGACCTTCAACAGGAGTCAACAGTCCGAGTAGCAGCAACTGGCGCTCTACCAAGACCCGGGGTCACACAACCTAGACATCGGCCAGCGTCACCTCCACCAGTAACCGCCGACACCCTGAACGTGACCTATGGCGACCTCGACCAAGCTTCACGAGCCCGGCTAGCGGCCGACATCAACCTCGCAATTGGGAATCTCCTACCCCGGCATCGCAGAGCCTACCTACAGACGGTCAATTGACAGCTTTTCCGAATTCGCCATAAGGCCAACAGGACACACACCGTCTCATTTGTACACCCCCCGCGGAAGTAAAGGGGAAGTGTAAAGGGGAAAGTTGTGACGACTCTAATTTTTATCATGAATACCCATAGCTATCATTAAGCCTTTTATAAGATAATCTTTAATTGAAATTTAGCCATTAAGTCATCTAGCATTTAAACAACTTTTGAGTTTCGCCGAACATTTCATCGCGACAAAAGTTATGAATTGGCATACGACGCGAGGACACTAGCACAACGAACGGCCACCAACTTCACTCAGTGTGGCAACGCACGAATTTGATCGGCACAGGAGTCTGCGAAATGGTCTGCAGATCGGTCAGCAGAAAATAATTATTCAGTCTAGTTTTGGCTGTTGAGCGCATCACACCAAAATAGTTCGGTCTTCATCTTTGGCTGTCGAGAGCGTCACACCAAAGTTTAGTTCGCTTCTGGCTGTTGAGACGACCACACCAGAAGCTGAGTACGCGGATAATCGTTCGGTAAACAGCAACAACCGGGTAAGAGAATATAGTAGGAAATAGTGTCGGTAGTGACCGTAAATAGGCATAGGCCGATTTAGCATAGAACCCCTGTCCCTTGTACTGATCTTCCACCCCTTTTCCCGAATCCCGTAGAATAATCGCCAGCAATCGTGTGGCGTGACTTCTTGCTCCTTCCCCTTTAATCCTATAGAACTCTTCGCCAGCAATCGTGTGGCGTGATTTCTCACTCTCTTCCCAAATCCCGTAGAATAATCGCCAGCAACCGCGTGGTGTGATTTCTCACTCTTCTCCTAATGTCGCAAGATCATCGCCAGCAATCGTGTGGCGTGACTTCTTGCTCCTTCCCCCTTAATCCTATAGAACTCTTCGCCAGCAATCGTGTGGCGTGATTTCTCACCCTCTTCCCAAATCCCGTAGAATAATCCCCAGCAACCGCGTGGTGTGATTTCTCACTCTGCCCCAAATGTCGCAAAATCATCGCCAGCAATCGTGTGGCGTGATTCTTCGCTCTTCCCCCTTAGTTGTATAAAATCTCTGCCAGCAACCGTGTGGCGTGATTCCCCTCTCTGTCCCTACTCACAGAAGCCTCGCCAGCAATCGCGTGGCAGGACTTCTTGATCTTTTCCCGAATCCCGCAGAATCTTCGCCAGCAATCGTGTGGCGTGATTCATCGCTCTTTCCCCTTAATTTTATAAAATCTCTGCCAGCAACCGTGTGGTATGATTCGCCTGTAGTCCCCTCACCCGAACTGTAGGTTATCGCCAGCACCCGCGTGGCTCGTACGTTCCCACTCCCTTGTAAAAGCTAGGTTTTGATAGTTTAGTTCAGCTCATAGTACCGACCTATGAAAACCCATCGCCAGTTTCCCGGTATTTCCTACTCGCGCAATGAGACCACGCCTCAGACGGACGCTCTGAGTGAAGACACCACGCTAGTGTCCCGACAATGAACGATAAACAATAAGCAAACAAATCTTGTACAGAAATATGATAAAATAGTGAATAATAAAAACATACAAATTTAAAGAATAACCCAAAACCCGTTTGAAAACATTTATACACTTAGGAATTTGTCTGCACTTGGTTTCAATCAATAAATTTTTGCAAGGAACCCTGGACACCGACGGCTTCACCTCGGCTTCGAAAAAGGTTCGTTACAATATAATACGAAAAACACACGGATCTTGTTTTGAACTGGTTAACAAAACCAGCCTATAAGAAGAGCGCAGGTCAAAGCTGTTATGAAAGTGTTTTCACAGAGTTTGACATATGTTCAAGCTGATAACAAATAAAACTTTCAATCAATTGGTCACCCTGTCGAAGAAAATATTACTGAGGTTGGTTGTCACTTTCAGAACCAAAAAAGTTCGAAAAATGACAGTTGTTACACAAAGACAATTTCAGTGTAGCTTCTACAAGTAGTTCTTAAGTATGCGTTCGGTGAAGGGCAGTATATGTAGTACGATAGGTTCCTAGCCGGCCAAATGTTCGTAAACGAGTTCGTAAACGAAAGCATTTCTTCATAATTCTCGAAGAAAACAATCGTAAACGATATTCAAAAACGACACAAATACGAATCCGATGTCGATTTTAATTTGTCCACTGAAACGAACATTCGAAAACGAATAAAAAAAATCGTTTACGAGTTCGTTTTCATAAACGATCATTTTTTCTTCGTAAACGATAAAAAATATCGATTATTATTATCGAAATTTACTCTTATTTTCGATGTTTTTTATATCGTTTACGAATGAATTCTCGTATTGAATTTTACAGCTTTTATCGATCTTTCATAAAATACAAACTACACCACTCTTTTAAAATATATATTTTTTATTTTATGCAAAACGCTTACAAGATAGTTGCATAATTACGTTTACAAGATTCCGAAAAATACTGCCCGAGCATGTCGGTCTGTGAACAGGCAGGAAGAACATGGATTGTACGGTAACTGAAACAAACGAAATTGGACAAAATTACAATGTAATAAAATTACAAAATTGACGCATAAATACTTACAATATCTAGAGCCCGGAAAACGGCGAAACATGTTGCTGCTGCCTGCTTTTGGTTTTGTTTTTTGTAAATGTTTGAGAAAATTTTCTAATATTTTATTAATTGAAATTTCAAACACAATATTTGTTTAAATTTTTTCGAGAAAAGTTTGTAACTTACGATTATCCTAAAATACAAAATTTGGTGCCGTCTAGTAGTCAGCAAAGCGAAATGGCCATAAGACAAATGCCTTGCTGGTTTGTGGTTTTTTGCACATTGTTGTTCTCCACTGAATCAGCCTTTCATTGCAAAAGCAAACATTGCTGCTCAGAAAACTAACACTAAATCAACCATATAAATCATACTGATCCCTTTAAAAATCAATTAATTACAATTTGTTTAAGGCGAAACATCGGATATTATTGGCAATTACTTGATAACAGTTTTGACTAAACAGAACATCGCATCCAAATGTGTAGCGTTTTGCGGAGATAATACGAACTGTAATTTTGGTGGATCTCGTCAAAAAGGCATAAATAACATTTTTCATAAATTGAACTTAAAACTTGAACGTCAATTATTTGGGATTGGATGCAGAGCACATATAGTTCACAATACCATTAAATCTGCCGCTGATTGCTTACCTTTTGACCTAGAATGTGACATTGTAGAAATATATTCACATTTTTATATTTATACCGTTAGGGTGGAATCATTAAAAGATTTTTGTGAAAATGTTAATATAGGATACAGTAAAACTACAATACAATACAAATTTATCATGGTTTAAAAGAAAATTTTTTCAGGAGGATTTTGTGCTGAGCTCTGCATTAAATTTGTATGAAACTTGCCATAAATATTGAGAAGAGTGGACATCGTAATACCAACATTTGAAGATTTTAAATGGGCTAATTTGTTGACAGTTCCAACATGGACTGAAGTACAAAAAGTGGATGATTCGATGTGCTCTAACAAGTTTATTGATTCTGGTAAAAACAGCGAAATTTTTGAAGAAATTTCACTTATTGTTAATTACTGTTTAAGCCAAAACCACCAACTGGCAACTGCGGCAGACCGCAATTGTTTCACTACAACTAGAAAAATTACATTGAACAAGTGAACAATTATATCGCTGGCCTGTGTTGACTTTTTTGATAATTTCGGTTAAAGTTGCATTGTTTTCATTGTGTCGTGGTGGTTACTTTGCTGTTGCTGGAATTTGGTAAAATCTTTTTATTTTTTATACCATATTTCGTGAATTGTGAACTGGTGTGTGCTGGTTTAAAGCGAAAGGAGTGTGTTTTTCTTCAAAGTTATTTTTTTTCCAATAGAATCGCCGTTTTGTGTTTTTTTAAGGGTGTGAAAGGCCCTATCTGATAAAGATATTCACAATGAAATTACATTTTTTATTTATGAAATTTTGTAAGAATTTAAAATCGAATTAGCTTCTTTTTGGCTGTAGGCAAGGCTTACTTTACAAAACTTTTTATTTTTTGTTGTCTCACAAAATGTTTGTGTCTTTTTTTCGGCATTTCAAATAAAATAAAATTCCCTTCACTTTACTCCTCTACCAAGTACCTCTTTCACAGACACACACAGTCACCAGTCATAAATATATTTACTTACATTTATATTACAATCCTATATCCAATATACTTTTAAAATTTTTGTTTTTCTTTTTAAAAAATACTTTTTCTGTGAACAGTTCAATATCCAACTGTTGGGTTGGCTTTTTGGGTTTTGTTTTATTTTTCCCTCTTCCCTCGTTTATTCATCACTTCGTACGAATACTTTTTTTCCGGCCTTTGTTTGCGCGTCTTTACCTCATTACTTTACTTTTAACTTTTTACAAGTTCGGAAATTATTTTTAATTTTGAATTTTGGAGTTTAGTTTTCGATACTCTTGTGTGTATTTTCGTACATACAAGTATTTTTAAAATTTTTCTTTTCTTAATTTGAAAACTTAAATTTTGAATCTTGGAGTTTTGTTTTCGCTACTCTTGTACTCTCGTGTGTATCTTCGTACACACCAGTATTTTTTTTAAATTTTTTTTCTAATTTTGAATCTTGGAGTTTAGTTTTTGCTACTCTAGTACTTTCGTGTGTATCTTCGTGCATACAGGTACTTTTTCAATTTTTTCTTAATTTCGAATTTTTTTAAAGTTTAGTTTTCGCGACCTTGTACCATTGTGTGTATTTTCGTACATACAAGTACTATTTAAATTTTTTTTTCCTTTTTTTCGAAATCTACTCGTTTACCGTCATGGGTGTTTTCATACATACCCGTACTAACTCAATTTTTTTAAAATTTTTTTAAAAATATTTTTTTAATAAAATTTAAAGTTTTTGCGAGATTTTTTGTTTATTTATATTTTTTGTTTAACACCATGACAGCTTTGGATTCTTTCATTCGAGCTGCCGACCAATTGGTTGAATTTGAGGCAGCTTTTGTGGATGTATCGCCCGCTACCCATAATAAGTTCACCTTAGAGGTTCGAAGCACTGAACTCATAGGACTATGGGTGTCCCTTAAGGAGTCTTATACTGACTGTTTAGTTTACCTTGAAACTGATGATGAGCAAGAAGAGGTCTTCGTTGTTAACGCAGATATTGCGAGCGTCAGGTCGAAAAATGGGACTACTTTTCAGACTTATGTCCAGTGCGTAGGGAGAATTAACGAGCTAGCCGAGGATATAGTTAGCAAGACTTCTTCTTCACCTATACCAGAGGTCATCGCTCAGGTTGTGCCCAATGATATGTTTTCGACTTCCTCTTTGAAGCTTTCGGCTTGCGATACGGGCAGTTTCAATGGTAATTATCTGTCATGGCCCACCTTTCGGGATTTATTTAGCGCCATTTATATTAATAATTCGCGTTTAAAAAGTATTCGTTTTTATCTGGCGTTGCGCACCAGTGGGGAAGCCCTGGACATTGTTGAAAAATGTCTGATAACCAACAATGGTTTTCATATCGCTTGGGCAAACTTAACTGAAAGCTATGAGAACAAGAGAATATTAGTGCACAATCAGATAAAACTTCTTTTCGAACTTCCGGTTTTGCTTTTGGTTTTGTTTTTTGTAAATGTTTGAGAAAATTTTCTAATATTTTATTAATTGAAATTTCAAACACAATATTTGTTTAAATTTTTTCGAGAAAAGTTTGTAATTTACGATTATCCTAAAATACGAAATTTGGTGCCGTCTAGCAGTCAGCAGAATTGTCTCTGATGAGGGAGTGGCAGTCCCGAAATGGCCATAAGACAAATGCCTTGCTAGTTTGTTGTTTTTTTCACATTGTTGTTCTCCACTGAATCAGCCTTTCAGCAAAAGCAAACATTGCTGCTCAGAAAACTAACACTAAATCAATCATATAAATCATACTGATCCCTTTAAAAATCAATTAATTACAATTTGTTTAAGGCGAAACATCGGATATTATTGGCAATTACTTGATAACAGTTTTGACTAAACAGAACATCGCATCCAAATGTGTAGCGTTTTGCGGAGATAATACGAACTGTAATTTTGGTGGATCTCGTCAAAAAGGCATAAATAACATTTTTCATAAATTGAACTTAAAACTTGAACGTCAATTATTTGGGATTGGATGCAGAGCACATATAGTTCACAATACCATTAAATCTGCCGCTGATTGCTTACCTTTTGACCTAGAATGTGACATTGTAGAAATATATTCACATTTTTATATTTATACCGTTAGGGTGGAATCATTAAAAGATTTTTGTGAAAATGTTAATATAGGATACAGTAAAACTACAATACAATACAAATTTATCATGGTTTAAAAGAAAATTTTTTCAGTCTAGACAAATGTCCAATTATTGTTAAATCCTTTTTTGAAACCCCAACATCTGAGCTTTGGTTTACTATTATTCGGTTTCATCAAGTGATTTTGAATATCGAAGCCCAGAAAATCTCAGCAGTTGAAGTAGCAAAGGAAATAGACCAACTAAAGCAAACTTTGTTATTAAAACAAGGCGTAAAATGTTTTCCGATGTCTGTGAAACAGTTACGACCAAATACAGAGGATTTTGTGCTGAGCTCTGCATTAAATTTGTATGAAACTTGCCATAAATATTGAGAAGAGTGGACATCGTAATACCAACATTTGAAGATTTTAAATGGGCTAATTTGTTGACAGTTCCAACATGGACTGAAGTACAAAAAGTGGATGATTCGATGTGCTCTAACAAGTTTATTGATTCTGGTAAAAACAGCGAAATTTTTGAAGAAATTTCACTTATTGTTAATTACTGTTTAAGCCAAAACCACCAACTGGCAACTGCGGCAGACCGCAATTGTTTCACTACAACTAGAAAAATTACATTGAACAAGTGAACAATTATATCGCTGGCCTGTGTTGACTTTTTTGATAATTTCGGTTAAAGTTGCATTGTTTTCATTGTGTCGTGGTGGTTACTTTGCTGTTGCTGGAATTTGGTAAAATCTTTTTATTTTTTATACCATATTTCGTGAATTGTGAACTGGTGTGTGCTGGTTTAAAGCGAAAGGAGTGTGTTTTTCTTCAAAGTTACTTTTTTTCCAATAGAATCGCCGTTTTGTGTTTTTTTAAGGGTGTGAAAGGCCCTATCAGATAAAGATATTCACAATGAAATTACATTTTTTATTTATGAAATTTTGTAAGAATTTAAAATCGAATTAGCTTCTTTTTGGCTGTAGGCAAGGCCTACTTTACAAAACTTTTTATTTTTTGTTGTCTCACAAAATTTTTGTGTCTTTTTTTCGGCATTTCAAATAAAATAAAATTCCCTTCACTTTACTCCTCTACCAAGTACCTCTTTCACACACACACACAGTCACCAGTCATAAATATATTTACTTACATTTATATTACAATCCTATATCCAATATATTTTTAAAATTTTTGTTTTTCTTTTTAAAAAATACTTTTTTTGTGAACAGTTCAATATCCAACTGTTGGGTTGGCTTTTTGGGTTTTTTTTTATTTTTCCCTCTTCCCTCGTTTATTCATCACTTCGTACGAATACTTTTTCTCCGGCCTTTGTTTGCGCGCCTTTACCTCATTACTTTACTTTTAACTTTTTACAAGTTCGGAAATTATTTTTAATTTTGAATTTTGGAGTTTAGTTTTCGATACTCTTGTGTGTATTTTCGTACATACAAGTATTTTTAAAATTTTTCTTTTCTTAATTTGAAAACTTAAATTTTGAATCTTGGAGTTTTGTTTTCGCTACTCTTGTACTCTCGTGTGTATCTTCGTACACACCAGTATTTTTTTAAAATTTTTATACCCCCACACTCACTGTGGCAGGGTATACTAACTTTGTCACAACGTTTGTAACGCCCATAAGGAGGCGTGTCCGGTATGGAAAAGTATATATATTCTTGATCAGTATCACCTCCTGAGTCGATTTAGCGATGTCCGTCTGTCTGTCCGTCCGTCTGTCCGTCTGTCCGTCCGCACGATAGCGGTCGCAGTTTTGGAGATATCGACTTGAAACTTTTTTTACATGTTTTTCTCGTGAATACTGAGATCAAGTTCGAGAATCAGCCAAATCGGACAAAAACTGGGCGTGGCTCCCATACACCGAAAAAAAGGTAAACATTTTTCAAGTCTTTTTTATTGTTGTATTCCATTGGAAATGTTTAGAAACGTATTTTTGACATGGTCCGAGGTTCCGAAGCCACATATATAAGGGTCTAAATGGGGTCCTGAGACCAATTTTTTTTTTTCCGGATTTGATTGGAAATTTTTAGAAATGGATTTTGGACATAGTTTGGGCTCCAAAACCACCTATAATTGGCTCAAAATAGGGTCTTGAGACCACATTTTTTTATGTTCGAGGTACTTCTTTCTACTGTGAGGGGGTATTTCAACTTCGGTATAGCCGAAGATAGTCCACTCTCTAGTTTTTTCTAATTTTGAATCTTGGAGTTTAGTTTTCGCTACTCTTGTATTTTCGGGTGTATCTTCGTGCATACAGGTACTTTTTAAATTTAAATTTTTTTTCCTTTTTTTCGATATCTACTCGTTTACCGTCATGGGTGTTTTCATACATACCCGTACTAACTCAATTTTTTAAAATTTAAAAAAACTAGAGAGTGGACTATCTTCGGTTATACCGAAGTTGAAATACCCCCACACAATAGGAAGAAGTACCTCGAACAAGGTCTCAAGACCCTATTTTGAGCCAATTATAGGTGGTTTTGGAGCCCGGACCACGTCCAAAATCCATTTCTAAAAATTTCCAATTAAATCCACAAAAAAAAAAAATTGGTCTCAAGACCCCTATTTAGACCCTTATATATGTGGCTTCGGAACCTCGGACCATGACAAAAATACGTTTCTAAACATTTCCAATCGAATACAACAATAAAAAATTTTTTACTTTTTTTTCGGTGTATGGGAGCCACGCCCAGTTTTTGTCCGATTTGGCTGATTCTCGAACTTGATCTCAGTATTCACGAGAAAAACATGTAAAAAAAGTTTCAAGTCGATATCTCCAAAACTGCGACCGCTATCGTGCGGACGGACAGACGGACAGACGGACAGACGGACAGACAGACGGACATCGCTAAATCGACTCAGGAGGTGATACTGATCAAGAATATATATACTTTTCCATACCGGACACGCCTCCTTATGGGCGTTACAAACGTTGTGACAAAGTGAGTATACCCTGCCACAGTGAGTGTGGGGGTATAAAATTTTTTTTTAATAAAATTTAAAGTTTTTGCGAGATTTTTTGTTTATTTATATTTTTTGTTTAACACCATGACAGCTTTGGATTCTTTGATTCGAGCTGCCGACCAATTGGTTGAATTTGAGGCAGCTTTTGTGGATGTATCGCCCGCTACCCATAATAAGTTCACCTTAGAGGTTCGAAGCACTGAACTCATAGGACTATGGGTGTCCCTTAAGGAGTCTTATACTGACTGTTTAGTTTACCTTGAAACTGATGATGAGCAAGAAGAGGTCTTCGTTGTTAACGCAGATATTGCGAGCGTCAGGTCGAAAAATGGGACTACTTTTCAGACTTATGTCCAGTGCGTAAGGAGAATTAATGAGCTAGCCGAGGATATAGTTAGCAAGACTTCTTCTTCACCTATACCAGAGGTCATCGCTCAGGTTGTGCCCAATGATATGTTTTCGACTTCCTCTTTGAAGCTTTCGGCTTGCGATACGGGCAGTTTCAATGGTAATTATCTGTCATGGCCCACCTTTCGGGATTTATTTAGCGCCATTTATATTAATAATTCGCGTTTAAAAAGTATTCGTTTTTATCTGGCGTTGCGCAGCCCTGGACATTGTTGAAAAATGTCTGATAACCAACAATGGTTTTCATATGGCTTGGGCAAACATAACTGAAAGCTATGAGAACAAGAGAATATTAGTGCACAATCAGATAAAACTTCTTTTCGAACTTCCGGTTTTGCTTTTGGTTTTGTTTTTTGTAAATGTTTGAGAAAATTTTCTAATATTTTATTAATTGAAATTTCAAACACAATATTTGTTTAAATTTTTTCGAGAAAAGTTTGTAATTTACGATTATCCTAAAATACGAAATTTGGTGCCGTCTAGCAGTCAGCAGAATTGTCTCTGATGAGGGAGTAGCAGTCCCGAAATGGCCATAAGACAAATGCCTTGCTGGTTTGTTGTTTTTTTCACATTGTTGTTCTCCACTGAATCAGCCTTTCAGCAAAAGCAAACATTGCTGCTCAGAAAACTAACACTAAATCAATCATATAAATCATACTGATCCCTTTAAAAATCAATTAATTACAATTTGTTTAAGGCGAAACATCGGATATTATTGGCAATTACTTGTAGCGTTTTGCGGAGATAATACGAACTGTAATTTTGGTGGATCTCGTCAAAAAGGCATAAATAACATTTTTCATAAATTGAACTTAAAACTTGAACGTCAATTATTTGGGATTGGATGCAGAGCACATATAGTTCACAATACCATTAAATCTGCCGCTGATTGCTTACCTTTTGACCTAGAATGTGACATTGTAGAAATATATTCACATTTTTATATTTATACCGTTAGGGTGGAATCATTAAAAGATTTTTGTGAAAATGTTAATATAGGATACAGTAAAACTACAATACAATACAAATTTATCATGGTTTAAAAGAAAATTTTTTCAGTCTAGACAAATGTCCAATTATTGTTAAATCCTTTTTTGAAACCCCAACATCTGAGCTTTGGTTTACTATTATTCGGTTTCATCAAGTGATTTTGAATATCGAAGCCCAGAAAATCTCAGCAGTTGAAGTAGCAAAGGAAATAGACCAACTAAAGCAAACTTTGTTATTAAAACAAGGCGTAAAATGTTTTCCGATGTCTGTGAAACAGTTACGACCAAATACAGAGGATTTTGTGCTGAGCTCTGCATTAAATTTGTATGAAACTTGCCATAAATATTGAGAAGAGTGGACATCGTAATACCAACATTTGAAGATTTTAAATGGGCTAATTTGTTGACAGTTCCAACATGGACTGAAGTACAAAAAGTGGATGATTCGATGTGCTCTAACAAGTTTATTGATTCTGGTAAAAACAGCGAAATTTTTGAAGAAATTTCACTTATTGTTAATTACTGTTTAAGCCAAAACCACCAACTGGCAACTGCGGCAGACCGCAATTGTTTCACTACAACTAGAAAAATTACATTGAACAAGTGAACAATTATATCGCTGGCCTGTGTTGACTTTTTTGATAATTTCGGTTAAAGTTGCATTGTTTTCATTGTGTCGTGGTGGTTACTTTGCTGTTGCTGGAATTTGGTAAAATCTTTTTATTTTTTATACCATATTTCGTGAATTGTGAACTGGTGTGTGCTGGTTTAAAGCGAAAGGAGTGTGTTTTTCTTCAAAGTTACTTTTTTTCCAATAGAATCGCCGTTTTGTGTTTTTTTAAGGGTGTGAAAGGCCCTATCAGATAAAGATATTCACAATGAAATTACATTTTTTATTTATGAAATTTTGTAAGAATTTAAAATCGAATTAGCTTCTTTTTGGCTGTAGGCAAGGCCTACTTTACAAAACTTTTTATTTTTTGTTGTCTCACAAAATTTTTGTGTCTTTTTTTCGGCATTTCAAATAAAATAAAATTCCCTTCACTTTACTCCTCTACCAAGTACCTCTTTCACCACACACACACAGTCACCAGTCATAAATATATTTACTTACATTTATATTACAATCCTATATCCAATATATTTTTAAAATTTTTGTTTTTCTTTTAAAAAATACTTTTTTTGTGAACAGTTCAATATCCAACTGTTGGGTTGGCTTTTTGGGTTTTTTTTTATTTTTCCCTCTTCCCTCGTTTATTTCATCACTTCGTACGAATACTTTTTCTCCGGCCTTTGTTTGCGCGCCTTTACCTCATTACTTTACTTTTAACTTTTTACAAGTTCGGAAATTATTTTTAATTTTGAATTTTGGAGTTTAGTTTTCGATACTCTTGTGTGTATTTTCGTACATACAAGTATTTTTAAAATTTTTCTTTTCTTAATTTGAAAACTTAAATTTGAATCTTGGAGTTTTGTTTTCGCTACTCTTGTACTCTCGTGTGTATCTTCGTACACACCAGTATTTTTTTAAAATTTTTATACCCCCACACTCACTGTGGCAGGGTATACTAACTTTGTCACAACGTTTGTAACGCCCATAAGGAGGGCGTGTCCGGTATGGAAAAGTATATATATTCTTGATCAGCATCACCGCCGGAGTCAATTTAGCGATGTCCGTCTGTCCGTCTGTCCGTCCGCACGATAGCGGTCGCAGTTTTGGAGATATCGACTTGAAACTTTGGGTACATGTTTTTCTCGTGAATACTGAGATCAAGTTCGTGAATCAGCCAAATCGGATAAAAACTGGGCATGGCTCCCTTACACCGAAAAAAAAGATAACATTTTTCAAGTCTTTTTTATGGTTGTATTCGATTGGAAAATGTTTAGAAACGTATTTTTGACATGGTCCGAGGTTCCGAAACCACATATATAAGGGTCAAAATAGGGTCTTGAGACCAATTTTTTTTTTTGTGGATTTGATTGGAAATGTTTAGAATGGATTTTGGACATGGTCCGGGCTCCAAAACCACCTATAATTGGCTCAAAATAGGGTCTTGAGACCACATTTTATGTTCGAGGTACTTCTCCCTACTGTGTGGGGGTATTTCAGCTTCGGTATAGCCGAAGATAGTCCACTCTCTAGTTTTTTCTAATTTTCGCTACTCTTGTATTTTCGGGTGTATCTTCGTGCATACAGGTACTTTTTAAATTTTTTTCTTAATTTCCTAATTCTTAATTTTGCATCTTGGAGTTTTGTTTTCGCTACTCTTGTACTTTCGTGCATACAAGTACTTTTTAAATTTTTCTTAATTTCGAATTTTTTTAAAGTTTAGTTTTCGCAACCTTTGTACCATTGTGTGTATTTTTGTACATACAAGTACTATTTAAATTTTTTTTTTCCTTTTTTTCGAAATCTACTCGTTTACCGTCATGGGTGTTTTCATACATACCCGTACTAACTCAATTTTTTTAAAATTTTTTTAAAAATATTTTTTTAATAAAATTTAAAGTTTTTGCGAGATTTTTTGTTTATTTATATTTTTTGTTTAACACCATGACAGCTTTGGATTCTTTCATTCGAGCTGCCGACCAATTGGTTGAATTTGAGGCAGCTTTTGTGGATGTATCGCCCGCTACCCATAATAAGTTCACCTTAGAGGTTCGAAGCACTGAACTCATAGGACTATGGGAGTCCCTTAAGGAGTCTTATACTGACTGTTTAGTTTACCTTGAAACTGATGATGAGCAAGAAGAGGTCTTCGTTGTTAACGCAGATATTGCGAGCGTCAGGTCGAAAAATGGGACTACTTTTCAGACTTATGTCCAGTGCGTAGGAGAATTAATGAGCTAGCCGAGGATATAGTTAGCAAGACTTCTTCTTCTCTTTGAAGCTTTCGGCTTGCGATACGGGCAGTTTCAATGGTAATTATCTGTCATGGCCCACCTTTCGGGATTTATTTAGCGCCATTTATATTAATAATTCGCGTTTAAGTAGTATTCGTTTTTATCTGGCGTTGCGCAGTCCTGGACATTGTTGAAAAATGTCTGATAACCAACAATGATTTTCATATGGCTTGGGCAAACTTAACTGAAAGCTACGAGAACAAGAGAATATTAGTGCACAATCAGATACAACTTTTTTTCGAACTTCCGGTGATTAATACCGAAACCTCGGCGTGAATCAAGGCTTTCCAGAGCGGAGTAGACAGTTGTCTTAATAATTTGAAAAAATTTCGGGGTGATACCTTGACTTGGGATCCTATTCTCATTTATCTTTGTCTTCAACGCCTACCGCAACGTACTGTGGGTATGTGGGAGCAAGGTACAAATCCGAAATTCCCCGGTGGAAAGATTTGAACCTTTTTTTGACGGATAGATTCAGGACCCTTCAGTGCTTGGACATGAGGGCTCCTATGAATAGTTACGCTATTTCGAAGAAACCGTCCAATTTTAATCCCCCTCCGAATAATCAAAGAAAATTCATCTCATATCACGTCAATGTGGGAAATAATAATCACAATTGCTGGCTTTGCCCTCGCCAACAACATTCGTTGCGCACTTGCAAAAGTTTTCTGGCGATGAGTATCGCGGATCGGTACTCGAATGTCAAGCGGCTGAATTTTTGTGTTAACTGCCTGTATAGAAGCCATGACGTCAAGGATTGTAAGAGTAACTTTAATCGCAAGGGCATCAAAGCTTAATCTCACATATAAAGTCCAAATATACAAAAGTTTAATAAAACCCATATGGACATATGGAATTGAACTCTGAGGTACAGCCACAGAGTATACAGAGGCGACAGTCTGCTTGAGCGAGATGGAATATGAGTGAAGTGACAGCAAATTTGTTTACTGCGTGAATACATGGATATTTTGCGGCTTTTATTCACCACCAGACCCTCACAGCTGATAGAAACCAACCACCGGTACTCGGTCCTTTTGTTTTTATTCTTGTTCGTATTCACCACCAGTTTCATATAATGTTTACATAATTTTCAGCGCCCACACATTTTTAAAGTAAAATTCGGAACGTTTTTAGAGATTAAAAATTATAACGTGGACTAATATTTTCAATATTTGAACAATTTCTACGTTGGAAATTCTACAATCAGCGTGAATACAAATTTTCTTTACCCCCCTTGCAAAAGTGAGTGAAAATATCGGCGTGCAATAATTTGATTTTATTAATTGTATTTTAAAACCAATTAGCAGATATGAAATTACTTGGCGTTCCATAAGAACCACGCGGAGCTGCTCTTCTGCACACTGACGTTCGATAAATTGGAATACATAAGCTGCAAGGATGGACTCACGGTCACCCATGTCGAAATCATGGAACGTGGCCTAATCGAGCGGGTTAAGCAATTGGACACCTACAACTTGAGACGTGTGGCATATAAAATAATAGTGGCATCCTAATCGGGCCTCGTGATTACTAATGTTCGACGACTAATGTCAAGAGTCCATCGCCTGTGGCTGTGCTGCGTGTTCTACTACTGGACGATGATATACGTGTTGAGTGCAGCTGGTGTTTGCTAATGAGGTGATTTTATCTGACAAAGACGCTGGGCGGTGGGTGTACTTGTGTATTTTTGGAGTTATAACTTTAGAAATTACAAATTTTGTAATTTGCAATTTCAGATTATGAAGATTTGCTACGTTGAGATTATGAAGATTTGCTACGTTGAGTATGGTTTGTCTGAGAAAACTTATGTTATCCGAATTGGTACTGGAATTTAATAAAAAATAAAATACAAATACAATAAAGCATTTCCTTTTGATTTTCAATTTACCGACTGCACAATTCGAAGCAATCTTAGCATAAATCTGTCCTCGACTGACCATGTGGCAATTCTCTGAATACATACTTACACTTACTGTAACACAATGATCATTTAAAAGTAATTCATAAAACTATGAGATTAGTTGCATAAATCTATATTTTATTGTAAACTTGACTGTTTAAAACAAAAAATGTCTAGCAATTACAGAATATACTTATTACAGGTGCATAACAAGTTGACTAATTTTCGCCAACAATTCAAAGGGAACTGTGCCATTTTCCATCCAACGAGATGACACCGGCATTCTAAAAAATTGCAGACAAGATTCAGAGGACATTTGATGCAGTGACGAAGACTCCATTTGCGTTACAATGTCTGAAATGTGCCATTGAACGTCATGTAATTCACGATCCACACAAATGCCGTTGCCAAGATTGAGAGGACATTTGATGCAGTGACGAAGACTCCATTTGCGTTACAATGTCTGAAATGTGCCATTGAACGTCATGTAATTCACGATCCACACAAATGCCGTTGCCTTTGTACACGTTATAGGTGGACCGCAAGTATAACAGCATTTTGTGCAATGTTAAATTGCAGTCACTGCACTCCGTCTCCAGTTGGGCCAGGAGCATCTGCAAGTATTCATTTGTATTATTTTTTTTCTAATGTTACCACCACTTACATGCACTTAGTTCTTCAGAGCCTTACTGAGCGCGCTTCTGCTTAGTGCGATTCCAACGTCGGGATTTCCTGTGTATTTGGCTGGATATCATTTTAAAAAAATAATTTCCAATTTACAAATTGTTTACATTTTTCACTTCACCACCTCTTTAACATTTTTACCACATTTTTTACACTTTTTTTATTCGTTTTGTCTCATTCTTCTTCGTATTACACGCGAAACAACAACAATTCGTGGTGAACTCACATATACAGGTGAAGCAAACACGAAAAATCAAAAAAAATGGTCGGCCATATTGGATTTCAGTCGATTTACAGAGAGTGTCGCCTCTGTATACTCTGTGGTACAGCCTCTCCCTCTAATGTGGAAAAATTCCACAGAGTCCAATCTAAAATCCTGCGACAAATTGCCAGAGCCCCTTGGTTTATAAGAAATGCAAACATCCTCAATGATTTGAATATCCCTGCATTTAAAGACGAAATTCCGAAACTTACCTCGAAGTACAAGCAGAAGCTTATGTTTCATCCAAACATTCTAGCTAGAAATTTACTGAGACCTCTGAATCCCTCACGTCTTAAACGAAGCTAATATATATCTCATATATTAGATACGCTAACTCCACATTGCCTAAATCAATGGATGTAGGGCAATTGTTACATCTCATAGCATAGTTAAAGCTGAATTTTTCTTTTTTTTAGAATTAAGTAGAATTATTGAACAATCATTGTTAGACCTAAGTTAATATTGGGTGATTCAAATGAATAAATGTACATTATAAAAAAAAAAAAACAACTCTTCTACATAGGGACTCGGCTCCTACGCCTGCTCCTTCAGGGTCAGGCCCTGTTGACAACAATTCGGATTCCCTAGTTTTGCCCTCAACGAGTAGTAGACCTCCTTCGGGGTCACGCCCTAGTGGGAGCAATCATCAACAAACTTTTCATCAACAATTACAGTCTACTACTTTACCAACTGAATTAGGTAATACTTTACAAACTTGCTTCACCTCTAATGCTACACATGTACTGTTGGGTACAGTCAGGGTGAACATTTGCCACTTGGGCACTGTCTACTCAGCTCGTGCGCTGATAGATTCAGCGTCAGAAGCGTCGTTCGTCTCTGACCGCATTAGAAGTTACAGAAACTTCCCTCGACATCGACTCGGTCCAGAATTTCTGGTGTTAATCAATCTGTTTCGGCTACTTCTAGCAAACAGTGCAGCTTCACTCTAGGTTCTCCTGTAGATTCGCAGATTCAAATTGAGACGTTGGCCCTTGTACTGCCACAAATTACTAATAATTTACCTACATTTTCAAAGCTCCCCGGTGGACATACTCATCGGCGGCGATCTCTATCCCCACGTTTTACGGGATGGAATAAAACGCGATGTTTTGGGTAGTCTTATCGCTCAAGAGACTATCGTCGGGTTGATTCTTACTGGTCCCATATTCACAAATCACGTTTCGTGCCACAAATCACGTTTCGTGTTTCGTGACTAACGTGTCTAAAGAAGAATATTTATACCCCCACACTCACTGTGGCAGGGTATACTAACTTTGTCACAACGTTTGTAACGCCCATAAGGAGGCGTGTCCGGTATGGAAAAGTATATATATTCTTGATCAGTATCACCTCCTGAGTCGATTTAGCGATGTCCGTCTGTCTGTCCGTCCGTCTGTCCGTCTGTCCGTCCGCACGATAGCGGTCGCAGTTTTGGAGATATCGACTTGAAACTTTTTTTACATGTTTTTCTCGTGAATACTGAGATCAAGTTCGAGAATCAGCCAAATCGGACAAAAACTGGGCGTGGCTCCCATACACCGAAAAAAAGGTAAACATTTTTCAAGTCTTTTTTATTGTTGTATTCCATTGGAAATGTTTAGAAACGTATTTTTGACATGGTCCGAGGTTCCGAAGCCACATATATAAGGGTCTAAATGGGTCTTGAGACCAATTTTTTTTTTTTTGGTACATTTAATTGGAAATTTTTAGAAATGGATTTTGGACATGGTCCGAGGTTCCGAAGCCACATATATAAGGGTCTAAATGGGGTCTTGAGACCAATTTTTTTTTTGTTGGATTTAATTGGAAATTTTTAGAAATGGATTTTAGACATGGTCAGGGCTCCAAAACCACCTATAATTGGCTCAAAATAGGGTCTTGAGACCACATTTTTTTATGATCGAGGTACTTCTTCCTACTGTGTGGGGGTATTTCAACTTCGGTATAGCCGAAGATAGTCCACTCTCTAGTTTTATCAAAATTTAAAGAAATTCTGGAGGAGTTTCTTCGGAAAAAATTTATCACGGCGGCAGATAAATTTTGTGAAGATAACTTCGCAAAAACTACCCGCCGGGATGAGTCCGGGCGTTATATTGTAACCTTGCCTTTTAAGTCCAATTTTCCTTCAGAAATTCGTTTGGGGAACTTGCGGAATATAGCTCTTAAACAGTTTCTTCGAAACGAAGCCTCTCTACTGCGTAGGCCCGAATTCAAGCTGCTCTACGATAATATTTTAGCGGAGTATGGTGAGCTTGATCACATGAAACAAGTCGCCGCTCCCGATTATATTCACAGTCCTTTGCACTGTTATTTGCCTCACCATCCGGTTATCAAACCCTACAGTTGTACTACTGCAATTCGCGTGGTTTTCAATGCTACTAACTACACGGCCAACGGATGTAGTTTGAATGACCTGCTGCATAACGGCCCTGTTCTTCAAGCCGATTTGCCATTTCTAATCTTGAGATGGAGGCTATATAAATTTGTTTTCAATAGTGATATTCAGAAAATGTACCGTCAAATACTCGTAGACCCGCAGCACAGGCCTTTTCAAAGAATTTTGTTTAGACCTTCCGCTGATGAAGATGTTTGCGATTTTGAACTTCAGACTGTCACTTTTGGAGTTAATTGTGCTCCTTTTCTTGCGATCCGTACCTTACTTCAACTCGCCAGTGAGGTTCAAAAAAGCCACCGCACATTCTGCGAAAGTCTATGTACGTCGATGACGCTCTTGCGGGCACACGACGTCGCGACTGCGATTAAAGACCGCGATGAGTTAGTTTCGACCTTAGCATCAGCTGGGTTTTCGTTGTGCAAGTGGACATCGAACTGTAGAGATATTCTGCAAAGCCTCCCTAAAGAGCATTTACTAGATGAGGATTTTTTGGAGTTCCATGCCACCAGTAATGTTAAGACGTTAGGTGTACGATGGAACGCTCGATTAGACGAATTTTATTTCACAACTCCCCCTTTACAATCAAAAACATCATATTCTAAGAGAGAAGTGCTGTCCCTAATGGCAAAGTTATTTGATCCTGTAGGATGGCTTTCGACATGTGTAGTTGTTTCGAAAGTCATTATGCAGCAAGTTTGGCTGGATAAAATTGAGTGGGATGACGCATTACCTTGTGCCACGGAGAGAAAGTGGCAGGAATTTTTAAATGATTACCCATCCATCAATTTAATAAAAATCCCGCGTTGGGTGAACTTTACACCCCATTCTAATGTACAAATTCATGCTGTTTGCGATGCCTCCAAAAAAGCATACGCGGCGGCCATATATATACGAAAATCCTCTACAGAAATTAATACTCTTTTACTTATGTCAAAGACCAAGGTCGCACCAGTTAAAACTATTTCGATCCCCACATCAGAGCTTTGCGGAGCAGTTCTTCTCTCTGAAATACTTTGCTCGCTGTTGGACTGATTCAACGATCGTCCTGTCTTGGTTACAAAGACCACCGTGTACGTGAACTACCTTTGTAGCTAATCGCGTTTGCGAAATTCAAGAAATTACTAGTCTTCACTCTTGGTCTCATGTCGATACACACGACAATCCAGCAGACCTGGGTAGTAGAGGAGTTTCTCCTCAAATTCTACTTAACAATTCTCTTTGGTGGCATGGTCCTCCGTGGCTTAGACTGGACCAAGCGCAATGGCCAAGTTCGTCAGTAGTTCATTTGGAGACTTCATTATAAATGAAGCCAAAAAATCATACGCAAAATTTTTTAAAAATTATGACGTCATTCTGGACAGGTTTTCTTCTTTACCGCGTGCATTGCGTGTCATAGCGTACATGCTACGGTTTTATAAGAGCGTTTATCCAATTGAAAAGTCTTCTACGCACTTTGTAACCAGTAACATTTCAGGCTCAGAAATTAAAGATGTCAAGAGTCGACTTGAACAAGTACATTTTCCCGACTAATACAAAACCTACTGGAAGGTTTTTCCCGGTTTACCTCTCGTCGTGCTTGCCCGAAAAAAATGTTCTCTGATAACGGCACCAATTTTGTGTATGCCGCCAAAATTCTGAAGAAACAATTTTCTGATTTTTGCGTAACTTCCGAGACTCTGTAGTCACTTCCCTTCATCACAACAATTTATCGTGGAACTTTATTCCGACTGGAGGCCCTCACATGGGTGGGCTCTGGGAGGCGGGTGTGAAAAATTTCAAATTGCACTTTCGCAAAATGCCACAACCTCATAAATATACTTTTGAAGAGTTTTCCATCCTTCTCACTCGTATCGAGGCCTGCCTGAATTCTCGTCAGCTAAGTCCAATGCCCGAAAATGTCGCGGATCTTTCCACCTTGACACCCGGACACTTCCTCATTGGTGGCCATCTACTCGCTCCGGCTGAGCCATGCATAAATGACAATCCTGGGAGTCTCATCAATAGGTGGAAAAAACTTAAGGCCATCAGCCAGCAATTCAGCTTGCAATGGAAAGAGGAGTATTTAAAAGAACTCCACAAACGCTATAAGTGGAAATTTCCCACTAGGGATTTGGCTGTTGACGATTTAGTCGTCGTTAGACATGAAAACCTCTCTCCTACCGAGTGGAGATTAGGTCGAGTTACTAAAATTTATCTTGGATCGGATAGACGTGTAGACGTGTAGACGAGTAGCGGATGTCAGAACTGAACGCGGGGTTATCGCCCGCCCTCTAGTTAAGCTCATAATCCTTCAAGATTAGCGCTCTGCTACCAATCTATTTATTTTTTTTTCTTCAGCGTTAACATGGATAAATCTTTCTATATTTGAAAAACCAAATTATTCGGTTAACGAAGTTAAATTCTCGATTAACTATGCCCAGCTTTGGTTTTATTCATATGTAAATACCTATAAATTTAAAATTATTTTAAGTTTTGTCCCGCTTTAACACAAAAAATCAATGTCAAAAATTAGTACTTATCAAATAGTTATTTCTAGCACTGAGATATTTTCAGTACAATTTTATAACTTTTCAAATTGAGAAAATATAACTTAGTTGGACACTACACTAGAATTATAATATTAGAAAATTTCTGAATTATGCGAAATGATGTAGATAATTAAAAATTTACAACACGAACTTTTCTTATGATTAAAAAAAAGCCCAAGAAATATTGTCCATAACGATATCGGTTCCAGTGTCTGCTCTCAGATTTAAAAAAATCGATTTCGGTTTCGGCTTCTAGACTCTTCAAAATATCGTTTTCGGTGTAAATTTTAATGTGAAAGTGAAGTAACAAAAACTAGATGACGATTAAATTTATTTAACATTTATATTTTTAAATTGTATGACTTATGAAATTAGGAGCTAAAACCAAAAAAAAATGTTCTACAAAAGTAAATAAAAAGGCTTTTGAAATTTTAAAGCACAAACTTATAATAATTTTGTTGAATTTAGGTTAACACATGTTAGATTAAACAAAAAAGAAAATTTGGTTTAGTAAAGTAATTCATTTCATTCATTTTTCTCTAACCCATACATCATGAGGTGTACGGAATAAAAAGTGCAAAAAATAAATTATTTCGAAAAAGTTGTTTAAAACATCCGCATCCTGCTCTGCATCCGCAGATGTCATTTTCATACAACCGCATCCCATTTTTACAGCTCCGCCCCCGCAAAACCTACATCCGTCACATCCCTAATTTTCACTACAAATTTTTATATTGATGCAATCATTGTTCATTTCATATTGGCATCAAAAACAACCACCTCAAATCAAGCTTGAACGTTCATTATAGTCTGGTGAAGTAGATATTTTTCAAAACAAGTACGAACAACCTCACTTTGAACTGGAAAATTTCATTTTAAAATGGAACGAACTTATTTTGAAGTAGTTGCTGCTTCGAGAATTCCCATTTCAATTTGAGGTCGTGCATTTTTATTTCAAAATTGTACAATTTTTATTTTGTAATTATACCTTGCACACTAGTGTCCAAGGGTATATTGTTTTTGTCACACCGTTTGTAACGAAAATTATCGATAAATATTGGAAAAATATCGATAAATTATCGAAAAATTATCGATAAATTATCGAAAAATTATCGATAAAAAATCGAAAAATTATCGATAAAAAATCGAAAAATTTTCGATAAAAAATCGAAAAATTATAGATAAAAATCGATAAATCATAAAAAAATGATCGATAATAAATCGATAAATTATCGAAAAATTATAGACAAATTATCGAAAAATTATCGAAAAACTATCGATAAAATATCGAAAAATTATGCATAAAATATCGAAAAACTATCAATCTATCAACTATCGATTTTCGATATAATTACTAACATATGGTCTCAGAATGTATCGTACTCCCATGTGCAGGGTATTATAGCTTCGGTCAGACCGAAGATAATTCTCTTACTAGTCTCAATTTGAGATTGTCTATTTTAATTCAAAGTTAAGGACTTTAGTTTGACGTTTTTAACTTTGTTTTCAGTATGATCGTACTTATTAATAAATTTTTTTTCTGTGTGTTTTTTGTCATGGGCACACCACAAATTTTTTTTTAGGACGTTTTAAGGGTAAAAGGGAACATATTCCGCCCGGCTGTTTCAAATCGAAGAGACCAAGTTAAAATACCAGTCTAATACATAAATACATACATACATACATATATACATACATACATACATACATACATACATACATACATACATACATACATACATACATACATACATACATACATACATACATACATACATACATACATACATACATACATACATACATACATACATACATACATACATACATACATACATACATACATACATACATACATACATACATACATACATACATACATACATACATACATACATACATACATACATACATACATACATACATACATATATACATACATACATACATACATACATACATACATACATACATACATACATACATACATACATACATACATACATACATACATACATACATACATACATACATACATACATACATACATACATACATACATACATACATACATACATACATACATACGTACATACAGACATATATACATACATACATACATACATGGATACATGGATACATGGATACATAGATAGATAGATATTGCTCTTCTGCTGTTCTAATGTTCATAAATTAATTTCTTCACGTCTCCATGACGACCAAAATAGGGTGATTAGTAATGGGACAATACATCAATACTTGTTAACATGTATATATTTAATATAATATACTTATTTAATATAATATATACATAATACCTCTAAATATGTG